>OY720442.1:9138283-9331435 GCA_963082915.1 Dolichopus griseipennis
ACTTTACCTATACAGAAATACTTGAAATACATACAATAACTTGAATTAAAGTGAAAGTTGAATTCATTTACGAACATACATTATTACATAAAAAGATGAATTGTTTTTATGGAGAAATTTTCCTTTATATATGAATATTTTATATATATTTTTATCTGTATATGTATTTTATTTATTAATACATGAGAATGGTAATACGATTGTGTAATAAAATTATATTTGAGAAATGCGTTATGCGTATCCATAAGTAATGAGTTTACCAAAATAAAGTGACCAGCACTCACAAAAAAAATGAAGAACAAAAATTTGTAACTGAGGTCTGTTGCATCAGTAACTTATTACAAAACGAATAGTCAAATAATAATTTATATTATATTAAGTGTTAATTACTTTTTAAATCTTTATTGAGTTATTAACAAAATTTGGGTTTTGGTGCAGTAAATTATTTGATTATTGCCAAGTGATGCACCAACCACTATCTGGTAATATGGTAGTATTAATAATTATAATCATTTTTGATAATAATTTAATACATTTATGATTTAATTATTTGATAAGTAATAAAGTAGTTGGTGCAATAGGGCTCTAGTGACTGAACATAAACTCTGGTGACTGTACTAAAAGTCGATGCTCTTACTCATGAATCTGAATAAACCTGAATCATTAGCATCAAATGTTTCGTAAAATTATTATTTCACCAAGTCAGTTTTCACTGAATAATGGTAACTTTTAAATTTAGACACTTGTTAAAATTATAAGGATTTTCTAACTTATGTTTACGGTAAGGATGCCTCGAATTGTAAGAGATCCCTTTTCTTTTATTTTAAGGTATTTAGTTTTATCTTTTATTTTATTGTTTAATTTATGTACACCTGAAATACTTAAATTTTATGTACTTTTTTTTAAATTTTATTTGCCATTTTAGGAAATATTTTTAAACTAAATTTATTTATTAAAAAATTTTTCTTTAATATTTATATTTAATTTTGTAGAAAACATTTATGATTTCTATTATCAGTTTTTCAATATGATTTAATGATTGTTTGGTAGTTTCGTAATTTAATTTGTGGAAGAATCTTTTAAAACTCGCACGTTTTAAATATATTCTTTAATAAAATTATTTATAGAGTAACAAAATTTAAGGAGATTTTAAATGAAATTAATTAAAAAATCACAATATTATTAATTATTCAACAAGAACATTTAAATTATGGACAGTTAACCTAATTAAGTAGGGCTTAGCTAAAGTCGAAACTAGTGTCGAAGTTTTTAATAATAATTGATTTGAGTTTTTTTCTTTTCTTCATAATTCTACTCCTAGTAAAGGATCAAACGATATTTAGTAAGAAAATTAGAGAATTAGCTTCAATTTAGACAAAGCTTGCATAAGCCATTGAATACTCAGCTGTAGCTATTGCCTAAGATTTAAGATTAAATTTTTTAAGCTTATCTTAAGCTATAATAGGACATAAACTTTTACAATATACAAAAATTTCCATATTTTCCTTTCATTGGATAAAATCTAACGGTAGTTTGAACCCCCTAATCTTTCGTTTAAAACCGGACAACTTTATTTCTGCACCATTAGTCTGATAATAGGTTAGCAATGTAAGTTTATAAATTTTTAGAAGCAAGGTGCTTTTTTTAACTGCTTATAAAAAATTTGCTTAATGGTCTACAAACCCTGGCTAATTATATTTGGTAAAAATTTACCTAGGAGGTCTAATTACTTTCTACTAAATAATTCTAATAAATACTAATTCTAATTACATAAATTGTATTTCTGCTAGATTTATTATATTTACACTGAAAATAATTAGCATTAAGTACACTATTGTATTATTATGTAGAGGATTATTTATATTATTTGTACTATACATAATTTATAACATACTGAACATATTTAAACTCCCACATTTTCCTGAAGCTAAAAAATCAATTTTAAAAACATCAATTTCTATGAATTTATATAATATTTTTTACTTGAATTTTAAAATTAAAAATTTAATTATAAAAAAACTATAATTAAATACTAAATGGTAAATTTGATTTGCAATATTATGGAAATGAAATAAATTGAAAAAATACTTATATTTAATCATAATTAAAATTTAATTCTATTTTACTAATATATAATTATTAATTTTTTTTGGAAATTTAAAAATAAAAAACTTTTAAAATTAAAATTAATATAATTATTCTGAAATATGCATTTGTTATTCATCAAAATGTTGCTGGTTTTTAAATGTAATCATGTTAAATTTGTTTTACAAAACAATTAAACATAATAGTGTAAAGTTTTTAAAATGTTATTTTAAATAAAATTCCAAATAATTTACTTATATATTTAGTTTAATTTCTTTTGAAATATTTTTAATACCAGTTACCACATAACCATGATTATAATTTAAATTATTTTTAATTGAAATTTTAAATTTAAGTTTTTACTGGAATAAATTAAAATCTTATTTTCCAAAAATATGAGAATCTAAGGTTTTCCTTTTTGTAAGGAAGAGTTTCGAAAAGTACAGAAGCAAAACTTCTTCAATTAATTAAGCTTATTTTTAAATAAAGTCAGTATTAATTCCTGTGAACTATTCAATGATTTATTGAGAAGTGAGTATAAAAATATAATACAGTATTATGTAATTAATAAAAGAAAGAGATAACAATATTTATACAATATGAATATTAAATAATCTATTTATGACGTTGCCAGATTAACAATTCCTAAATTCAAAAAAAATTTGGTTAATTTGCTTATATTAACAAAAACATTTTAAATTGATGCTGTAACAGCTAAGCGTTAGATGAAGTCTAATTTCTATAATTTTCCTTTTCATAAAGTCTTCAATTGTAAATTTTCTTAATTCGAAAACTTTATGATCCCTTGTCTTTTAGTATCATATTATCAATTTTAACATTAGTTTAATACCAATTCGAAAAAATTTTAGAAACCCTGATAGTCTGTTTGTTCTAAGTGATATATTACTGTAGGTGGAGGAGTTTTAGATATTCTACATAATTGATAGCGATACTGTCTTTTAAATGGGTACTAAGTTCTCATCACTTCTCCACACTTCAGTTTTAAAACAGCAATTAGAAACATATGCTGTTCAATTTTAGTTTCATATTGTTTTCCAGGATAATTTTAATAGGTACACTTAAAGAAATAAGTTGGTAAAATTTAACTAAAAGTTCGTTAATTTAACGTAAAAATTCGTAGTTTTTGATCCAAAGGAATTTTCCGTTAAAATTTTTCGTAATACTTTGTTTTCATCCGTTAAAAAATAGCTCTGTTAAACTTCAACTAAAAGTATACGTTAATTTAACGTAATAATTCGTAATTTTTTTATTCAAAAGATTTTTCCGTTAAATTCTTCCGTAAAATATTAATATTATCCGTTAAAAAAAGTCCGTCAAATTTAACCTAGAATACGTTAATTTAACGTACAAATTCGTGTCTTTTTTCTAAAAGAGTGTTTCGTAAATAATGGCTGTAAAATTTTTATTTTATCCTTTAAAATTTATGAATAGTTTAATAAAGTACTGTTTCCTTACTAAGGTTTTGTTATTCAGATATATGATACTCTTTTTATCTGAAGAAATTAATCCGTACTTTGGTTTTATTGATTTAGGAATTATCTGAAATTTAAAAAAAAATTAAAAATTTTGTTTTACAAAAACTACAAATTAAAACTGCGTTTGTTAAATTATTTCATATTTATTTTTAATTTTTTTTTTTTATAATAAATTATATACAAAAATAAAATAAACAAATTAATTCATTATTGATTAACAAAATAAATCTAAAACACACATATAATATAAAACAAAACCCTAAAAACAATGCTTATACTACCACAAATTAATAGTATTATTTTACAAAAATGAAAGAATTTAAATTAGTTTTATATAAGCGGCTGAAAATTTATGTTTTTTAGATCACTTTTTTTAATATTTAGGTAGTTCAATTAATAATTCCAAAAATAATTACACATTTTATTTTATTTTTTACTACTTCTCGTTATTTGTATGTTACACTTCAATCGGTCGTCACAAACTAAAGAACAATATTGTTTATTGTTTATTATTACAATTCCACAGAATTTGTTTTTTTTTTTTGTTTAAGAAATGCAAAAATTTTGTATTGTAGGTACGTTAAAATTATGTAACAAAAAATGTCCGTTGAAATCAACGTATAAATACGTAGAATTTCCGTAGAAACAAAAATAAGTCCGTTAAAATCAACGTATAAATCCGTAGAATTTATTATTGGTTAATTTTTTTTTGTTTTGCTTTATTTTTTTTTTGTTTTATTTTTTTGTTTTAATTTGAATATTATTAAAATTCAGTAACGGAAGCGTTTAACTAACTACGGAGTCAATAAATGAAAGTCCGTAATGCAAATGTTACGGATTTAGTACGTTAATTTTAAAAATATTAACTAAAAATCTGTAAAAATCTAAAAATCCTACAATTTTTAACGGAAAACGGAATAAAATATGTTCAACGAAATGATTTCGTTAAATTTTTACGAACCTTTTTTTTTAAGTGTACTGAAACAAAAGTTGATTACATATGTAGGTACTTTAAATAAGATAAGTACTGAAATGATCTGAAATAAACTTCGGTAAAAAAACTAAAAGTTTGTACAGCATTTAGGTATTTTTTCAATGGATACAAATAATAAACAAGTGATGAAAAAAAACCAAGGGTTTTTAAAAAAGCACATTTTCAAAATTATATTGTATTACATACTGAGTTTAACTTTTGAAATATTTACTTGGAAATAGTTACTACTGACTTATAAAATTTACTGCTAACAGTAAATTTTTTATTTAAAAGTTGTTTTAGCCCTTCAATGGGGAAGGTTGCCAAATTTCTCAAGTCTCTAACTTCAACTTCCCCCCCCCCCCGCTCATCCTCTAGTTTTCTAAGTTCTAGGAATTAAATTGTGAATTAAACAAAAATTTGGAATTTTACTTATAAAAGCAGCTCTCCAATACCGTTTTTCGATTGAAAATAAACCTAACAGAACTTTTGTTATATCAATTTAAATATAGGGCTTTTTTGGAATTTTCAGGGACTGTAACTTCGTCACCCTTCAAAATTAAGAAAAACCTTTGACACATGTTGAAATATAATTATAGAGCTTTAAATTTTGTCTATCACTAAAAAAAAATTTGGACAGGTATTCAAGTTACAGGTGTTTAAAAATAGCAAAATTTCAATTTTCGAGCCCTTATAGCTCCTAAATAGGGGGCTTGACAAAAAAATTTTGTTAACCGGTTCCTACTAATTTCTGAGTATCTAACTCCTCCCAAAATTTCAAGACCCTAGCTTGAACCGTTCAGAAGATATGTGTGACCAAAAATTTTGCGAAAATTTAAATGAGTTTTGCGTAATGTTAAATTTTAGTAACGTATGGAAACCCTAAACATTTGCCTTTAAAAATTTATAAAGTTTATGAAACCAGCTATCATTTGCCGTTTTCAGATTGAAAATATATGTAACAGAACTCTTGTTATAACAATTTAAATATAGGGCTTTTTCCAACTTTGGGGGGCTGTAGCCCCGTAACAGGTGGGGCTACAGAAAAAAATTCTTCTACGAAATTATTTTTTTTGCAAAAACTACCCATGGCTAAAATTTCTTTTCTCTATTTCAAACGGTGTAAAAGTTTTTGTAAACATACGGACGGACGGACGGACGGACAGAGTGAAGCTATATAGGCACATTTTTACAAAATTTTTTGAAAATGTGCTAAAAAGTGAGTATAGTCCTTTAACTTTGAACTCCCAATATTAGAAGTAGCCCTAAAAACTTATTTTCGAAGTTGCTGGGAACTTTTATAGAAATATATATTTTTTCTTAATACCATATTTAATTTTAAAATTACATTTAGGACCTCAATGGCGCAGTGGTTAAAAGTACCTGGCCTTTACACCTAGGGAGTGCAAGTTTGATCCACGCTCAGATCGTAAGTTTTTTTTCAGGGAATATGTTGTTGTTTTGAAGGACAGAAAACGAGTCCTCTCACATCAGTACCTAGCGGCCTGTTAGCACCCCTGCTTTCAGACCCGCTTGTAGTTTCCTACAGCGCCTCATTAAGCCATAAGGAAATATTACTGAACTTTTTTTTAATTACAATTCTTCATTACAATTAAATATTATAAGAGTATAATATAATTAAGTAAATGTATTAAATAGCATTGGTATAAACTCACAATAAAACCCTAACCTATAATTTTATTTAAAAGCATTTTAATATTCTAAGGACTTCTTCATATACTCAATTAGTAAATATATTTAAATACTCCTCAAAAACATCCTTACAACACATTTTTACAGTTTTAATTTTCATTTAAATTACCTTTTTATGGCATTCAAGCAATTTTTCATAACTTACATACAAATATACACAAATTTCATCTAAATAAAAAAATTATTCTCCATTCAATTTTAATCATATAACAGTTAGACGAACAAAAGAATATCATGGAACGGAAATTCTTTACTAATTTATTAAGATCATTTTATGTTTCCTACTTTTAATTCTAAATTTGAAAAGATGAAAATCTCGATTTGCTTTTAATTAATCCTTAATTCTTAACCAAAAACAAAAAATAAAGTTATTTCCTTATTTTTTTAATTATAATAAATTGTTTTAATTTTCTACCCCCCATTTATTATTTTTATACCCGAATGACTATATAGTCAAAGGGTATAATGAATTTGCCATTAAGTTTGTGCCGCATAGAAGTAGGGGGGGTAGATATAGACTCAAGTGTATGGATCGGATCAGAATCAAAAAATAAATCGATTTGGCTATGTACTCTACACCTAATGAAGCTGAATGTTTGAAATTTTGCCAAAAGTAATTAACCGGATGATATAATGTGTATGTTACGGTCATACGGGTATCCCAGAGTTGACATAGTCTACTCTACTACACTCTTCCTCGTTTTGTAGGGGATTGGATGGTTAAATATAAAATGAAAATAACAGTACAATATAATAATAATACAAAAACAAAAGTACAATAAAAAAAAAATTCTATTGTTTTACTTTTTTTTTTTCTGAAAAAAAAACCTCCGGAAGTTTTGACTGGTGGTCTTTAACGCCATCATTTAAAATGATCAAATTAATGTCAGGTATATTTGTATATATATGTGTATTTGTAAGTGTGTATATTATATTTAGATGTAGACCTGTATTAGTGTATTACGTACAATGAAAATTTTTAAGAAATAATAATAATAAAAATAAAAATGGTGTATATAGGCTCTATTGTTCTGGGTGGTAAGCCCATTATACAAAATTGTTACCGCAGTTAATCTACGCTAATATAGAAGTTAATTAAAAGTTATAAAATTTTATTACTTATGAAATTATTTTAATTTTTTTTGAAAAACAAAAATAATAATAACAAGAAAAATGTAATAAAAACAATAAAAGAAAATATATAAAGTCATAATAGAGGGTAATTTTTATTTTTATTTTTGAAGAATTGAAACAAAACGAAAATTAAAGAGGTAATGAATTTAATTGATATTTTAGAATTGGAAGTTTTTAAAATATTTTCTTTTTGGAAATAAAATTAAGTGTGATTTGGATTGAAAATTCAATTGAAAAATATAATCGGAGTGGAATTAAAAAAATATTTTACAATTTGTAGGTCAAAATTATAAATTATTTAAAAAAAAAACAAAAATTTTATTTTGATTAATTAAACTGTCAAAAACATAAAATAATGGTAAAATAAATAAGAGTGTAATTGTTCCTTTTTAAACAATATTTAAAATTTATTTTAGTTTTTCATTGAATTTAAAAAAAATATATTTATATTTACCATAGTTACGTTTTGGAACAGGGGAGACATATTATATTCTTATTATTCAATTTAAACATGAGATAATACAAGACCTTATTACATATAAAAACGTCTTGGACTTTCAGTAGGTGCACTTCCTTTTGTTATGTATTGTAGTAATTTTATATTTGACTTATAAGGTATTTTTGTACCTGCGAGTTATATTATTCAATTAAATTATTTGTTTATAATTGCTTATATTGTTATATTAATTTATTTTATAGAATTATTTGAACTTAATGGCGAATGGAAGTTGAGTCGAGTCGAAAATCAGATAAAAATTTTTTCCAGTTTTACTCAACAGGAATTCGAAAACAGGCCTCTTGAATGTAGTGTCAGCACTCTAACGACTGTGTTATCGAATCGTTGACTGATGCTCGCAATATTGAACCAAGCAATTTTAACTTCCTACTTAAAATAAAAAAAAATTTTAATTATGTTATAATTCAATTACTGTTGGTATTTTTGAAAATTCCAAAAAGTCCCTTTGAATGGTTGGTAACATTTGAGAATTCCAAAAGGTTTCTTTGAATGAACTTTCATGATATATTGGCTTACTTTTATATCGGTTAAATATTTGAATTATGATTTTGTTAATAAAGATTAAGTTATTCAAAAAAATCAACTTCTGCTTACTATATAAAATATTATTAAAAATTGTTAAAAGCCGTTTTTCGGCAAAATTACGTAGAGCTGAAATTTTTTTATTTCGTGATTTAATTAATAATTAAGGGGATGTATTTAAAGAAATTAATATGGGTTCGATAAACTGGATGGGTTTTACGGGTTAACGATTTCTGTTTAAGCTTTTAAAAATGGTGTGGAAAACATATGATGATCGTAATTTTTTAGTACTGAATATGCAGAGTTGCATTTGACATGTAATACGTAATGTATTTTATTAATTGTACCGAACCCATAATCAAATAACTGTAAGTTTTGACTGTGAGATTTAACTCAAATAACTGTGAGATTGAACAGAGTATCTAAAGTAAAGTCTAATTAAATCTATGATGTTATAATACCATATCAAACATTATTATTAAAGTTATTAAATTTCAATAATTATTCTAGATCAGAAATTAAAAATCATTTTTTTAAACACATTTAATAAATTAATTATCATAATTGTTTTTACACATTAATAAACATAACTGTTAATTTCATAAACATAGTTTCCATTATTTTTTTCTGTTTAATTTATACAACATTTAATTTAAAAAAAAGTAATACTTAAGATACCATGAATATAACATTTTTCAAAGTCATTAATTCTTCAATAAGCTAATTAAGAAACAAAGTATATATATACATATATATATTATATACAACATAAATACTATGTATATTAATATGTAGGATCATAAATAATATATAATATATACATAAATATTAAGGAAGAATTTTTATATTTATTTATTCAATTATACAATAAATTTGCATGTATTTTTTATGTACTTATATACATATATACACATATATTTAGATATGTAAGCACATTATTATTTTAATTACATAAAATGTTTAATACCTTAAATTACAAATTAACACGAATTGATCATTAATTATAAAAAAAATAACAGTAAAAAAAAAAGATTTTTATATGATTTTTCTTTTTTTTTTAAATTGCACCAAAATGAAAATAGAAATTAAAGTTTTTTAAGTTTTACTTTGTGGAGATTCGGTAGCCAATATAAATTATAGTAATTAAATCGGGATCGAACTTCTTGTGAAGGTAATGGGTTCCAAATAATGAGCTGCTCTTGGTTGTTACATCCATTGCTAAATCTGAATATGGTATATTCAAAAATATATGTCAAAGTACTGATGTGTTCCGAATCCATTTTAATGTTTTTATTAAAAAAAAACACATTTTGGGCAGTTCCCGATAACGGTTGCTTTAAAAAGGATATGGTGAGATTGTTATAAAATCAAAAATAACAAATTGAAAAATTGTTTAAAATTTAAATTTTTTTCTTTTTTGAATGTGACTAAATTCTATTATTTGACAATCAAATTTGACACTTGTTAGCCTTCAACTTTCTCAGCTTCTACTCAGCTTCTAAAATATATTCTAATCTTGAGCTTTTCGAAATTGTGTATTATGAATTCAAGAACTTGATAACAAAATAAGCTCACACATTTTGTAACTGTAAATATGATTAATTCTAAGCTTTAGCATATATTTCAGACTTACAATATAAATGCACAAATCTTTACCCCTCCCTAAACTTTAAAATATGAGCAAAGCTATAAGTTGTTACAATACTAAAATTTTGTAAAACTATTTTTTAATAGATACGTCACCAATGTTCGGTATATAGCCCGAAATGAAAATTAAATTTCCTCTTTAATTTTACTGACACACAAACAATAATGAAAGAATGAATATAAATAAGATTTCGCAATAATGAAAGGAAAACATTGAAAAGAAAATTCAAGGAAAGACAGAGACAGAAAATTACAATTAGTATTGATACATATATTATAAATAAACAATTCATGTAGGTATTACAATTTTAAATTACAATTGCAGTATAGATGAGAATAAGCATTATAATAAACGAGTACATAGTATTTAATATAATTAAAATATGTTATGAAAAAAGAATTATCTCGTCGCCTTTAACTGCAAAGTTTTTTTCTGTTAGCTGCAAATTAACTGCAATTCAAAAATTCGAAAAAATTCTGGATTACTTCTACGTAGAGGGATCCCTGTACATAAAGCATATAATTCAAAAATGTACAATATAGAAATGTATAATGAATAAGAACTAGTATCGAATAGTGATTAGTGGTTACTAATGCATTTCTTATTGTGTATATATATGTAATATGTATGACTATAAAATTAAAATTTACATATTTTTATTTTTAGGAGATTTTAGGAGAGAAAAAAATTTTGAACCTCCAAGGATAATTTAAAAATATTCAGATTCCAGGTCTAACTAACTTTATTTAAATTAAATTACTTTTTTCATTAGACAGGTGTACGAATATTTTTGCTTACCTATGTATTAAAATAAATTATAAATATATAAATATATTTACCATATTATGAATACAACATCAACATTCATCATGATTGTGTTGGTTACAGAAAAATTGAAAAGGAAATTCAATTAATAAAAGAAAAATTAACAGTATAAAAATAATACTGTAATTAATTATGTTTATACTGTTATTTCGATTACAGTAGTTTTCGTTGTTAAAATTTTTTAATCGCTATATAAGGTACATTGGACTCGATTAATTCTTTTAAGATATTTAGTGTACCAACATATAGAACTTTCAGCACTTTGCCGAACTTAATAATTTTTACCATTACCCTTACGATAATGTTACGATTAACTTTGAAATATATTATGTCAATAGCTGAGTGCGAAGCCTGATTAAGCCTGTCAAATACGAGTTTGACATTTTGGCTTAAAATACCTGTCTTCCTTTCTTTGAACTAGGTTCAGATATAGAACTAGATTTGTTAATGGTTTTAAATTAATTGTAAAACATTTATTGGTATTCCTTACAAATATTTTCATTTATGCTTAAAACTCACAGATATACAAATGTAAATCAAATTTTAATAATGAATCTAGATAGAGGAACAAGTAATATAATACATACATACTTTTTTTAAAACTCCTAATTGTGGTTTCTTAATTACTTACAAGTAATTTTTTATCAAAAATTTTAGTTTTAAGTTTTAGAACGTTAGAAGTGAGCTACTTAGCATATGTAGTTAGATTTCGATTAACAAATCAATGTATTTATTTAACTCATAAGCTGTTGTATTACCGTCAAGTTTATAGTGCGGTTTAATTATCAGTAACATCAATGAACATACTATATTTCTTAATTAAATTTAATTTTAATAATAGAACTTTAAGAACTAAATAATCTTCAAACAAATATAGAATATAGAAATTAGTCTTTGATAAGTATTAATAGTAGAAAGCTTTTTCTAGTTATTTTTTGTTCTTGTTCTTAAAACTTTCAAGAATTTTCTAGCAAAAGTTAATTTTTTTAATTTATAATCAATTTTCTTTTAAATTTTGGTCTATTACAAAAATTCGAAATCTATTTGTTCTAGAATTACTAAACTTTTTCCTATATATGTACAAATTAGCTCCTTGATTAGTTTAAGTTTCTTATTAGTTTGGTAATATGTTCTCGATATGCAGTTGTTGTATGGAGTTGATGTTACTAAAATGCACGACAGATAGCCTTATAGTTTCAATAATCAGAAAATAATTAAAAAATTGTACAAAATATTTTATATCTTTTCAAAATAATTAAAATAAAATGGAAAAAGAAAATTGCAATACGATAATTTATTCCAATCGCTTTTGGGTTTCAAAAATTGAACATCACCTTTATATGTTTTCGTATATGAAATTTTGTAATTAATCGTGTAATAAAGTAACAATAAATTTAACTTAAGTGATTCCTGAATTAAAAAAAAAAAAAATTAAAAAAAAATTTAAAACAAAATGGGAAAAATTAAATTATTCAAAGAGCAGTGATTGTGTAAAAATAAAACAGATAATTTTATTAAATTGAATAAAGTGTTGGTGAGTTTGTTGAAATGATTTTTTTACATTTAATAAGATTAACACCCTGTTTTAAATTTTGAATAATATTTTCAGATAAAATGTTGTTGTTTTAAGAAATTAATAGATTTTAAAAGTGTTGAAAATTAATTTAATTTCTATCAGTTGACTGAATTTCATTTAATGGAATATTGTATTGATTAATAATTTTAATAGAACTTTGGGAAGCTTTCTAATATTACTATATATTATATATATATATATATATATATTATCTTACTAATTTATAAGTTTTCGGGCAGCTGCCATACCAAGTTTTCAATTCAATAACTGTGAATCTAATGAAGCTACGAGGTTAAAATTAAAATTTGTTTTTTGTAATATATATAACAGCTTAATAGAAATAAATAACGGTTTATTTTATTGTATACATCATAGTGGATATACACGGGTATCTAAAAAAGTTGATAATGGCAACTATAATCTTCCTTGTTTTGTATAGATTTTAAATCATTCACGACTTTTTTTTCAGGATTTTTTTTCGGGATTTTTTTTGTAGTAATGTGTCATGACCCCAAAAAATTTACAAAATTTTTTTAAAACATTAAATTATATTTATAGAGAATGCTAAACATCTGACTTATTCAGAAATATAAAAAGATTAAGTTCAATCAAAAGCTTTTAAGAATAGTTCAAAGATTATCTTGGGATTTCCCATGCATAACAAGTTTACTGTTGAATATTTATATTTAAACTTTATTATATTTAAACATTCTCATTCAAACCTTTGAATGAATAGGAAGTATCGCGGAAGATAAAAATTAAAATTAAAATTAAAATACTATAAATACAATCAAAATAAATAAATATTAAAAAGTGGTGAAAAACAGTAAAGAGAAAGTTTAAGTCAGAAAGTGGTTATAAACAAAGCCCTTTAGGGCTAAAATCAGTGCTAAGTGGTAACCAAAGCCACATGTAAAAAAAAAAAAAAAAAAAACAAAAACAGAAGTTAAAAATTACACCTAGTAAACAATCACAGTAGCACAGTAAAAAACATAGACTTAAAAATTTTGCAAAAATTTTGCATAAGCTTAGGCGAAAAATTTATATGAATAGTGCTTTATAAAAAAAAAATAAAAAAAAAAACTATATATATTAAAAATTTTTAAAAAAATTTACTTGCCAAGGAGCCATTTTCAAATTCAAAAATATTCCCAAAATTAAGTTTCAACAATTCTGAAACAAAATCCCTAAAGAAGTAGACCGAAACAGTGACACGACAGATTTCGCTTTCTGTTATAGTTCAAACTATAACAAAAAAGCAAAACATCCTATTTTACGTACCCAGTTCTAGATAAAAGTATACGTGTATACATTTATTTTAGAGCAAACCGACCTAGAACAGAGACCCCTAAGGGGGCAAAAAATGGCTCCTTCAATGGGGACTAATCCTAAAACTGGAACGAAAAGGCCATCAAGAGACAACTTTCAAGCTCTCGACACCGACAGTAATGATTACGAAAAAAAATTCCTCATATGTGTAGCAACAACAGCAGGCAAAACCATGAAAAATTTTGGAATTTTCGGTATAAATAAGGCACTTGAAAAAGTGACCAAGAATTTCGGTTGCCGTTATAACAGAGACGGAAATTTAATAATTGAAGTAATCGGCAAAACAACTGCTGAAAAGTTTATAAAAGTAAACGATCTCATGGGGGTAAGTGTGAAAATAGAATACATAAAGTCATTAAATTCTTCGAAGGGGGTGGTTTTTTCATTCCCTCTTGCAAATGAAGAAATTACCGATGCAGAGATATTAAAGGAATTAAAGGAAAATAATCCAAAAGCCGAGATCGAAGAGTTGTACAGGTTCCCGGTTAAAGACGCTTCAAAATTACATAAATACACAGGACTCATTAGCCTTACGTTCGGAGTTAGTAAACCTCCGGATCAGATAAAAGCTGGTTTCTTAATCTTAGACGTCAGAAGAAGCTACCCTATCCCTCAAAGGTGCAACAAATGCCAGTGCCTTGAGCACAGAGTAGCTCATTGCAAAGATGACACACCACATAGGTGCCCGAAATGCTCGCAAGAAGTACTTGCAGCGTACATAGATAAACATTTGGAAAACTGCTCAAAACCTAATTGTATTAATTGCGAAAAGAACGGGTTTGATTCCAAACATCCCCCGAATGATAAAGATTGTCAAAGCTACACCAGGGAAAGAGAAATACTACGAATTAAAACCGAAAGAAGATGCACAAAAGCAGAAGCCTTTTTAACATATAAAGAAAAACATCAAAACGCTCAAAGCTACAAAGGTATTGCAGATAGTTTTAAGGTTCAAAACACAAACGCTCCCTCAACAACAGCATCCACCAAAAAAATCTCCATCCAACAAAACAACCTTTTAAGCAGTCAAAACATTGAAAAATATAACATAACACCTGCCGACCAAGCATTTATCGAAAAACTGATACAAAACTACTACATTAACAAAGATAAAATAAAACAACAATACAACTTAGCCACCAACAATATTAATACAACCGAAACAAACAGCATCCACCCTCAAACCCTACAATCTAATAACGCACCAAAACTAAAGGACGTAGTTAGTGAAAATCAACTCGCCCTAGAAGAAAAAATGAATGCAGAGAAGAAAAAAACACAAGAACTACAAAAACAAAAACAAAAACAAATGCAAATACATTTTGAAACAAGCTCTAATGAAGAAGAGAAAAACCAAAAGGTAGCACCTAGGTCAAAAAAGGTATCCAAACGTGCAAAAATCATCAAAAAAGAAGTAGGAAAAAATAAAACAACAACTACTGCCTCAGACAATCTCATGGAAACCTAAAGTAAGACAATACATACACACCATAAGAAACATTAATATAAAAAAGCAACTAATAACATTAAATAAACATATCCAGAATAAACAATAAAATGATAAATAACCCATTAAAAAATAATAACTTAAATACTACAAATAATAACTCAAATAATATTAATGTTAATATTAATATTAACAACAATGATAATAACCACAATAATAACAAAAATAATAATAATAACCAGTTTAATAATATAACTAACAACACTACTAATAACATTATGAACAATCGCAATAATAATAACAATAACAATAAAAATAACAAATCTGTAGCTATTATACAATGGAACATCCAGGGATACAGGACTAACAGACCGTATCTGGAGCTATTAATTGATAAATACAACCCCAAGATTATAGCTATCCAAGAAACAAACAATCATATGGATAATTACCCAGACTATTTTAGAGGATACAACTGCCTGCTACCAAGGACGGTTAACAGAATAGGCGGGGTTGGCCTTCTTATTAAAGCAGGAATTAAATACCAAGAACTTCAATTAATATCATCTCTCCAAAATATAGCTATTAAAGTTGGTATTCCTGGACTTACCAACGAGATAACGATTGTAAACTTATACATAGAAAATAACAGAACTATGGATGTGTGTGATTTGGAAGACCTGGTCAGACAGATCTGCCCTCCATTCCTTATACTAGGAGACATGAACGCAAGGCACGTCAACTGGGGAGATCACATCAATAATGCGAAGGGCTCAATCGTAAACACCTGGATTGATAACAACGACAATATATACCTCTTAAATGATGGCTCCCCTACACTTCTAAATACCAGAGGCACCCATACCTGCCCGGACCTCTCAATATCAAGCAATAACCTAACCAACTCAATTACTTGGATGGTAGGGCATAACCCTAAAGGGTACGACCATCATCCAATAATCATAGACACAGTTAGACATACTGCAAACAAGATAAAATTACAAAAAAGATTCAACGAAAAAAAAGCGAACTGGGATAAGTTTTACAGAATAGTTAACACCCTTCTGATGGAGAAACAAGCTTCTGATAACATTAACAAGGAAGCAGCCCAACTTTCCAAAATTATTAGAGAAGCGGCGGTCGCTGCAATGCCAACCACGGGAACAAAATATAAAAAAATTCCATGGCTAAATAAGGACATAAAAATATTACAAAGAGAAGCAAAAAATATTTTTAGGGCATATAAGAGGAGTCCAAACAATCATCTGCTCATCAATCTCAAGAGGAAAAACGCAATGATCAGAGGAAAAATAAGAAAAGCGAAACGTGAAAATTGGGAAAAATTCGCAAATGAAATTGATGGCAGGGACCAAAGCAATACCTGGAGTAAAGCAAGGAGAATACTAAATAGGAGAGCTCCAATGGGGGAACTCAATTTACTAATTAATGGTGAACTGGAGGACGACCCAGAAAAAATAGCAAACTTCATGGCACAAAAATGTGCTGACTATAGTAAGGAGATTAAACATCCCTCCCTAAACAACATAGAATATCCAAAATACAAAGAAAACAGGGCACTCAATGAGAAAATAACCAAATGGGAAGTTTTCAACACAATAAAAAATTTTAAAGGAACGACTCCGGGGATTGACAAAATATCTTATGATATGCTGTTAAAAGCCGGTGAAAACTTCCACCAAAGACTCTCAAAACTTTATAATGCCATACTACAAACATCGGTATACCCTCAAGCCTGGAAGTTGGCAAAACTAATACCCATTAGAAAAGCGGGAAAAGACCCTACGAAAGCCGAGTCATACAGATATATTTCTCTACTACCAACGATTAGTAAAACACTTGAAAAAATAATTGCTAAAAGACTGGCCTGGTGGTTGGAAAAGAAGATATCAAAAAACATACAAGGCTTTAGAGAGAGGTGCAGCACACAAACAATTCTATTAGAAGTGGATGAATATTTAGGCGGTACACTGGCAAACAAGTCTCATGCAGATCTTATCTCATGTGACTTGGAGAAGGCGTTTGACAGGGTACACTTTGCCACAATTCAAAAACAACTACAAAAATGGAACACAAATGTAAAATATATAAATTTCATACATAGCTATTTAACAAATAGAAAAATACTAGTAAACATAAAAGGGCACAATTCTACACAAAAAAACTTAATAAGTGGAATACCACAAGGTTCGCCGTTATCAGTTCAGCTATTTAACATCTACATAAGCTCGCTAGCGGACGAACTAAACAATATACCACGGTTAAAGACTTTTGTATATGCTGATAATGTCTTGCTCCTGGCCAGAGGGGATACGGCAATTAGAGAAGGTACTCTAAACTCAGCAATAAAGATAATGGACTCTTGGGCGGAGAAAGAAGGAGCCTCCTTCTCAGTGGAAAAAACTGAACTACTTCACTGCTGTAGGAAAAAAAAAAATTGTACCAAATCACTAATTGTTCACAAGGACAAAATCATAAGGAATAGCCAGAATATAAAGGTACTAGGAATGATCTTCAACAATAAGCTAAAATATAACGAACATATTAAAAAGCTGAAAAAATCAGTGGAAAAATCAAATAACTTGTTGAAATTCATTTGTAGAAAGAAATATGGACCTCCGCCGGCAACAGCCCTAAAAATTGCCAAATCGATCATACTAGGTAAAATACAATATGGTATAGAAATTTATGGCTGTACCACTACAGGTAACATAACTAAAATACAAATCTCTATGAATAACGCGGTGAGAATAGCTCTAGGTGCTCTGCCTTCAACACAAATACCGGCACTCACTATGGAATCAGGACTTCCCACTTTCATGGAGCTAAGGTATGCAAGACTGATGAAAAACGTAGCAAGAGCTTATGTAAATAGTAATCATCCTATGCATGAGTTAATTAAACAAAAAATAGAAGAAAACAAGTACTCAAAATTCTCTGCACTGGACAAAGCATTAATAAAATTTAAAAAGTTGAGTCTGGTTATAAAGCCGCCCACTCAAGTGAAGAATTACAGTCATAATTGGGGGAACTGGTATAAAAATATAGATATCAGTTTAGAAAATTACAAAAAAAATGAAACAGAGAACAACACCTATATAAGACTGTTCCTGGAAAAGAAACAAAAATGGAAAGATCACAAACTAATATACACAGATGCGTCAAAAACTGCGGAAGGGGTAGGATTTGCAGTTATAGAAAATAAAAAAACGCTTGTAACTGGCAGCTTACCCCACGATTGTCAAGTTTTTGTGGCAGAAGAACTTGCAATCTGGGAGGCTACAAAAATTGCTAACAAAAACAAAACTTACAAAACAGTGATACTCACAGACTGCCTTAGTGCTACAAAAAACATACTAAACATAAATAATAAAAACCAGATGGCAAAAGACATTCGGGATGCGATCATTAAAGCTAAAGGGAAAATCAAATTAGCTTGGATCCCAGGTCATGTGGGCATTGAGGGAAATACAGTAGCAGATGAAGCGGCTAAAATTGCTACCAGGAGCCCGATGTTACAATTCGCAGTTACATCAACCAACTATACACATAAGGTAATAAACCTAAAAATACAAAACAGAAGACAGTTTTTGTTCAATAGAGCTGACACATTCAGAAACATTCATCAACCGTCTGCAAACATAACCAACCTACTGAACATAAACAGGTGTATAGCAGTCAAAATCACAAGAATTAGGATGGGATGTACATTGGCAACACATGGTCATTATTATGATAGAAGTGATGCCCCGCTGTGTAGACACTGTCAACAAAACCTTACCATCAAACATATTTTCCTGGAATGCAGAGAAACGGCAAACTACTGGTCCAATAACGAGAGCACAATAGAAACCTTAAGAAAAAATGACAACAAAAGCCTCACCAAAATAAAGGACCTAATGGCCCATTTTGGTATCTGGCACAAAATATAAAATAACATGTAAAAAATAATAAAAAATTAAAACTAAATTAATCCAAAATAATAAAAATTTATAAAAAACAATAAATAACCGAAAAACTAAAATAATGAACCTGAATATTAAAACAAAAAAAAATTTTTTCAACATAGACAATAATAATTAAATTAAAACTAAACTAATCCAAAATAATAAATATTTCAATGATTTCCCCTCTTCTTGCAAGAAAAGGCGGTTAACCAACTACAAATAATAAAAAATCAAAAGATGTGGCTTTGGTCAATATCAAAGCTAACAATCTTAAATCAATTAAATAAACCAACTCATAGAAAATAAAACCAAAAAAAACCATAAATAAATTTCTAGAACAATAACCATTTAACTTAAAAAATTCATACCTAATTCTAATATAAATAAAAAAAAAAAATCAATCTAATACAAATCAAAAAAATCATTTAAACAAAAACCTAAACTAACCAAATACCACATACACAAATTCAAACTTGCAAACATCAATAAAACTGTGAAGCCTGGGTCACAACTTTTACGAATTCGTAAACACGAATTCAGGAAGTGGAGTCATGGTTGGACTTGACCCAGGCTTGTTACGGAAGGAAGACTCCATCTTCAAAAAAGGGCAAAATATCCAGTCAATTAAAAGCAGACATGTAGACACACACTCAATATATATCACAAAAAAAAAAACTCATAAAATATACCTAAGCAAACAAAAAGTGCTAACTGAAGGCGAAAGAAGAAGAAGAAGAAGAAGAAGACGAAAGAAGATAAGAAGACAAAATTTTTATCTTATTGTTCTTAATATTAATATAACTTCTGTTTTTTTTGATTGACGAATCTATCCTTCTAAGATAAAAAAATTATGATTTATGAACTAAACATTTTAATTTTAACTTAACTTAAAAAGAAAAAATTTTTATTTTTGTTTACTAAAATCCTAGATTAAGAATATAATACTGTAAATTAATATATAATAAGAACTCCAAATGCTTTATAGGCAAAAGGAGAAATTATCATGCAATATTTATATTGTATGGTATTGAATATAAATAAATAAATTAAAAATATATTTAAACTTAATTTTTTTTTGTAGCAAGTATAGAAATTTCCTAAGATAATCTTTGACATATTCAAGGTCTTATTTTAATTAATAAAATTTGAGTTAATTAATATAAATGTTTAGTAATAATTTTGCAGTCATTTAGTGAAGAACTCATTTATAATTTATAAAAAAATCTTTTATATTTCAATATTTACGTACTAAAGAAAAATGTTAGATTCGAAATTTGCCTTAGGTAAAATTTCCAATATTTTGATTTTATTAATCGTAAATGAAATATTTTATTCTGGAGGAGCAGGTGAGTTAATTATTTTTAAATATAACTTATATATTAAAATATTAAAATTTAAAAGTTTATTAAAAATATTTAATTAAATTTCATATTGATCTATATTTGAATTTAGTTCATTGTTTTTGTACGAATTAATTAAGTTAAATTTAGATTCTGAATGTATTTTTGTAAACCATTCGTTTTATAATATTTTTATTTTATAATATATACCTATTATCTTACAAATTGGTTAAACTTATAAACTAATTATTAAATTTATTTACAATTAAAACTTTTACGATAAATATACGATTTACGATATTTTTATACCCTTTGACTATATAGTCAAATAGTGTAATAAATTTGCCATTACGTTTCTGACGCAGAAAAGTGGGGGGGATATATATAGACTCAAGTGCATGGATCGGATCAGAATCGAGAAATAAATCGATTTAGCTATGTATGTCCGTCCGTCGGTCATCACGATAACTCAAAAAATAAAGGACCTGTATTTTAAAATTTTCACAAATTCGTTTTTTTATGCAATAGCCGCCATCGCTATTTAAATCCAGCCATTTTGGTCCACGAGTTCGAGTACCTGCGAGACAACTTCTAATTTTATATGAACATTACACTATACCTATGGAAGCTGGGTGTCTGAAATTTTGCCAAAAATAGTTTAATATAATGACCAAAGTTACTGCAAAGTTTGGTTGGTCTACTGCCTAGGGTTCGAGTAGCAGCCATACAACTCCTTTTTTTTAAATGAGTATTCCACTACACTTAATAAAGCTTTATGTTTGATATTTTGCCAAAAGTAATTAACCGGATGATATAATGTTTATATTACGGTCATACGGGTATCCCAGAGTTGACACAGTCTACTCAACTACACTCTTCCTCATTATAATTAATCTGACCGAAATATGAACCGGAGATCCTTCGATTGAGAGGCTGATGACTTTACCATTATATTATTCAGATTTTAAGATAACATTTAATTATAAAATTTTTATAAATTAAAAAAGTTCTTGTTCAAAAGAAAAGTAATAAAAAACAAATATTAAAATTTAAATTTTTTTTTAATTGCAGAAATAAAACAACCGGTTTACGTACAAAGTGAGTATTTAAATTTTAAATTACTTATTAGCTCAATTATTCATACTATTATGGTCATAATAAAAATAATAAATTATTTACAGTTAACTTGTAAGTAAATACTAAATATTAAGTTTGTAAGTAAGAGGCTATTTTTGTAAAACGTCAGAAACTATTGTTTTAATTATTGTTTAAAAGTGAAATTCAAAATATAAGTAAGGTTTAAATCTCTTGGATCATGGTCTTTCTAAAAATCAATTGCAATTGAGATAAAAAAAAAAGTTAAGGATTTTTCGAGATGATTTTGGAGAAGCATTACACAAAGTAAGTTTGAATAAATACTTTGAAGTATTGCCTAATATTGTGACTTTTAACATAAAATTTATCTTAATTCTATTTAATTTACCAGGTTATAAGGAAGTTAAAATTTGTTCTACTATTATTTAAATAGCCATTTTTATAGTCCCTACTCATAAGTTATAATTCACTTAAAAACAAATAAATGAATAAGTTTTGTGACTCTAACACTTTTAGTTCGAAGCATTGTATTTGAGCCCATATCTAAACTAATTGCCAAGTTCGATACATTACAATCGACTATTTTGAAAAATTCTTATAATGAATATCATTAATAATTAAACTTAAAGACCCAACAATATTAATAAAATTAATACTGATAGTGTCTGAAGGCACCTTTGGCAGCTATCAATTTTTTAGTTTTAAAGTAAAATTTGTATTAACTTAAATTATATGCAAATCTTTTTTTACAGAATGCCATGAATATCAAAATGCAGTTTTTCAATCATCAGGAGATACTAGCAAAGAAAAGTGTAACTTTAATAAAACTGAAACCCCTGATAAAGAATCTGACATAAATTTGCTAGAATTTCCTCATTTGGCGTTAATTGGTTACAATTTTACCGAAGATATATCTTATAATTGTGTTGGTGTTTTGGTTAGTGATCGTTTCGTTTTAGTTGCGGCCCACTGCATAGCCCCCAATATAGCGAAAGTTCGTGTTGGAGGAATTAGCGATAGTGACAAAAATAAAGAGGATATAAACATTGAACAAGTTATAGTCCATCCAAATTACAATAAAATTATAATGCCAAATGATATTGCTTTATTAAAATTAGAAAAAAGAATTCAAATAGACCAATTTAAAAGGCCAGCATGTTTACCATCAATTCCATATTGGTCGCAATCATATGCTTTTGAAACTTACATTAATAGAACAGAATCAAAATTAGTTATTGAAAAATTAAAAGTTGAAAAAATTTCAGAAGATGAATGTAAAAAACTACTTCTTCGTGTTCATATAACTATTTCATATGATTCACAAATATGTGCCGAGTCAAAAGATAGATATGCATCAGGAGGTCCATTACAAATTTACCATTCAAATGAATTTTGTATGTATGAAATAGTTGGACTAGCTTCATTTGGCAACTCAGCTTCTAGTGTTTCAAGTAGAAGTGATGTATATACAAGAATTAATCCATACATTGATTGGATTGAAAGTATTGTCTGGGCATAAGCGGGGAAAATTCCATATGATATAGAAAAAAAACATTATTATTACTTATCAATATTTTATTTTGATTATTATTTTTATGAATAGGGGCTTTAATTTAGAATTTAAATAAAATGAGTTTTAAATATGGGCTCAAATACAATGCTTCAATATAAAAATTTTTAAAATATTTTATTACCAGCGTAAGTAATTTTTTAGCCATTAAAGAAAAGTCATTATCGACTTTTATATAGATGAATCTCAATAATTAAATTTTTTTAATCATTACTGTTTATATATGCCCATTCTTGGTGTGGAAGATTTGTTAAATAACTGAATCATAGAGACACCAATAATTGCTGAATACATTGCAAAGTTTTAAAATTATGTTTGAAGTATTTTATAGTGATAAATAATAGTAAACTTTCAACATTTCTAACATAAAATATTACAAAATGAATAATTTAATTTTCAATTACCATTAAATAAAGCCTCCATGAAATTTTATTTTCCTATCATTATAAATATGAAGTATAATAAATATATTTTATTTATTTTTTACATTTAATTACTTCTAATTCTTTAAACAAACTATTCGGCCATAAAAATGTCATTTAAAAAAAATATATTAACTAGTTTTGGCATTTTATTTAATACATTCATATATCATTGTTTATAATGAACACTATTATTAATAAAATTAATAATGTGAACCTCAATACTATATTCTCCAATAATATACATATATTTTTTTTTTAATTATGCATTCAGTTAAATCATATTAAAATAATTTATATTATCATTATTTATTATGTCATATTTTGATATTTTACAAAAAAGGCAACACTATTCTTGTTGTGGTAATGTACGACAATATTTAGTTTGGTTTATTTACATGGATGGATGGATTGAGTAAATACTGAAATGGTTACCAATTAAGTGTATCTTTAACAAATTAAGATTATATCCAATAATTGATTTATAATGAAGCCCCTATATTATTAATATAAAAGTTTGAAGATTTTGGAAGTTTTAAGTTAAGCTAGGGAAAATCAGTTATAATCTTGTTCTAATATCTAAAGAACTTATTAAATTGAATTTATAACTTAAAATTGTAAGAAAGAACCTAGTAAATTGGTGTTTGATAATTACATTAATTAAAATTTGTAAATCTCTACTCCATTAATAATATTAGGAGGTGAGGGCTTGATTCCAGTACGGGTCATGAAATATTAATAATAAAAAAAAATTATTAAAAAATAATGTTTCCTTACAATCTCCATGGTGATCAAATACCAAATATATTAAAATATATAATATGATATAATTAAAATAAATAATAATATTCATAAAATAATAAATGGAATAATCTACCACTCCTCAAAAGGAAAGGCATGTTGACTCCCTTCTCATATATGTACGAGGTAAGAGACTGCTTATAAATAAATAAATAAACAATATTGAGAGACTCGATCCAATAAAATTTTGATTTTATATTTTAAAATAAAATATATCATATTTTGATATCATTATTTCTTATATAAACTGAATATTATTTTGAAACAAAACTTTATATTGCGCTACGCCACTGATTAAAAAAAAAAAGAAAAACCAAAATAAATCTGAACATCAATATATATAAGATTTAAATTAATTTATACGCTTCATACTCTAATACTTTTATGATAATAATTTAGGATGAAAATGTAAAATAAAAATTAATAATAATTTATAATTAAATTAATTACAGAACGATGTGTTTGTCACTATATATAAATTTCATAAAAATTGAAGGACGAAAGTTACTTTAGGCTTTCAATAAATTTCAAAAAAAAAAAACCGTTATTATTTTCATCTTTTTAACGATAGTGTGATGAATGACATTTGGGATGTTAACAAATAAATGAATAATAAATAAATATAAGTTAAATCAATATATAAAATAAAAATAATTAATAAATTTTTGTTTTTTTAATTTCATTATACAACGTGTCTCATTTGTGAAAATTTGAGAAATGAAAATAGTTTTTTAAAGTATAAGAATTAGATTAATATAAATTCTGATGTATTTTGAGTAGTTTAACAAAGTTTTAGGTTTTATAGAAGATTTGCTTTTGAAAGAGAAGGCTTTGATATATATGAACTGTTGAAGTTCCTATAATTAATCATGTTTTTTCAACGTGGTTCAGGAATAATAACTGAATGAAAGGTATAATTGCCCACAGTTATTGTTAAACTTTTATTTTAACCGTTTTAGAGCGAATAAATCTTTTAATCGAGTAAAAATACTGAAGAAGCCCGCAAGTCTTATATAAAATATGTATTTGTATTTAAAAATAAAATTGAAATTCAAATTTAGCTACCGGTTTTTTCACATGTTATTCTTTCAAGAACGGTTATAGCGTATATTATGTGCTAAGGACAAATATATTGAGCAAATTCGAACGCAATAATCTGACTTTATTCAAATTATGAATTTAAAAGTTGCCATGGGAGATAGACTCGGAAAAAAGGAAATTCAAAATTAAATCACATGTTTAAAAATATATTTGAGTTAATTTGCCGTACATCAGAGTCCCCATAGGACTTTTTGCGTTTGCTTTGAGTCACAAGTTTTCAGAGGAATTCAGACACCTTGTCATACATAACGTTTATTTTAAAAAGAAAACCATTTTTTAATAAGACATGTACGATGATTCACACAATATGGACAAATGTGCAAATGATATGCGAGTTCAAATAGATGAAATCAATTTACAGAATCAGTTCAAAAAGTATGACAGTTATTATTTTTAGATATGTAGCCTTGAGTATCAGGCGAAGGAATTGGAAGGAAAATAGGATAGAAGATTGCGGGTACAATAACTATTTCTCAAATCAAGAGTAGAATATAATAGATCAACTTTATAACTTTTGTGTAACACCTTGTAAGTGTGTTGATAAAAAAATTTTTACTTATCATTTTAAGTACATATTCGTAAATTATATAATTAAAAATAACAATCACATACAAAAAATATATAAATTGTTATTGATGATATTTACAATACAATATGATGGTGATAATTATTCCATTGATACCCCAAAGATTGAAAAAAAAAATTGTTGAAAATGCATTATTAAATAAAGGAAACATAGTATAATATATAATTGTATATATATAATATAATATATATAAATTAAAAAAAAAAATAAATTAAAAATACATTTTATTTTCTCAAATAGGTACTATTAATATTCTGTAAATGTTAATCTTATATTTTTAATTATTTGTATTAAAATTAAATAATGTTTCAATCAAATTGTGTAATTAAATATTATAAGGAATATATATATATATAAATATAATATATATATATATATATATATATATAATATACATTATAAATAAAACCGATAAGTGAAAAACATAAGTAATGCATATTTAAATTAAACCTTGTTAAAAGTGATTTATATAGGATTTCCGAATATATTAACTATATATATATATATATATATATTTTTTTAACTCTGATAAAAAATATTTAAATATAAGTACAATAAATTATAGGTTGATTTTAAACGTTTTTATTTTCAGTTGTTTTAAAGAGATTTTAAATATTTTATATCGAAATGTTTTTATCGAATTTTTAAATAATTCAGAATTAATAATGAAATTAAATCTGACTGATAGTACAGTGGTTAGAGTAGCGGCTTTTAAATCGAAAAGTCCCGGATTCAAATATTGGTCAGATCATATCTCATAAAAAAATATAATTAATAAGTGATATCGTAATAGTTTATACCATAATATAAAATAAATTTAACTGTCACACCTGAAAAGCAAAGACCGATTCAATTACTTATCACATTGTATGTGGTAGGGGACACTGTACATAAATAAAATAAAGTAAAATAAATAAAATGAAGTTTACAATCAATCATTTAATCCCAAGGATAGTTGATGCATTTTGATTTAGCCTTTCTAATAATCTATAAGCATAGTTACTAATATTTCAATCTATTATTTTAAAGTATTCAAATAAAAGCCTCAAAGAAAGTAAGGTACTTAAGTTAGTACTAAAAAAAGTTAGGTAAAGTTAGGTAACTTAGGTACTAAAGAAAGTTAGGTACTTAAAAATTATTCTAACCAAGTGTAGGCAATATTAGTGTTAAGAAATTTTTTAATTTCATTAACTGAATTTTTATAGAGATTTTTGGCAGTAATTTCAATAAAAAATCGGAAATTGTGAATAAAGGCTAAATTCTAACTGAAGACTGAAAGGATTATGTATAGGATTTAATCAATCTTAAAAGAAAGGTCTAATATCAACACTAGATAAAGAAAATAGTCAAAATATTGCTTGTAATTAAAAAAGTTGCTATGCTGTTCTACACTTGGTGAATTACAAGTATATTTCTTTGTTTCCATGGCAATTTTATAGTTTCTTAGTTAATGGAAATTTAGATATTAATTTTTTTATTCTATTTTAGTTATCATTAGTTTAATATAATCATTTGGTGTTAAGAAGCTGTATAGTGGTTTTTCAATGTCAATTTTCAATATATATTTAAAAAAAAAACTCTACTCTTTATTAAGTTTTTAAATAAATTATAAATTGTTTTTTTTTTCAAAAATTTCCACAGAAATTTCTTACCTTTTGAGATATTTAAAAATATTTTAATTTAACATTTTAATAAATTTCAGAAAATTTTAATAATTTTTGTATAATTTTAGAATTCTATCGTAATTGTTTATAATGTAATATAAAATATCGTAATTTATTATAAAAGTATGACTTTTTTCTTAATGTTATAATAACTTATAAACTCGTTTATAAAGGAATTTAATGCAATTCTGCCTTGAATTCAGGACAATTCAATTTAATTCAGGACAATTTTTTATTTTTTATTTATTCATTTAATTTCTCTAAAAGAGCCTTGGGACTCGTACAGATTTCCTATAGGTTTCCTTATAATATAATTAGTTAATTTAATTTAATTTAAGTGCAATTTTCAATAATTCAATAATGTTATGGTATAACAATAAATATATATGTATAATATGTTTAATACGCTAATATTTACTTCATTATATGGCAATGGCTACATTAAATGAAAGTTTTGCGCTTCTAAATAATTAAGTTATTCAGATGTATAAATTTTTACAATATTTTTTTAAATGGATAATTTAAGATTTTAATGCTATTTGATACACTGTTATATTCTTTATACTGCTATTAAATATTGGATTCAGGACCTGAAGCTTGTGGCTGGGAACTGTCCTAATGTTGTGATCATTCTTAAATTCTAATTCCCTTTTAAGTCAAAACTGATTATATAGCTACTAAAGAAATTCAAAATTAGGAAATAAAAATTTTAAAATTCAAAGTTTTGAAAACTTTTGAATTGAATTTGATCGAGTTGTGATTTTAGAGGATATGCCTTATGAACTGATAACTTAGAGTATTGTTAAATATAATTATGAAAGCCGATAATAACCAAAAGTTCTAAATTATAAGAAATAATCAAAATATCAACCGACAACTAGACTTAACATTATTTAATTTTTAATTGAATAGAAGGAACAGGCTGCTATGCTGACATTGTCCAAAAAATTTAATTATAAAAATTGCTTTACGAACCAAATAATTGAAAAAAAAAATGGCATTACTTACGGTTTAACAAACTTTTAAGGATTTTCTTAAGTTGAAATTGTAGAAATTTAAAATATAAGCAATTAATACATAAATATAAGTACATATTTAAGTTTTTATATAAGTAAATACATAGTAATAAAATATACTTCAGTAATATTAAGCTATAGAAATAAAGGAAATTTAAATTGTGTCAAATATAATATTTTTTTAATATTTTTTAATTGCAATTGAAATGTAGGTTATACTGCAACAATGATTGATTTTTATTTTATGAAACAATGTAAACACTTTCATATTGTATTCAATATGAAAAATAAATAAAAAAAAATACTTTTGATTTGTTTAAAACAGAGATTTTTCAAGTTTCATTGTATAGAAATATTTAAACAATATAATACTGAGTATTATTAAAGTGTTACAATATCAATGGATTCAGTAAACAAGTATTTTAATGTATATATATATAGATATATATATTGGTGCTTCTCTTACATCACTTTTCCATGCATCCGATTTAATTAAAGTAAAGAAGAATGTACTTTTAAATCTAGAAGGAAATTTAGTTCAATATTCTATTAATAAGTACATTCGGAAAGTAATTGCTCTTTAAAGTAATTTAAAAATTTTTAAAGTAATTGCTTTTATGGAAATTTTTTTGTTATAATATTTTTAATCCTTCTGGTACTAAAAAAACCAATCCTAATATACTTGTAACAACTCTTAATAACATACAATTAAAATAAAAATAATAAATAATATATGTAAATGTATAAGTTTAACTAGTTGAGCAATTCTATAATATATTATTATCTAATTAAGTAAATTATTAATCATAATTGTAGGACAGCTTCAGTTTAAGAAATATTGTACAATTATTCTTATAATTTGTAAGAAGATATAAAGTTCCTAAATGATGTCGAGAACTTAAACTTGTAAACACAAATAACTAGAAATAATACATTAAGAAAATTTTAATACTCCGTATACTAATATTAATTAATATTATATTATATAAAATCAGAATAAATAAACTCATACAAAAATATTATAAATACATATCCGCCTAAAAGTATGCAAAATAATAATAAAAGCCTTCAACTCTTAATTTTTTCTGTTATATTATTATTATTAATTTGAATTAATTTTCAAGGAATTTTAATTAACTATAAAATCTCTATGATTTCATTTAATTTATTTGTAAAATTGATACCTAAGTCATAAGAAGTCATCTTTTTAATTAATTTTATGAAATAAATAATCATATAGGTATAACCAAAAATATCCTTTGAAATGTCAATATTTGATTAAATATATTAAAAGGAAATTCAATAATATCATCATCATCATCATCAAATGGCGTCACAACTCGGGGTGAGTTTTAGCCTGATTTACTGCTGCCCGCCATACTTGTCGATTTTGTGCTGCAACTTTCCAGTTTCTGATATTAAGTTTTCTTAAATCATTTTCTAAGCCATCTGTCCATCTTAGCCTTGGTCTTCCTCTGTATCTATTTACAGGTGGAGCAACATCTAATATAAGTCTTTGTGACCTATTATTTGCCATTCTAGCAACGTGTCCAGCCCATCTAATTCTTTGTGCTTTAATAAAGCGGACCACGTCTTCATTATTTATTAGTAGTTGTAGTTCTTGATTGTTTCTGTGCATATATTCACCGTGTAGATTTTGTTTCGGTCCAAATATTTTCCTTAAAATTTTGCGTTCAAAAATTTTTAGACTATTTTCGTCTGATATTGATAATGTCCAATTTTCCGCACCATAGGTCAATACTGGTCTAACTAGGGTTTTATACATACACAGTTTTGAATGTCTAGATAAAAGCTTCGATTTAAATAGTTTTTGATGTGCATAGTAGCATTTGTTGGCCGCTTGGATTCTATTTTGTATTGAACAGTGCATGCTGTTGTCGTTGTTGAGCAATACTCCCAAATACGTAAAATTATCTACGCCTTCGAAGTTGTATTCTCCGATTGTTATGTTTTGCGGGCTGCGCCTAGTGTTTGAGCGTGATAATATCATATATTTTGTTTTATTTTCATTTATTCTTAAGCCAATTTTGATAGCTTCTGCTTCGAGTTTCACGAACTGCTCAACCATAGCTCTTTTGTTTCTGGCTATTATAGCAATATCGTCAGCAAAAGCGTTAATTTGTGATGATTTGTTGAATATATTTCCCCCTCTATCTAGATCTTTCGTTACGTAATGCAGCATAAGGTTGAAAATCACTGACGATAATGTGTCGCCTTGTTTTACACCTGTTTTTATGCTGAAAACCTCTGAAATTTGATTTTGTACTATGACGCTGCTTCTGGTGTTATTTAAGGTCATCATTGTAAGTCGAATTAGTTTTTCAGGGTATCCCAAATTGTGCAAAATTTTCGGTATTTCCTCTCTTTTAATGCTGTCGAAAGCTTGTTTGAAATCAACAAATAGTATATGCAAGTCAAGATTGTATTCGTAGCATTTTTCCATGTTTTGCTTTATGAGAAAAACTTGGTCTGTTGTTGATCTGTTTGGTCTAAAACCGCATTGATACTCAGCTAAGATGGTTTCTGCTTTCTCGTTTAGTCTTTCGTATAAAATTTTGCTAAAAATCTTATATGCAACATTTAGTAACATGATACCCCTGTAGTTACTGCAATTGAGTTTATCTCCTTTTTTGTGGATAGGGAATATGGTACCAATTTCCCATTCTTTCGGCATGCTTTCATTCCTCCATATTTTACACATTAATCTGTGTAAGTGATGAAGCAGCTCTTCACCTCCTTTTTTAAAAAGTTCTGCAGTAATACCGTCTTCGCCTGGTGATTTTCCGTTTTTAAGTTTATTAATTGCTGCTGTAGTTTCTTCAATTGTCGGCTCTTCCGTATTAGGATTTCGTTCATTATCTCCTTCTATGTGAAATGAAAATGTTACTCCATCATTATTGTTATTGTCAATATTGAAAAGTTCTTCAAAGTACTGTTTCCACCTATCTATAATTTGGTGTTCGTCAGATAGAATAAAACCATTTTTATCCTTGCAATTTGTCAATTTAGGTTGGAAATTTCTTGTTTCTTCTTTTAGTCCTTTGTAAAAATTTTTTATATCTTTGTTGTTGAAGTTGGATTCAATTTCTTCAACACGTTTCTTCATGTAACTACGTTTTTTTTGTCTACAAAGCTTAGTGGCATATTTCCTTTTCGTTTTATAGATCTCCTCGTTTCTCCTTGTATTTCTTTGTATCATTTTTAGCCTGGCTTCATTCTTGTCTTTAATTGCTTCAGTACATTCTATGTCAAACCATTCTTCATTTCTTCTATTCGTCTTTATGCCTATGGTTTCTTGAACTGTTGAGTTTATTGCACGTTTAATGTTTAACCAGTCTTCTTCTATAGTTGTTAGTTCTGTAGTCATATCTCTTAGGCAATTCAGATTATCTCTAATATTATCTATAATAATATAATTCATATTACATTTCAATCCATTTCTATTTAATATATAACGAATATTTCTACATATATATATTAATCAGAAATATATTAGAAATTTATCTTAAATTTATGTCTACTTGAATCCACAATGGTAAAATATCCATATATTTCAGATTATTTCATTACAAATATTTTCCAATAAATGTCCAAATTTAATATTTAAATATCAATGAAATTCTTTTTTTTTTGTGTGACTTTTAAAAATAGAATTTTCATTTTCTTTGAAAAAATGTTTTTATATAAATGAAAATTATATATTTATTAATTAATAAAAATTCAGAGATGAAGTCTTTGCATAGATTTTAAAAATAATTTATAAGTATGTACATATATTAAATTTAAGTTCTAGGTAAATCTGTATATCAAACTGTTTAAAATTCATTCTTATTAATAAATACTACTCGAATTTTGAAAATAAAAGCCCCTGCTCATTTCTTAGAAAATTTTAACGGTCTTAAATACAGCTCTTGTAGAATTAATATTTCAGAATTTTATAATAAAATTCTTAATTGTATGTTTGCACATTGTATGCATATTTATACATTGCATACTTTGCGGAGGATCGTAGGTAATTTATAAATTTACGGAATTGGGCCCTTAGAATCAGAATAATCTAACCCACATAAATAATTTATGGAGGAAAATATAATTTGAAAATTTTGAAATATATGATTTGTGGGTTGCAACACTCTCATTCTGGAAAATTAATAGATTAGTTTTAATGTGTAACGCTATTAGTACTGGCTTGTGAAAGCTATAGAATTGTCAATTGAATGTAAAATTTATATTTCCAACACTGTACAGTTAAATTAAGTTACTTCATTGGCATTTGAGTACCAATTTTCTTTCAACTGCTGTCATTAAACTACTTTTAGTTTTAATATTGTGTGGTTACTTTAATTTTATATATATATATATATTGAATCTACTTGTACATAATACTAACATTAAATAAGATTGTGCTTATATAAATATAACAGTAATGGCCATTAAGTCAAGAATATAAAGACTTATAGATTTTGTATAAAGAATGTAAATTTTATCTTAATTATTAACTGTAATTTTAGTTTTATAAATATTTTCACATCCTTCAAAGTTATAATTTAAAAATTTAATTAATATATTCTAGACTTTGATAATATATTTTAGAGTCTAAGGACCTTTAATCCCTATATATTTTTATTAATAAAAATATGAAAAATTAATATAATTAATTAAATCAAATGTGTATTTTATTCAAAGTATTCCTGTAATAAGTGAGAAGTTCAAATGTAAAAAAGTATCAAATGCCCAATAAAAGCTGGAAAAAAGTAGAGATCCAAATCTAATATTAATTTCTGGTGGAACTTGTTATTTAATTCAAAAAATCGCAAAATTTTGGATGGGGCAACTTGAAAGAATTTTGATAGTACTGTAATTTGTCATGGAATCAATTGAAGCTGTGATGATTTAAAGCAATTAGATCGTAATTAATATAAAAACCTCTCAATTACATTACACTTAATATTGTTTCTAATAAATTTGCCATAACTGTATAATTTGTATAATGCATATTTAAATATATACAAATATATTTTACCAAATAAATATAATTCAAGTGGTGATTCTAATTTTAAATGACCATAAAATAATGATAGATAATTGTTATACCAATCAATTTGGTTAATTTACCCAAGAGGTGTTTTGTACAGCAATAATAACAAAACATCAATGTAATAATAAAATTTATATTGTGTAAATATATATATTACATATATATATATATGATTAAATATCTTGTAGATACTTAATAAAACAAGATGATGATAATGATTTTAATATAAAATAATATATTATATATAGAAGATTCATGAATATATTCCTTAAGGGTTAATATTATATTTTAAATATTAATTTGGTATTGTTAATTTATAAACATTGTATGGAATTTCATTGATTTATTTGATATATTCTTTAAATTTATGTAAATATCTTGGAATTTTTTATATTTAAAATTATATAAAAATTTTGAAAACTTGTATATTAGATTTAAATTTGTCTATTAACTGAAAATAAAATATTATAATACAATTTATTTTAAAAATTAATTGACAACTTTTCATTTTACCATTAACATCTTAAAGTTTTACTTTATGTTGTCATTACAAATTATTTTAGCTTTTATATCTTAAGATGAAATATAATAAAATTTGAATTAAAATTTATAATCGAAGACAATTGGCTTTAATTTAATTCTAAGAATTATATAAATTTTTTGATAATTTTTTTTTAAATATAATTTGCATTAATATGAATAATGGATGGAACTCGATTTTATTCTAGAATTATAAAGCATCAAACGTATTTTACTATTATTTTGTACTTTTTTTATTTTCAGAGTCAATTTAAAAATTTTTTAGACTTTTAAGTTTTTTATGTTAAAATATTTTTCGAGAAATGTCTTAGATCCATTTCACTTAACTCGATTGTCGATAAAACTCTTTCGCCTCTCCGTAAAAATAATTTGGTATAAATGATGAAGTATTTAAATATTCATTAAAAATATATCCTTGAAAGGAAATTAGCCTACTTTAAAAAGGATTTAGTTATATAATCCTATATATAAAGATTTATAAAGATATCATAAATTGCGAGTCTTATACATGAAATTAAGGCCAATATAAAAAAGTAATTCTTACAACAGAAGCAATCTTATCTATTTATTTAAAACTTTGAAGTGTATGGCCTGTCGCGCAGAGGTTAGAGTACCAACATTGCATTTTAGAATCCTGGGTTCGAATACCAATAAAAGTGACAAAATATTGACTCATATATCTTGAGTATAAATTACACTAATTTAATGTAATAATATGCAGATATTCATATAATATAAAGAAATCATTTAATTGAATAATATAACTCACAGACACAGAAATAACTTATAAATCAAATATAATATAATTATCTAACAATTATTTGTCTATTATATACTTAGAATATAGAATATAATACAAAAAGTATTATGTGTCTGTTAACAATCAAAGACGTTTCTATATGTCATAAGGTATTCTCTCATGTTTAAATATACGCCCCCCATTTTTGTTGTTCCGTCAATTTGTTTCGCTAGCATAAAAAATAATGACTTATACTTGTATATCTCTTCATTAAAAGATTAGTAATTCATTTCTCCTCTTTTTGTAGATCTTTGACTCTGATCTTATGAAGTTGGATAAGTGAACATTGTTGTTGAATCCTTTTACTCATTTCAGGACAAAAACTTGCTTTTACTATTTGATTTCAAATTTTGCATGTTTACAGCTTTTTGTTTCTGGAGTTTACTGTATTAATCTGATTTTAAACCCCTATTGATTTTTAACCCCTTTTAGCGTTACATGTTTTTAAAAATATCTTTTATAAGTAAATTATACCCAATTTGCAGTAGGACTTCCTTGATCCTAAAGAAAGTTTCGAAAATTTATTCTCTCACTAAAAACTCTTTTTAACATTTAAATGTATTTCATTAACCCTTTGTGGCACAATGGAATACAATTTCTCACAATTATTTTATTTTCGAGATAAGTATATCTTTTATTGAGATTACAATTATTTTGAAACTTTTTGAAATTCTTTTATAATAAATCTTTTTTGTAATAATACATGGACAATTATATTTATATATTCGTAAATATATAAACGAAAAACGCCATTTTATTTATTTTTAATTATGATTTTTTGCTTCAGCTCCGTTTTTTTAAAAAAAAAAAAATAGAATAAAAAAACAAATACAAAACACATGTTTCATAATGGCAATTGTTAGCTTTTATTATAATATAATTTAAAAAATATTTAAGACCTATGTCCATTATTTTGGACATGACATTTTATTTTTTGGTTTTTATTTTTTCATTTACCCCTTTTAATTGTTTTCTCTGTTGGGGCTTTCAAAATATTTTTGGGGTTTTGTGTTTTTTTTTTTTTCTGAGAACAAAGAAAGCCAAAACATGGATTGGATAAATTTATTATGTTTTATGTCAAATGCAAAAGTTTCTCAAAAAAATAAAAATAAAAAATTACTTGTAATTATTTTTACAAAATTATTTTTACATATACATATATATTTCTAAAATTTACTGTTAATTGCGTTTTTTCATTTTCATTTAAAAAAAAAAAAAAAGAAAATCCGAAATTTTTTCCATTTCGTCAAAATAAAATTTACATTTATTTTTTCGCTTATTTTTTTTTTTTTGCGTTTGTAGTTTATGTTTTTTCTTTCTATATCAAATTAAAAGGCTTCCCGCGGGAAGTAATATACTTTAGTATCAACCCCATTTTAAATATATAATTTTTGTTTTTTTTTGTGTGATAAATTTTAAAAAATAAAAAATTAAAAAAAAGGAAAACGAAAATTTTTCTCGTAAGAATTAAAATATAAAAAGGAAATATATGTTTTATGAACAATACACTAACAGTCATACACACATACTCATGTTTATATCTCGAAATGTATAAAAAAATAGAATGAAGCGCGTTTTTTGAATATGAAGCAAAAGCCGTTTGTTGGTGGTTTAATTAAGTTAGAAACACAAAGCAATATTTTACAGCTAACAGATAACTACTGTGTAGTATAAGTAAGCTTATGCGTTAATTCAGCAGATCCTTAATGTTATTATACCTTGTGAAGTCTGCCACTTCATAAGGATTGCTTAGCAAAGCTTTTATTATTTTAATTTAAATTTAGTATAAAAACCTTAAATACTAACCTACATCAGATAAACTCTTCTTAGCCTTAGTAGCTTGAGTAGCCTTTCCTTTTCGACAATTTAAACTATTGTGGTACTTAACGAGTTAACGAGTACAGCAAGCCTATAACACCTAATTTAAAATAGTTATTATAAAACTAATAATAGAAATATGAGTGTTACCAGGAGTTAAAACATAAATTAAAGAAATGTAAGTGTTACCAAGAGTTGAAAAATTATAGAAAACTGCAATAAACAATTATTAACCCTGAACTCGAAATACTGAAAAAGTCAGATTTCTCGTTAGTAATAAATATGTTAAAAATAAGAAAATTTGCAGATTAAAATTTTAAAATTTTTAATTCTGAAAAAAACAATCGCTAAAAAATAAAACAACAAAAAACATATATAAAAATTTAATTATTGTCGAAATATAATTGGGTTTGAGTGTAGACTTAGGCACAGTAGAACCCGATTTTAAAACACCATTTGATATTTTATTAATCAAATTAAATTGAATTTTCTTTATATTTAAATAATTAATTGCACATGAGTTGGTAACTCTCTTATGAACAAAAGCAAAATCAAAATTAAATAAATTAAAAATAATACTGTTATAATATGACTCATTACTTAGTGTATGAATGGAATGTTGCCTGATCTATTCACTTGTATTTTAAGCAAGTTTTTGGAATTTATTTTGTTAAAGTATGGTTCATTTATTATCTTTTATAATATTAAAGGGATATCAGAATATTGAGTTATATGTAGTTTTGTTTTTTTGCGTTTCCAAGGTATTTTAAAGTGGAATCGACTGTACTTACTATACATATTTTTTATATTAATGTAGTTATTAGTAAGTATTAACAAAAATTTTATATGTAATCCATTAATTTATATGTGGAAATGCTTTTTGAGAAATGAATTTTGAAATATTATTATAAATTATATAATGTGATATATATATATATATATATATATATATATACATGTATAATAGAGGAGTTTTTTGTATTTTTATGTAAAATATATGTAAATTTTTTAAAGAAATTATTACAGGATACTTATATCAATGTATGATATTTATGTATCAATGTAGATGCAAATACCGTTTTTTTTTACCGTTAACAACCTTCAAATAACGCGAAATTGGTATCTCCTATTTAAATATTAGAGCATATAGCGTATATTAAAGTTACATGGAACTACTACAATTACAATTTTAATTAGAAAGAAGATGTGAACCGTTTTTCAAATTTTATATTGATTATAAATACTTATATAGATTGGTACAACGTTATTTTATTACTTTATGCAATTTAAGGTTTTGATTAAGGATTCGCTGAAAGTTTTGGTCGAATGCATAAAACTGAGCTTGAACTGAAATTTTAGTTTTTAAAAGAAAATTACGAGTTTAAGCTAATTTTTGTTTACAAAAGCGAGTTGTGGTGCTTTATTTGGTGTATTAGTGTTATATTAGTCCTGGTGCTATATTTTTCTAATTAAGGGTTATTGTAAGGTAATTTGACTGAAAAACTTTTGTGAAAAATTACATGTTTCACAAAATATGTTTTTAACTAAAATTTCGTGCATAAAAGTGCATACCTTTAATTTTTGTTGTTGTAAAAACATTTTTGTAAAATTGCATTGCAAAAGTTTTTTACATAATCTTGTTTTTCCCAACCAACTCTTTTAATCTCAAAGGAATTTCAAATGAAAATGATAAATATGAAAAGCTTTTTATCTCAAATGCAAGATGTATGACGCAAAAAGAAAAATCAAGTTTAATATGAATAATATAAGAAAATTAATTTTGGGAAAATTTTTTTTTAAAAATTTTTCACGTTTTTTTTTTTTAATTTTATTAAAAATAATTTTAAATGGATGTGAGAAAATTTTATTATAGAAGGTCGGGATTTTTTCATAAGAAATACCAAAATTTGTAAAAAAAACCTGTTGTTATTATGTTTATTATTTTAATTGATTGTTCAATAATTATTAGGCAGTGTTAAGTTTTGAAGTACCTACAGACAGTTTTTATGACAATGGCGATCAGAATGTAATTTGCAAACTATGAAGTTAATTTGGAATTTGAGAACCTTATTAGACAAGGATTTAATACTTTTATACCTGTATGAAGGTAGATCAAATATAATAGGTGTAGTTCAAAGGTTCAAGTGCTGCCTTACCAGTCGTATATTTTTTTTTATAAATAACTCAGAGTCTTAAAAGTTTTGCCTTCAAGGTTTTGCAATAAGTAATTAACTGAATGATATAATGTTGATACTACGATATAGTAATTGACTTTCCATTTTCAAATATTTCCATGATTGATTATTAATTTTGTATTTATTTATTAATTTACAAATTATTTTTCAATTATTTAAATAGTTATGTATAACATGTTTTTTGTTTAATATATCTACTAAATTTTTGGTTTGTTTTAAATTTCAAGTTTTAAAATAAAACCATAAAACAAGAATAACTGATGGTATGCTCCTGTTAAATTTCTCGTATATAAATGAAAAGTTAGGTGTACATATTAGCTTACTAGGGTGTATTTATTTATTTCTAATATTAAAAATAATTTGTAAAATATGAGTACATCCCTTGGCTGATAAGTTCATAGCATGCTCGGGTTAATTACGTAACCTAATATGTAAAATATTTACGAAGTTGTTTTATTTAAAATTACTTATAGACTTTTATGTTACTGTTTTACCATAGTACTTAAGGTATATCTAGTACATTTTTATACAAAATTTAAAAAGTCATTCAAACCTGCTCGAAACCTAGACAAAATTTTATTACAAAAAATATTAATTTCCAAATGCAGGAAGGAAATCTAAAAAAATTTGAAAAATCCTTTTTTAAATTCGCATTATTGAGAAATTTTTTTTTTATTGCAGAATATTCGAGAAATATATTCGGCATTCCAATACTTTCCTCTTTTCACCCAGTAAAAGCCAAACGTAAAAAAGAAAAATTTAAAGCTCAAAGAAAAAAATTGATTTCTAAAGAAATCCACAGGAACTACTATAAACCATGAAATCCTGAAGTATAAAAGAATGAAATCCTTTTTGTAGTTATTTTTGTTACTCATTCTTTTAATTCGTATACAGTATTGGAAAAAAATTTATCTATACAAGAATAAGCACTTCTTCATAATTTGTAAATTATACATTACTGATACCTGTATCTCGAAATTCGAAAATTCGAGGAAAGAAAATAAATAGTCGTTATGTATATATTTTTACATGACTGAAACCGAAAATTGAAAAATATTAAATGAAAATTGGAAAATTTCGAACAAAAATTTAGAATGGCATGAAGTCAACTTATAATTGACCTGGTAAAATGTACTAAATTTTTTTGATTTACAGATTAAATATTCTGATGATAAAAATTAATTGTAGGATAATATCTTCAATCCATTAAAAATTCTTTATTGTAATATCAAGCTGCAAAATAAGTTAAATTAAATCTTATTATAGCTAAGTTTTAGGAAAACTAAAATTTTCGAAATCCGTAAAATAGTTTTTTAAAAATAAACTTAAAGACATTGGCCTGGCTCTTATTTAATGTAATTAATTTATAGCACTTTAGTTTGAGCCTTCAAAAGAAGCAGCATTTAAGAATTGAAATTGACACTGATTTTTGGAATTCAGAAATCCAACAGATTTGATTTAAAATTATAATTTAGAAAAATACCAATAGAGGTCGAGCTTTAAAGTTTAACTTTTTGAAGTTAATTTCTATATTTAAATTTAACCATAAAATCGGTTTGTCTCTTTTATAAATCATATTGGTCTGGTATCTGATTCTCAAAAATCCCTTTTGCATCATAACATAAATATTTTAAGCCCAAAAGTTACATTTCTAAAGGATACTAGCTGCCTATAAAATTAATTAACTGAACTTGAAGTAAAAACTCCTTCCTATTGAAGTAAAAAAGGTTTAAATTATACCTATAATGCATAAATTTGTTTTTGAAGCAATTTTCGAAATAGCTTTAAGCGGGTCGTTAAGCACTCAAAATTCGAATTCAAGTTTTCGCATTCAAATTGGATATGTTAACATTTATTAAAAAAATAATTAAGCCGCGACCGGCAATTTGGTGACAGAATAATCCGATTAATTTATATGATGACGATGATACTGACTTATTACGTTCTAAGACTCCAATAATTTGTCCAAAACTGTTGAAAAAAATTTCAGACCAAAAAAAGTTTCAAATGCGTTCTTTTTTTTATATTTTACATACATATTTTACAGGTAATTTTTAGCTATAGGTGTAACAATTATTACGATTCCATTTTTATGTAAGAAGGAAGTTAAATTCTGTAATAAAAGAATATCAATATTTACTTCATCCGGTGTCAGCATGTTATGCTTTCGATATTTTGCTATTATTTTATTTGATTTTTTTTTTTGAATATAATTTTATATATACATATATACCTACATAATATATATTTATAAATATATTATAAATTCCTTTTGTGCTTTAGTTTTGATTTCAACAAAGGAAATCAATTCACAGTCGGAATCATAACGTGCCAACGTAATTCTGAATAATTTTTCAGGTATTTTTGTTTCTGTTTTTTTTTGCTTCTATGGAATTGTTTGAATTTGAAAATGTCCTACTGAGCCTTCGGAATGGGGTATTGATGCGTATTTTTGTTAATGCGGAACAATTTTTATACAATTCAAAAAACAAAAAGTAAAAGAATTTTTAAAAAGCGAATTTATTGGAAGCATTGAATAAATTTGAGTTATTTAAAATTTTATTATTTATTTGAATTTATTTATTTTAATTAATTAAATACCTGTAGAAAGTTTCTACGAAATTAAAGTTTTAATTAACAATACCACTTAATGGGAACAGAAAATGATTAGGTGTCTAAGAACTTACATCTGCCCTCAGATACAACTGTTCGAAATTTTTTAAAGCTATGATGTATAGATTCGCTGTACAGCATACTCTGGAGATGAAATCTGTCTGATTTAACATTAATTGTAATTAATTGTAAAAGTATAGGTCTAATGAACTGTCCCATAATTTCATTCTTTTTGCTATTTATAAAATTTTAAATAAAATTAAAGACTATTTAAAAACGATTTTACTTAAAATATTTTAAAGTTTTACAATAAAATAGTAATTTAAAAAAGTTTAACTAAAGGACCAAATTTGCAAAAACGGTTCGTTTTGTGTCTAACATTCTTTTAAACATAAAAACCTAAACTAAAAGTCAATTGAAGTTTTAAATTCCTAATAATCCTGGGATATTCGATAAATTCTAAGACACTAATGAAAAAACAAAACCTTAAAGTAAAAAAAGCGGAAGTGTTTATACAATAACTTTCTCGTATACATATTTGGATTTAAAACAAATAATGAAATAACAGTAACTATGCCACTAACTTAATAATGCTTCAGGTGAATATTCTATTGACACACGAGCCCCTTCTTTAACTAATCTTAAATTTCGGTAACATTAAACCAACAGGTCAGAACAGCTTCCTAGCAAATTCTAAATTTATTAATTCTGAAGATATGCTGGTTAGACCTAAGAAGGCGTTCGGTTTCCAAACTTTCATTCTTCTTAAATTTCTGAAAATGAAGAAAACAGGACAGAGCACTCTTGTACTGAATTTCAATTTCTATATTTATCAATTTGGAATATATGCTTTTTAGTTCTTAAGAGGTGTCTACACTCCAATCCATCTTAACTTTAAAGGACAAAATGAAAGCAGGAAACGCCTAATATCGGGAGGTGTGTGGTAAATACTCAAACCATCGCTATAGTGTCCAAACTTTGGGACACAAGGAAAACAAAAAGAAAAACCTTTGTACCATTTGATTTAAATTGGAAGGTTCTGGAAGGAAGGACGGTCGAACATCGCTTAATCGACTCAGTAAGTTAGACTGACTTTTTTAGGATTACAATACTTTTCTTATTTAAAACTAAAATTTAAAAATAGAAAACCTTAAAATGAAAAAAATTTCTTAAATTTTACACAATTTTTGTTGAAGTAATAAATTCTCTTGTTGAAAACTATAATTTACCTTTTCTTCATGACCTAGCTCATACCATTTTCTAATAACTGCTCCAATAAAATAAAAACCCCAAAAAAAAAAAAACTAAAATAACACGAAAATATTTTGAAATCAGAAGTTCACAGTTGTTTCGTTAAGTTCTTTTACCTAATTTTCATTTTGTTTTTCTATTTTTCAAGTATTTTACAGTATCTTTAGATCTAGAATATTTTTTTCGAACTAAAATTCTTAAATTGAAAATATTCCAATTCAAAAATAAAATATATGTAAGAGGTGTAATATGACAAGGAAATCTTAATGTAAACTATGTCAAAATGTATATTAATACATTTTCTATAAAATAGTTTGGTCTAAAGTATATTTTATCGAATTCCGTTTTATTCTTTTTGTTTAAAATTAAAGTTAAGCCAACTCTTTTTTGTGAATTAAAAATCGGGTCTCAAAAACTCGGGCTTCGATAATTGTTGTTATTTACGACCTCGCGTTTCTAAATCTAATATTCAGTGCTTTGATACCGACTCTTTGTTAATGGAAAAAAGTTAGAATATATTTAACAGTTCGTTATTGAAATAAGGATTGTACAGCTGTTATTAAGAGGTAGAAAAAGTTCAGAATGTTTTATATAGTGTTAAAATTGGAACAATATGTTGCGCATATGATATTTATGACCTTTGAGGTAACATTGTAATTCATCGAAGTAAGCATGTACAGTGCAATTTAATCCTTAAATAAAATAAGATATCCTTTCCTATTTTTTCGTTTTCCCGTCACTTCACTTGTACACACTATTATACTGTGCAAGTTGTTTGATGGTTCGGGTTTATTTTAATATACTGGCAACAAAGCGAGTTACTATTGAAAGCTAGAAAACTCCCTCTTTCAGGGATTTAGTATTTCTTGTGTCTTTTTGAGGTCCTTGTTTTGTTCTTCCTTGACAAAATAAAAGAAAGTTATCTGGTGATTTTTTTGTTTTTTTTTTTAATAGAAGGAAATTAATAAAAGTCTTCTCAAGGAACAGCGTATGCATCAAGGTAAGCTGTTTGAGAGAGTCTTTGGGATTTTAACTATACCAAACCTATTATCAGGTCAGCTATCATTAAAACTAGTCTAAAAGACTAACAATTAATTTAGCTTTGGCTTTCCACTTTCCAAGATATCCTTGATCCAACAAAATCCAATAAGGATATTTAAGATATTTTTACCTAACACAGTTACGGTTTTCTTTGTTTAAGAAGTCTAACAAAGACTAAAATGTGTAGTTAATCTTAACTTTTTCCATTTTAAATCCATTTTCAAGTCTGAGTAACCGTCAAATAATTTTTTAGTTTCTTCTAAATTAGGCCAAAGCATCTTTGAAATAAAAAACCTTAAATACACTTATGCAAAATTACAAAGAATTAGATAGGATTCAATACAAAACATTTGTTGAAAAAAGATTAAAATATTCTTAAAAATACTTTTTACATATGTTTTCTTATGATTGTTGTTTGTTTTGGGATGTTCCCACTTCATTTTTGATTCGCATACAGTATCTTTGGTTAAAAAAGTTGGGGTTGATGATATGCTTTTTTTGTTGTTCTTCTTGTTTTAGAAAACACATAGATTAAAGGGATGAAATTCGGATTAATATTGAGGAAAAAGAGTATGAAAAAAATTGTTTTTGGGAACAAAAGTAGAATGGAAAAACTGAATAGAACTCAGTAAAAAACAACTTTTAAATATATATGGAAAGGCTATATTAGAAATTAGAATACAATATATATAGGAAACATTATATTGAAAAGGGTCTGACAGAAGATAACCCAATAAAATGGAACCAAACACCCTTAAAACCTTATACCCAAACCATACGTTAGGTCTTAAGTATAAAATGTAAGGCATTAGAGAAAATTTTAAAAAAAATTTAAATAACAAAGCCTTTTACCTTTACGAATATTGGTTTTAATTTTGTTGCATGTTTATAAAAAACCAAATTTGGCTCATTTTCTATTTTTCTTATTTTTTTTCAACATATTTTTTTGAATGTAAATAAAGTTGTTTTGTGGTTTAATTTTTTAAGCTTTGAAAGATGAGTATAAGGTTATTTTCAGGGGAAAGAAACTATAAGAGAAACCCTATAACATTGTGTAAACATTCAATACTTACTCTTATTTGGTATGTAGTACTTTGGTTTACCAATCATCAAAGTTAGTTTTGTGTATTGAAATTTAATAGTTTATTGTCTACAATGTATCTAGGACTATTAATTAGATTTTGTAAGAATAATTTTGAAAAATATGATATATAATTAAAGATTTTTAAAGATTTGATACACTTTTAGAAAAATGCGGAAGTGTAAAATCATTTGAATTCTAAGAAAAATTAAGCTGTATAGATTTGGCAAATATTAGATCTTCGAATCCATTCCTTTAGTGTTGAAACTAATGCCCAAAATAAAATTATTAAATAACTTAAATGAATGAGTATATTAATACATAGTAATCAAAAACATGTCTACCTACGGTATTGTATAATATATAGGTAAAAGATTAAATATTTGAATTTGAACTCTCATATTTTATGGAAACCCTTGTATTAAATTTTCTATTTTCCGGCCCAAAACTAGTCGAATTAAAAAGTCAATGAAAATTGGAATTGCCTAACTCAATCATAAAATATTTGAGTGCTGTTTTAAATTATTGGAGCTACTTTCTGATAAAGGATCTCGATTGGCTAGGTTATATTTGCAAAAAGCCCAATTGAAATTTAAAACAACAGTACCATCTTCAAATAACCCAACAGACATTAGTATGAGTTTTTGCCGGATTCTTCTTAATAAAAGTAGTAAATATATAAGACAGTATTTTAATATCGGAACTCCCTAAACAAGTTTGGAAGGGGAAATATAAAACGAAATTGTAGATCTTAATTATCCTCAATGAATCATTATGGAACAATTTTAGAAAATTTTTTAAAAATTCGAATAAAATTATGTTCGGGATCAACTTTTTCTATTTGAATTTTTTTATACCCTACTCTTAAAATAGCTATAATGTATTTTAAATACCAAAACGAAGCAAGCTAGTTACAGAAATGTATATACTTTTGCTCAGAGTCACCTCCCGTTGTTTTAGCAATATCTGTCGATCTGTCCGTCCGTAAACACGAAAGCTCGAAAAATAATGATGCTATCTTGAAGAAATTTTTACTGGTAGTTGCTAATGACAAAAGTACAGTGGGATTTAAAAATGGATGAATCCGGAAAAATATGGATTCGGATCCTTCAAAATTTTGATCGAAACGAAGCCAAACGAGCAAATTTGCGAAACCAAAAAAGCTAGAACTTTCAAGTTTGACAAAAGGGTGTTTCATCTTACTTTCCTTTGGTTCCTGAAATTCGAGATCTATTAGAGTGCTGGTTCGGATACCTCCACACACTAAATTGATAAAGATAGAAACTTGAAATTTGGTACACGACTTTTCTGTACTCTTTATACCCGTATGACTAAATAGTCAAAGGGTATAATAAATTTGCCATTACGTTTGTGACGCACAGAAGGAGGGGGGGTAGATATAGACTCAAGTGTATGGATCGGATCAGAATCGAAAAATAAATCGATTTAGCTATGTATGTCCGTCCGTCTGTCCGTCCGTCCGTCCGTCTGTCTGTCCGCACGATAACTCAAAAACTAAAGGAGCTAGGATCTTGAAATTTTCGCAAATTCGTTTTTTTGCAATAGCCGTCATCGCTATTTAAATCCAGCCATTTTGGTCCATGGGTTCGGGTAGCTGCCATACAACTTCTTTTTTTATATGAGCATTACTCTGTACCTATTATAGCTGCGTGTCTGAAATTTTGCCAAAAGCAGTTTAGTTTTTTAGCAAAAGTTTCTGCAAAATTTGGTTGATCTAGTGGAGTGGGTTCGAGTAGCTGCCATGGGTGTCTGAAATTTTGCCAAAAATGGTTTAGTGTAATGGCCAAAGTTTTTGCAAAATTTGGTTGGTCTGCTGAAGAGGGTTCGAGTAGCTGCCATACAACTCTTTATTTTATATGAGTATTCCACTACACTTAATAAAGCCAAAAGTAATTAACCGGATGATATAATGTATATGTTACGGTCATACGGGTATCCCAGAGTTGACACAGTCTACTCTTCTACACTCTTCCTCGTTTCTTTATGTTTCTGAAATTTTGGAGGAATGCAAGAAGTGGTTTAGAAAGCTACCACAAACCACCGTTAGATCTAACCAGCATATTTTCGAAATTAATAAAGATAGAAGCTTCATATTAGTTGCAAGATAGTTCTGTCCTGTTTCGTTTATGTTTCTGAGATGATTTGAAATGGGGTTTCCTGTTAGTGCCCATGGAATTTGTCTTGGGATGTAAAGTATTACTCAGTCGATTGCATTAACTTACTGTTTTTTTTCCTTTTTTAATTTTATTTTACTGTTTTTAACTTTCATAAATTATCTTAGCTTATAAAAGTTTAGAAAAATAGCTTATTTTTATATAATTTAATTAACATTTAAACTTAACCTATCGTTTTTAGTGTTAATATTATTAATTATTTTATTCCTAAATATCTAAGTAGTATTGCAATTTAGCAATTTTTTTTAATATTCAATTTTGGAAATTTCAGAGTATTAAAATCAAATTTCTGTTCGACTTACTGTTTCATTACCCACTTTTAATATATTTTATTCAAGGCAGGCAGATTCATACTATATTGAGTAGTTTTTAAAGAATGTTAATTAATAAATTTTTAAATTTCAAATAATTATTTAAATTTCCAATGAATTTTCAGTAATTTGATTGAAAAATATATGCACTTTATAAGTTTATGTACGTAAACACGTAAACGTATATGCACACTTATTTTTCACAAAAATATATTTAAAATTTTCTATTAGAAATAGAAATCCTCTATTAATAGCTATAGGACATTTTAATTCCTATATCAAATTTCTCTACGTACCCAAAAAAAAAAAAAATTTTAATATTCGTCAATTTCATCAATTAAATAAAAATTTTAATAATGCGATGCGTTTCAAATTGATTCCCTGTAGGTGAACTTTCCAAAAATATTCAACATTACTTTGCTTTTCTTCCTCAGTATTTTTCTCACATTGACACCAAAATGATATTTTCAAATAATTATCATTTAATAGTTATCATCTATCATTTGTATACAGTGCAGATAGATATATAATATATATATGCAGATATGCAGACAGATTAGTCATTTAGGGGAAAAAAAATGCTGCCAGCAGATTTAAAATTTTATTTTGAAAACCTACCAACTAACAATATTAGAAGCCTTCATATGAATGTAATATAGATGTGACATATAATATAGAATATTATGCTTTAAACCATTTTAAATAGTAAAATAATGTGAATGTTGGTTGGTGGTTAGTGAAATGATAAACATATAATAGTGTCATGTTGTGTTTTCAAATTAAATCACATTCTAATCAAATGTTTATAATAAATTTATTAACACTTTTATAGTTACACCTTACAGAGATATATCTAATTCTAAATATAAGGTCATTTAAAATACATTTAGAATAATTATGATATACACCTGAATAATTTTTAAGATGAAAAAATGAGTTGTTGCTATTTTTTTAAAAACAATTTTAATTGGTTGTAATGTTGATTTCATTAATTACATGTTAAACACACAATACAAACTAATGATAGTTTATACACATATCTGAATGCATTCAAATGGAATTTTGTTATCGCGATATTACATATAATATAATCAGTGTATCACTTCAATGCATCATAATATTATTAAAAAACTTTCTGACACTAATGTGAAAAAATTTACACACTTTTTTTTTTGGATATTCGTATACTTTAAATAATTAGGTCAGAAATTAAAACAAACCTTAAATAGTTATATTACTCTGAAGTAGAGTATATAATAGTAGAGTATATAACGATTTTCTTAAATTTGAAAAAAGATTACATATAGTAATGCATATATTAAATTTAAAGTTCCTTAATTTGATGTCACTGTTGTAATACTAAAGTGTAAATTCCGAAAAAATACAAGTTTGTTATACAAAATTGAATTTTCAAAGCTAAAAATTAATGCCCACCCTGAAAGTTTTTCAACGTGAAACAAAGAGTTCGACAGATGCTTATTGCTACACGGTTGAATTAGTAAGATGGCGAAACACGGCTTATGGAAATTAATTTGTTGTGCGACATCGCGTTTATGATGTAATGTGTTTCCCAAAGTTGGTAGTTTTTATATGTACGATCCAATAAAGTTTAAGAAGAACATTAACATCCATCTTTATGACTTTCCTTTAAATTAACTCCTTTATCCAACCTAATTCCAATTCCTAAATCCTAATCCGAACCCTGATTTCCTTCCAAATTCTGATCCAATACATATGTATTTAAGGTCCATACCAAGTTTGGTTTTAAAAAAGTGGGTTGGTTTTAGTTGGTTAAAGTCCAGCACTTCCCAAACTCTATAAATTGAATATATAAAGTAAATCTCTTAATATAGTTCTAGAAATAATTTGATTTATACAAAGTGTTAGTACTTAGATTTCCCAATATCGCTGTTCTGCGGGCAGAGGATAATAGGATATTATAGTAATTAGTAATTATAGTTATTGTAATAACAATTATTTGTATATAACCATGTACAATACAGGAAGTAGGTATTCACTTGTATTTAAAGTTTATATTGTAATATTTTTGTTTTTAAGTTATATGGTGTTCTATATCTGTGAGTTATAAATTCAATTAAATTACTTGTTTATGTTGTTATGTTAATGTATTTTTTATTAAAGATATAGTTATTCATTTTTGATTTCCACCCAATGAGGAATGGGGTAGCTGAGTCGAGTCGAAATTCAGATAACACTTTTGCTTTCACTTGAAATGAACTAGTTTAATTTTAAATTGTTCATATTATACTATCTATTCTTAAAGCTATCAATGTATTGAAATTTACTTAGTTCTCCAATAATTATTTAGTTTAAAAAAATTGGAACTCATAAAAAATTATTTTGCGCAAAAAAAAATTTTGTATTTTGAAAACATAAATCGAAATTTAAAAATTACTTATCACAAAATGATAACAAATCCTGGCAATGTAACAATACTAAAAAAAGAAAATCTTTAGGGTCTAATAAAATTAAAACAGTGAAATTGTTCAGAGATCAATGCCAGCTTATTCATATGCTGATCCGTATGAATTTAATTATTTTTATTTTTCACTAATATCTGTCCCGCTTGTCTAATATTGATTTAGTAATATTTTGTAGAGGTATTTTGCACTCGTTATCAATATACTCATTATACATTAATGAACCACATTGGAAGAATACCTTTCATTATATTATGCTATTACTACAAAAAGTCGGAGATACTATTTATTAATTTTATTAACATCAACGGCTGGTAAGGGCACAAGGTTTAAAACTATTATAGGATTTTTAAACATAATATTATATTTATTTTTATTACTATTCTTTTATTAATATGATGTACCCGGATGCGAGGCGAGGAATTTGTTACGTTTTTAGTAACTTTCCCTTTAATTGGAAACTCTAGCTCGGATTGAAGCTATGCAAGGATTAAACCCACACGCCCTCGATTGATATTCTAAAAACTTAACCACTATGCCACCAGAGACGCTCTCCTTATACTTAGAGACAACGCCACTGAGGTTGGTTTAAATGGTATTTTTTTTTTATGTATAAAATTATTGCATACTTCTAGGACGTTAAAATATTTACATTCCAGTATATAAATCGTTTACAAATATATAATTTTTGTTTATTAAATCAACGATAAACATTTTATTTAATATGTTTTATACCATTTCTGAAAATAAAAAGGTTTTCCAAAAAATGAAAAAAAAAATATGGTTAGGTACTCTAAGGAATTATATTGATTTGTTGGTTTGGTTCACCAAATCTTTACCACAATACTGTACACACAATTTTCTATGTGTAAAACAATTTTTTTTTCTCTTTCATATTGTTCGATAAAATATTGGAATTCATTTTTCATTTTATATTTTTAGTATTGGGAAACTCTTTTGGGAAATTGTGTTTATCATTTTCTTTCTACTATGTAAAAAAAAAAAGAAATGATTTTCTGATATTTATTTTCAAACCATTGGGTATGGTCCACTTTAAATCAAATATGTATATAAAAGTAATATATAAAATACAAATATTGATTAACAATGCCTAACGTAGGAATCATAAAATTTGATAACATAATTTATTATTTGTTAAGGCTTGAAATAAGTTAAGTTATCAATGATGATTTTCGTTCAATTGTAAAACAACTTTAATTAAGGTAAACCCAATATTTCTCTATGTAACTATAATTAATTGATTATTTTTAATGAAATTTAATTAAGTTTACTTTAAGGCACTTGCAAATACCTAATTATTCTTAAATATTTTATGAAAAAAAGATTTCAGTTTTTGATATCATAAATGTTACATATCGTATATGATAAAGTAACATTATAAAACCATCGGTTACTGAGACTATTATAGGCTGGGATACTATTTTTCGATAATACCAATAATATTTAATATGATTATTAAATTACAATATACCATTAATTAGATTTGATTAGAAGGCAAAATTTTAATGAATATAAACGAAAAAAACCTACTATAAGCGCGAGAACTGAATAGCAAAACTGAAAGGCATTCTCTTATTTATTTATTTATTTAAATTCTCTTCTCTTAAAAAGTCGCAAAATACATAAGTGAAAAATTGCATACTTTTGGGCAAATACTTTTTTAAATCAATTGTTTATTTTATTATTGCTTTTTAATTCAATTTCAAAAAACTTTAAATAACTTATTAATCATTTAACCTTATAACTGTTATGTGAAATTCTTATTATATAAAGTTCTTCTAAAAATTTATAAAATAAAGAAAAATTGCATACTTCTGGGCAAATATTTTTTTAACCAATTTATAATTCAATTATTATATTGCTATTTAAATACATTACAACTAATTTTAATATTTTTAACAAATTATTTATATTATAACTATTATTTAAAATACTTATTTTTTTTACCAGAATAAATTAAGTGCAAAATTTAACTTTCTGTAACCTTATTTTTACCAATTACAACCTCTAAATATTGAAATTCGGTAAATTTCAAAGTTATCAACTTACATGTTTATGATACTAAACAATTTATAAATAAAATTAAATTTTAAATATTATAAAATATATCTGATTAAAATTAATTAAATTTTTTTTTTAAATTACATTTTTTTTGTCATTTATTTCGCAATTTTTGATATTTGAATTCAATTTATGACAAAATAATATCAAAATTTATACACAATATTTAATTGAATAAAAACCCCTTAAGCTATTTCAAATGCATTTAAATAATATTTTAAAATTTAGTAAAAAAATAAATTTTTCAAATTTTTTTCTAAAATAATTTTTTTTTTTTTGAATAATTAAAAACAAAAAAAACAAAACAAATTTTCTATCAAAAATTATAATGAAATTATTATCTTATGTGTGTGTGTCAAATTTTTAATTTTTTATTAGAAGAAAAAAAACCTGAAAAAAAAAAATAAAATAAAATGTTTATTCTATTCCTTTATTATCTTCCCATTTTATATCTTGTGTGTTTCTTTTCAATTTCATTTTGTATCTTTAATTTCTAATTTTTGCAAATTTAATTTTTAATTTTTTTTTTTGTTTTTTCGTTATTGTTTTTTTTGCCACATTTTAAATCAAATTATATGTTTTTCATATCTGAACATTTTTAGGAATTAGTTTAGTTCAGTTCTTCTAACTCTGCTCACCTTTTCTTAATTTAGATATTTTTTTTTTTAAATTTGCATATAAGTTGAATTTATTTTCCAGGAAAAATAGAATATATATAGGTATGTGTATGTGTATAGGTATATAAGGATTTATATTTTGAATTTTTGATATTTGTTGTTTTGTTTTATGGTATAAAATTAAGTTATCAGAAAAACCCCTTTCTAAAAATCCACAAAATCCATAGGAAAATATTAAAATGATAATAAAAATGAAAAAAAAAGGAAAATTTAGGAAAAACCAAAAAAAAAAAAGAAAAATTCAAAAAATTTTCCAAAAATAAAAATATAAATTACTCAAATACATATGTAGTTTCATGCCTGCTTGGTTAAAACATGAACCTAAACTTTTAATATGTTCAAAACATAAGAGTAATAGACAATATATCCGTATATATGTTTGTATATGTGTGCATATGTGGCATAGTATTGTTCCAAATTGAAATAAAAATGTTCTAAAGATAAATGGAATTTTTATTAATTATTACGAATTACAATGTTGAGTAAATTTTAAGAGTCACTATAAACCCAATTGTTTTTAGTTTTGTGAAGCTATGAAGTAAGTCCTTTGGCTCTTTAATTGATTTCGTTTGATTAATTCATGAAATCAAGGTAAATGGTGACTTAAAAAACCTCCAAGCCAGTTTGTGCTGAATTGTAAGGCAATTTGATCTGGAAACAGTTCATAATTTTCAAATTTCCAAATTATTCCATTTTCAATGAACTTTAGACATTCATATAGAATAATAATAAATGCGGCAGGCTATTCAGGCTGTAAAAGAGAAAAGTGGAAGTCTCAGGTACAAGTTTACAGACAAGGTAGAGAGAATTGTTGAGGACTTGTGAAAACTCTTTAATAATTGATAATTTAATTTTGTTCAATACTGTAAATATGCATTTTATATAATACTATATATACTTGCATGAATTAGTACCAAAGTATATGAATTATACCACATATCATGTTTCGGTACAATTAATTTATTTTAGGTTATAACTAGATAAAACCAAACAAAATAAAAATGAAAAATACAAATATACAAAAATTAAAAGTAAAAAAACAAAAAAAAACCTAAAAACAAAACACACAATAATAAACTTACATATATAAAATATATAGTTTGAACCCACAAACAGGCCATCTAGACAGGTTAAAATTGTTTAACATCATAAAGTTCTCAACAATAATAATGAAGAATCAAAATATAAAAAAAAAATTTAATAATTTAATACAAAAATTAAAATTATTTAATAGGTTGGAAATGGTTGGTATATTCACCGATAGGATAAACCTAGGCAATTAGTTGGAATGTAAATAAATCAGATTGGTTTGCGCTAGTAGATTTAATTTCATAAAAACTTAGTGTCTTTGAATAATTTTATTTCTACTTTTTTATTTACACTGTGTGTCCTTATTTTAACATTTTAAGGAGATAATAATAGCTATTGCAATAGCTATAAATCGAAGAATTGTCCCTACTTTTCATTTCAAGGACATTTCAAGGACGAATGTAAAAAATTTGTGAGTCATATAAAAATTTGATACATGACTCTTTAAAAAATAGTTTTGTATATCATGTTTTAAGTTTCAGGAAAGGATGTTTTTAGACTTGATGAATTTAATTTCGTCTATTCTTAAACATTTATTTAGAATAGAAGACAGGATTAAATTGGTTACATTTAGTAATTTTTTTTTTCGATTTTAACCCCTGGGGGAGCATAGGGCTTTCACAAAGCTTCTGTCCGAGGTTATGTTTCCGTTTGGTTAATCGCTTATGTACTAAGCTAGATGATTAGTCTGCTTTAGATATTCCACATGATTTTCAATCTCACACGACGGAAAAGACGACGCCAAATTTCTCCACAATATGTCACTGCGTTTTCTTTATTTACTATTAAGCTGTAGGTTACTTCAGGAATAAGATTCTATTTTATATTTTATTTTTTTATTAATTATTACTTTTCTATTTTTACACTATTAGGTATTTAATTATGAGTTATTTTTATATAATATTATATTGCTATATGCTATTTATTGAGTTTATCCAGCCAGGGATCAAACCCGAAACCTTTCGCATGAAAGGCCTGCGCCACAACCACTTCTCCCTCGGCTGGATTATATTTAGTAATTGTCTTCATTGAATTATTAGAAAAACTTCATATTAACTTGCATAACTCCATACGAATTTGTAGAACACCATCAATAACTTGTATTGTATGATTAAACCGATAAAACCAAGGTTTAGAGTAGTAACTTGGAACAATTGACTTAATGTTCAGTATATTTAATTTTTCTAAATTCGAAAATTTAGATTTACATGGCTTTAAAATAGCATAAGTTCACCATTTCATTAAAAATAATTAAAAATTTGATAATAAATCATGATTCGTTAATATGAGCCAAAAGAAACTATTAAAAATGATTAATTTATTGTTCTTCTGTGCTTTTAAAATTTTTATTTCCAGTTGGTTTTGGATTCCAATGTCTGGAGAATAATTGTATAAGTAAGGTTTTATTATTCTTGTATTAAAATGGAAACTAAACCAGGCTAAATTAATACACATAAGCCCATATAAGAAAGATCTTATATAAATATTTATGATGAATGTCAGTGACGTACGATTAGTGAACGCAAGGGTGAATTTTATTTTCTTGTTTTACTTAATTTCAAAATCGAAAGAATGATAGGGACAGATTTCGTATTTTATATATGTATTATACAAATATTAGATAGATTTAGAAGTTTATACCCAGAATTACTATCACAAGTCTGTATTTCTTTTGATTGTATTTCATTTGCCTGTTTTTAAGCCCTAATTTTAAAATCAATTCTATTTTTCTAACCCAGAATCTCACATATGCATATAAATATAAAGATTAACCCTGCTTCCGCAAAATGCAGGCAAATGAAATACAGGTAAACTATACTACGGGCAAATAAAATACAGGCATATGACATGCGCCACTATGCCAAAGTATTAATCTCCAAATTTGTATATTAAAAAAAATATTGTGACAGAATACTGAAAATTTTCACACCAAAAGGTTGGTTTACCTTGCCACTGATCCAATGGATGACAATAATAATTATAAGAACAAAATAAAAAAACAAAAATAAAACAACAAATTGTTTAAAAAAAAGAAAAACCTAAAAGTTTAAAATTCACTCTTTGGTTTTTGTAGTTTTTGGCCTAAATAGACATAATATGTATTCGGATATGTACTCGTACTCATTTTTTTTAAGTGTTTTTTTTATCTTTGTTTTTCCATTCCTGCACTATAGATATATGTAACATATGAAAAACATTTAAACATATATATATATTGTTCTATATAAACACATGTTTTTTTATAAAAGTATATGTGTTAGATAAATTGAAGATGTCATGAAATGACATGAAAATAAAGAACTTCCACAATTTCCCAGATGTGTATGAATATCTGGTGCGTATATGATAGTGTCCTTCCTAGATCAAAAATGCATCATATATTTTTTGGTATATACATAATTGTATGGGTATATGTTTATGAAATTTATTTGGTAATATATATATATATATATATATATATATATATACATTTTGTGTATTTCAAAAATTTTGTTATAAGTATTGTTGTGGTTTTAAAAAAAAAAAAAAAACAAAAACAACAACAAAAAAAAAACAAATAAAAAATAAAGGATAATAAAATTTGAAAGCTCAGCATGAATTTTTTTAGGATAACATTTTCTTAATCAACAATGAATATCATATACTATATCCAATATATTCAAGTAATATTTATTTATTCTAATTTTGTATTTAGAAAATTTTCATTTCGATATTTTTGTATGTTTGAATGTATGTGAAATTCTAAAAAATTTTATGTATGTGTGTTATGTATATATATGTTCATATCATTGGTGTATCTTTTCTTATATAGAAAAGTAAAAATTTTCTTATATTCATGTATCAAAGAATAGTTTTTTTTTTTGAATAGTACATTTTGGGAAGTAGAATGTACTTGAGTGTTAATTTGATATATGTAAGACAAGATAGTCTAACACATATAAAATTAAATAAGTGAATACAGAGTAGTTTAAAATTAGATTGATAAATTTATTAGAAAATTTTAATATATAATTTTTAAAAATTCAACATTTAATAGAGTGGATACTAATTTGGAGATTAAAAGTTTACAGAATATTCGCTTGAAATTTTTTTTTGAAATGCCTTTTTAGCAATTTTATAAAATAAAGACATTAAGGATTTTTAGGGCATTTAAAGAATTTTCAACTGTTATTTCATAGCGGTAACACTTATATATTTTTTAAAAGCTGCCAATACAATCTATCTTTGAGATATAATCATTTGAGTATAACAAACGCTTAAGAATCTTTACAAACTATCGAAATGTGAAATAAGTAATTTAAATGTCAAATAAGTGTTACCGCTATGAAATAACAGTAAAAATCCTCTAAATACCCTAGATATACTAAAATATTTTAAATATACCAATTTGAATTTTCAGAATTAAATAAAATCTTAATTTTAAAATAATAATATTAATATTTAATCCTAATCGCGACTCCTTTAAGTTTAATGTAGCTAAATTGCTAATAAATTTGCTAATACGTTTTTAACATTTACTTATTTTTGATTTACACTCTACCCAAATATCAAAAATAGAAGAAATTCTAATGTGAAACATTTTTTTTTTTAATATGATGTTTTTTCAAGTGTTTCCTTGTAAGGGAAAATGTATACACATACATATAATATAGTGTACAATATCCTATCACTTGAAATTAATATCCTGTGGCCATGCTATCTTAACTTAAACATAACATTTATATGTTTTGTACCCCAATACAAGTCTATTTGCATATATCTATTTTTATATATAAAAAATTATATAAATATATATATATACATATAGTAGGTATATGTAAAATAAACTAAAAAAAAAAATAAAATATTTTTAATGATAGGGATAATTGTCGGAATATTGTAGTCATATATAGAAAATTTCCTCTTGTAAATACAAAAAAAAAGAGTTTTATGATGACAGTTTTACTTAATTGACAAAAAAAAAAAACTACAAAACAACAAAAAAAAAAAAAATTAAAATTAAAAAAAAAACAAAATAAAATTAAAAGATATTTTTTTAGTTTTTAAATAGTTCAAGATAATTAATCTTAGTATATTCTTTTGGAAAATATAATTTTACACAATTGTTTATTTGTAAGAAAATCTTTAAATAAATTTCTAATTTATTTTTTAAATTTTTTATGGTCAAAAAATTTTTAAAATTTTTAATATTAAATATAAAAAGAAATCTTTGTTTTTTTTTTTGTTTTTTTGAAAAACAAATTTAATACATAACTGTAAAATAATAATAAATAATAACAAAACATAAAAAGCAATTATTATTCTTCAGATCTGGTTTTATACTCGTAATTTTAATAAAATTTATGGAACATTTAAGAATTTATACTATGAAAAAAAGAAAAATTAAATTATATTTTTGTTTCATTGGGGAATTTTATGTTCGTTTAGAAATTTTAAGGGTTCTGAGAAAAAAAATTCCAAGGAAAAAAGTCCGAAAAAAATATAATTTGTAATGATTCCCAAAATGAATATAAAATATCTGTTGAATCAAGTTTAAATTTAAAGTATATAAAAAGTTCATATTATATATAAGCAAAAGTTTAAATAGTAAATGAACAGATATGTCAGATTCAGAACTAAAAGAGAGTTGTGATTTGTGTCAAAATTTGAGATTATCCTGGAGTAAATTGTACTACTATGCAAAATATTTATATAATGTATTTATTGATAATTCGAAATTAGATATATTTTAAAGTTTGTGTTAAAAATTATGGTATTTTCTCCAGAATTTTTTTTTTTATATAAATATAGAGAAAGTTACTTAGGAGCCAGTAACGTAAGTCTAAATTAACAAAATATAATAAAGTGTTAATTTACAACCAAGTAATTAAACCTATATGGTTATATGGCATTCAATTTTGGGGCTGTGCCAAGCAAACGCATATTAAATAAAATACAAACCTTTCAGAATAAAGTTCTACGTAACATAGTAGGTGCTCCTTGGTATAAACGTAATAATGACATTCACAGAGATTTGAAAATTCCCAAAGTTATAGATGAAATAAGTAGATAGGCCATATAAAGCATTAAGTTCCTCTAGAAGGGCATATCAATATTGAAGCTGCTCAGTTAATAAATAATCAGATTATTACGGGAAGGCTTAAAAGAAAAAGAACTTTAGATAATAACCCATTTTGATGTAAGGATAGAAATTTATGAAAGAGGAAATTTTTCCGTATTTGGTTTTGGGTACTTTTTTCTTGATAACTTTTTTCATAGAGCCGAATCGAATGTGCATTTAAAGATATTGTTATATACATAGAGTTAAATGTATTAAAATTTAGTTTTTGAACTTGGTAGTTACATATTTTTACAGAATGTACTTTAAGAATATTGTGGGTTTATTTTTTACTCATGGAGTCTGAAGACCAGGAAGATTTTTTGGAAAAATTTTTTAATTTTTAGTAAAACACTTCTCAAGGCTATTAGAAGTTCAGTAAAGGACACTAAAGTTACGACAAAAGTTAATTAGGTATTGGGTTTGCAATCGAGATGGTACTTGAGTTCTTAATTTATGTACAAAGTGTACATGTACATGTTTGATATCAGTTTTTTTAAATAAGATGCAATTATAGAGTAAAACTTGATTTTCTAAGGAATTTCAGAGAAAGATCCTTAAAAATTTAACAAATTCCAATAAAAATATTGATTCTTTAAAAAATCCAATAAAATTCAATTCAAAATTAGATTATAATAACAAATTTAGTTGAGGTTTTTTTTTAATCAAATAAAATGTATTAAATTCTATTTTATACATATTTTATTTAAAACTAAAATAGCAAATAAGACCCAATTTATCAAATGTCACCTCAATTTGTTTAAAAATAACTAACCATTTAATAATCGTGTATTTTTCTTCAAGATTTGAGAAAAAAAACCTAAAAAAGTCAATAACGTAAAATAATCTAATAAGTTCCAACTAATTTGACAAGTAATTTCTAAAATACTCCAACACACACACAATTACACTTACATAGTACAATCCAATATAGATTGAATAACTTAAAGAAAATGAAAATTTTCCTTACTAAAACAAAATTTTCTTTCAAAATGAAAAACCAGATTAAAAGAAAATCTCCGGAAGACGTTAAATTAAACTAGGAGACTAATGACTTTCCACTGAAAAAAAATTATATTGAATGTTTCCATATTTGTTGTTGTTCTTTTCTTTTGGGTTACCATTAAAACTGTCATGACCGGTATTTTACCCATACCCCCATTTTATTTCATACTGTTAGATAGTCTAAATTTTAGGTTTTTCTTTCTGTTGGGGGTGAGTTTCACCCTCTTAAGTATAATGTATGGACATGAAAACGATTAACAGTTATAAAAAAGCTAAGAGGGATTTACAGTTTTAATTTTATTTTTTTTTTTTGCTTGTATGTACAATTTATTTCCCTATAGTAAAAAATATAAAAACAGAAGACGAAGGAAAGAGAAGTATATATATATTATATTTTTCATTTAATCCGGAAAATTACTTTCATATAACTGTTATCCAAAAAAAAAAGAAAGAACTAAAAAAAAGGAAGCACCAATAACCGACAAAGAAGAGAAAATAATTGTTAAAAAAGAACTGCCTAATAACGGTACAACAAAAAAAAAATTAAAGTTTGAAAAAAAAATGTTTTAATAATTTTTATTAATGATTTCTTCAAATTATATCATGCGTGTAAAAACAGAAGTTTTTTTTCCATCTTCTCTTACCTAATTTTTTTTTGTACTTAATTTAAGTTTGCCTTCACAATTTTTTAAGACTATAATACATAGAAAAAGTAGGAACACGGAATATGGTTTATTAACCATTTAACAACGGTGTAGTAAAACTTAAACATTTTTTTTAAAAGCACATTTTAGATTATCTTAAGTGCATAAGTTTTTAGTGTTTAAGAGATTAACTTAAGAACCTTACGATTGATTACGAAGCTAATGACTCTTAAATTGATTTTTAGTCCAAGGACAACTGGTTCATGAGCGATTCCTGGAGTACTATTACAATTATGTATTTCTTTTGACTATATTTAATTTGCCTGCATTTCATTTGCCTGTGTTTCATTTGCCTGTGTTTCATCTTCGAAATATTTTCACTTTCATAATATTAGTTAAGGCTAAATATTAATTTAATGCAGTGCTCCCACATTTGATAAACATTGCCTAGGTTAATCTTTTCATATTTTTATTGATATTAGTAGATTGTAAAATAATCTAGATTTGGATCCAAAGTAAGATTAAAAAAAGATGAAATACAGAAATATGACACTTCCGCTCCCGCTATTCTTCTAAAAAATTTGATATTAAAAATTCCAATTAACGCTAATAATGTATTCTTTACAAAAGTTCTAGCTTCTAAGTAAAACCAAACTGGAGACACTTATGCAGTATCTAAAAATTACATTGTACACATTGAGGTTTTCTTTTATTAAATTGCATCAGATTGGATCTTTAACTTAAAATTGTAAATTTTTAAAATATTTATTTAAAAACATGGGGAAGCTTATAACTGGAGAACCCTCGAGATAAGCTTAAGAGTCACAAACTCATTAAAAATTCGTATGCAACAAAATCAGTGTCATTTTTTAATACTTAATTAAAATATACTTAATAATAACCGTTCCTTGTACTATTATTTTACAGAGTCATAAGTTACTTCGAATGTTAATACTTACCTTAAGTTCAGCTCAAAATATGAATTAGCTGAATGTTGAGTTGCAAGATGTGTCGTTGAAGTTATATTCTGTTCAACATTTAAGTTCGCAACAAACTGCGATCCGATTGGTTTTGCTTTGTAATGAACATCACCACAGCGCTGAGTTGAAAAATTTAAGTTTTGATACTCCCTACTTCTATATTGAATATTGTTGAAGACAACTCTCAGAATTTTTCTCATGCCTTATTACTATTTTTCCATTTCAAACTATCAAACTTTCAGATTTCAGTTCTACAGTCCTAAATTTAAAGATAACCAAATCAATCCAGTTAGTCTTAACTAGGACGTTAAAGTGTTAATAAATTTGTTATTAAAATACTACCAAAACTTATAAATAAGCTTCCCATCAGCTTTAAATTATAAAAACGTCATTAAAAAATTTATTTTAAGAATGATATGGTTTAGCATTAGATTAATGTTTCTCCTACTAACATATAAAACAGAACCACATGAAAATTTCAACATATTTGGGTTTTTGAAAAACTAAAAAACATAAAAAAACTCAGAAATTGTTGAACGCGACCACCTACTGAAATTAAAAATAAAAAATTCAAAATCATTTTAGCAAATCTGTTGATGTTTCCTGACATTTTTTTTTTTTATTGTACCGCCTTTTCGTTTTATTCCGTCATTCCGTCAAGAAGAGGTCAATGTAAGTTAAGAATATAAATATTAGTTAAAATTCAATGTGTTGAGTAATAGTAGTAAAAAATAATAAAAAAAATTAAATAATAATAAAAAAATGTTTTCCTTTAAAGAAAAACTTCAATGAATCATGAAATGAATGACCTTTCTAAATTTTCTATTTTCTAACTGTAAACATTTTTTTGGGGTTGGGTTCTGTGCTTTTTTATATACGATTCAATTCTAAATGTTTGAAGTTTACAAGCCACTAAAATTAAATTAAAATTTATTTGGTGAAAATATATTTTAATAAAATAAATTTTTTTTTGTTGAAGAATAAGAACGTAACTTAAGTTTTTTCTATTTACTGTTATTTATTGATTTTTGTGTACTTTAAGTACAAGAATTAGTTAAGAATAAGAATAAAAGAAGTGTTGTAGGAAGCAAATTTTACAAAACGAATTTTTTATTTGATTGTTTTAAATGTTGCAAAATTAAATATTTTTATTAAAACAAATTGAATAGTTTGGTTTTTTTTTCAAGATGTGTATTATGTATTGTAAATTGTTACATGGTTTCTATTTTTGTTATATGCATGAAGATTTTGAGGATTTTAAAAGTTCAGTAAAATAAGAAATGCTTTCTTGATTTATTTAAGATGAAATAATGATATTAGATAAAATTAATTTGAAGCATTGTAAGAGCAATAATTCCTAGGGTCATAATTTTCTTAGGTACTAAATAATAATTGCCTTAGAGATCTGTGACTCATTTAGGGGAACATAAGTGTCTATGGGACTAAATATTCATAGGAATGAGCCATAACTCAATAGGGGACTTATGACCCTTACATTTAAGGGATTTATGTCCAACGTTAATATATTAAAGTGAGTCAACGGTTCTTTAGAGACTTATGTCCGAATAAATGAGTACTAAATCCCTAAAGGACTTATGACCCCTAATAAAATTAATATTAAGGGTTGTTTTTTAAGGGAAATTATTTAATATTGAAAATTTTTACTGTATATAATGATAATAATTGATTGGTTTAGATTTAGAATTATAGTTTCTTATGGGAGCCTTTTTTTTTATAATTGGTAAGCTTATTAACCGAGAGGGTGCGGATACGATTTCGGTACGGTTCATAAAATATTTAATTAAAAAAAATATTTTTTTTACAAATCACCATGGTAACCAAATATAATTTAAATATGAAATATATAACAGAAACAAATTCAATAATATTAAATGAAAATTGATATACAAAGTGTTGGGCGAAATTCGCAAAGAAAGGGCCCGTCAATTTTAATTATTCCCTTGTAAATATTTATTAAATGGATAAAGACATAGTTGCATTATTTCATTGTATTTCATTATCCAAATGATAGATCTCTAGTTTGTTAAATGTATTAATCACTTTAAGATCTATATAACTTAGTTATAATATTTTTATGCATAATTTGATAGCAACTTTGTTTTATCACTGTTGTTAACTTAAATTACATAATTCAGATTTCTAATGTATAGGAACCCTTTTTATTTGATTAATAAGAAAATTAACATTAGTTTCCAAGTACTTTGTACTAAAGTCTTTTATCTAAAAGGTCTTATACTTACTTTTAAAAGCCCATAAGCGCCATGCTGTTGAGTATTACTATGATTAAGTTACAAATTTGGTAGGAAATTGTATTGAGAGAAGTTGGTTTTAAATTTGAATATATAATAATGAATAATAATAGTGACTTTCTTCTTCGATTGCCAGAACTTTATTGATTTATTAAAATTAGAAAAACACATGATTAACATTATTATTTTCTTAAAACTAAAACTGTACAATTATGCATATTAGGAATGGGCGTGTGTTTAAAATAATGCGTTATGATCATACGATTTTAGGAACCAATACAATTTATACATGTCATTTGTTTATACGATTTAATTGTTTACATGACTTGATTACATTTATTATTTAATTAATTTTATAACATTATGAGGCGCTTGCATTTGTAGCATTATGTAACATTACATGATGCTTATACGCACGATTATGTGACAATATGTTTCATCCTACATCTGGTATTTTGAATAGTTATTTTTTGGCAAAACTCTAGCCGCTCACTCTTTAAGCAGTTCATTAAATCAAAAGATTCCTGCATTAAAGTATATAAGTTTGTTTTAATATTTTTAATTAAAAGTTTAAATGAAAAGAAAAGTAACTGGAAAATTATTATTTAAATTCAATTATTAAATTTTCCTCATTTTCCAATTGAAAAATTTTATTTAAACACAACATTAATTATTAATTAAGGTTATTTATTGTTCAAAAGTTTCTAATAATAATAGTTTTTCATTTAAATAATTTTTTTAAAAATATTAACCCTTAAAATTAAAAAAATTATGATATTAATAAATAATTCCCACATATTATAAAGTATAAATTTTATTATGATGAAACTAATAATTATTAATTATAAATTTAAATTTTATATTAATTGATAGGAAAACATTTCAAGAAATTCTATACTTACTTTTTACTTTATTGCCTTCAGGGAGTTCCTGAACTTCCTTTGTTTTTTTGATTTATTTATTTAGAAATTCAAAAATCACTCATTTATTATTTATGCTTAATAATGCGATTTATTAATACATAATATATATATATATATATACATATATAAATTTGTATATATTAAGCTGTTATTCTATTGCTCGTGTATAATAGTTTTGTTTTACATACAATAAATAATTCTTTTATTATATACTTTCAATTGAACTTGCCTTTGTCTATGGCTTTATTTTTCATTCCGTCAGTTAGTGATACATTTATATTAGAAATCTGACCATAAATTTATAAGAATTGTATAGTTCGGTGGTTAGCAAAGTGGCTGACGGTGTAAATAGTCAAATGGTGACAGTTCTTATTTCAGATAGTCTTAATGCAGCAATTTACTTAAATACTAAAACCCTTTTAAATGCAAAAGATCTACCATCAATTTTTGGTTAATGAAAATTTTCAACATTTTAAGCTTAAAAGTTTTCAAACATTAAAAGAACTGTTTCTTATACCAGCAATTTACTTTTATATTAACACAGTAACAAATTCCCAAAATCTACCTTAAATTTTTTATTTTCTACATTTTAGGGGGCTAGTACTACTTTAATAAAAGTATATATTTAAAAAAATATTTTTTTTTAATTTATTTTATTTTCTTATAACTATTATTCCCCTCAAGTATATAAAAACTTTTTTTTTATTTTATATAAAAACCACATTATTTATTTATTATGTAATATATAAATATTACATGTGTTTTTGTTTTTGGATTTTATATAAAGAAAAAAAAGAATATTGCGTGCCACTAACGACAATCAAAATATTATTAACAATAATAATAGCAATCGTATATTTATTAAAGATTGATGGTTTATAAAAAAAAAGCCTATAATATTCGAATTTATTTTAATAAATATTTGAATTTACATTTCATATATAATTTATGAATTACCCCATCCGCCATCATTTATTCAAGTTCTTTAGTTTATATCTTTAAATAATAATAAAAAGTCAAGTTGTATATATAGATATATTAAAACAAATTTGAGTTAATTTGAAGAATTAATGTGGAAATTATAGGTTTTAGTCTTTAATAAAAAAACAATAATTTTTTCATTAAATTTTTCTATTAAGTTGTAAAATTTTGATTAGAGGCCTCTTTTATATTTTGGGGAATCTATCAAAAAGTTACTAAAATGAAATCTTAAATGAATTACCGAAACAAATTATTGTATAATTTTCAAAATTGTATTGTAATATATAATTTAGAATTAAAGGTAAGATATATTGAAATTTGTAGAATGGTAGTGAGGTCCTTAGATTAACTCTTTATTTAATTGTAAGAACCTTAGGTACGTATGAGAAGCTGTAGCAGTTTTTTGGGGCTCGAATTACCTGCACATAATCGAAAGATTCTTGAAAGTAAAATAAAGCTTTAAAGTTTTCTTGAAAATTAATTAAGCAACAATCCTAAATGTCAGTCGCGCTCTTTAAAATTTAATATAAAAATTTTTATATAAATGGCTGTTGTAATTTGAAAATTTTTCACAAATATAAGATAATTCAAATAATGAAGTGGATTTTAATTAATTAAAACCAGCCCTAACTGTAGTTTACAAATTTTATTTGTTTTATGTCTTATATTTTCAATTACACCTTCGAAAACTTTCGTAAACTTTTTATTATTTAGATTTAATATTAAGTACTAAACTAACTGAGACAACTTGTACTTATCATGTATGTTGTGTTTTGAAGCCCATTGTCATTTGGACCAATAACCTTTTGAGTAGATGGTACAAATTTTTGAGCCATTTTTTTACGTTGAAGCATATAAAGGGTTTCCCAAGTACTATAAGGAAACAATTAGCAAAAATTGCGTCAATCAGGACTCTCTCATGTAATTCATAACCTAAATGAACGTCCACTGTCAAAATAACAGAAAGTATGTTGACTGTTATACCCAGCAAAGACAAAAATTAATGGACGAAAGAAACCTATTTACAACTTAAAGACAACAATTTGTCTATGTAATATGTAATAGTTATATTGTGAGTTCTTTTAATAGGAAAATATTGCGTGTTTATAATAAGAATGAAAATATTAAAAATTATTTTATAATGGTAATCGTTTTAAAGATTAATGTTTTATAAAAAATAGTCTATTTAATATATCAATTTATTAAAATTGTATTCATATTTCATCCAATTAATGAACTTCCTCCTTATTTCTTTAACGTGTCTTTGTTATAAAATTCTAGAAATGTATTCTTATCACTTTACCCCTTAAAAAATTTGTCTAATTGAATTTCGAAAAAATGTACTGATAAAAATCCAAAAACTAATAATAGTTTTAATAAATTTGATTCATTCGGTTTTGTCTAGCCAAAAAAAAATTAGGAAAACAAATTGTACTAAAATAATATTGACTTGAGTTGAAAGATTGATTGTTTGCTTTCAGTTTTTTTATTCGATAAAATATTATTGTTGGCGGCGACCTTTGAATTTTTATTATTCTGAGGGGAACCTAAAAATAAAAATAAAACAAAAACCAAAAAAAAAAAATTAAATTAATATATAAAATTACTTAATATATAAAATATTAAAACTAAAAATAAAATGAATATTAATTATGTAGACTCGTTTGTTAAAAAAATGTGGTGGAAAATTGTATAATAAAAAGAATTTTTAATACACAGTTTTTGTGTGTGTAGAATAGTATAATAAATATTATTTTTTTATATTTTGTAGGGTTTCTTATAATAACTCTATAAACTTTTATAATATCTGATATTATTGTATTATTATGTTTAGAAGTATAAAAATTGTCATAATATTGCACGTTATTATACAAAGTCATGTAATTTGCAAATTTATTATTTTTTATTATACACCTTTTTGTTTTTCTGTAAATTATTTAAATTTCCGCAAAAAAATAAGAAAAAAAAAACATAAAATTATGTGAAAATTTAAATATGAAAATTTGGTGGAATAAATTCAATTGGAAATTGTAAAAGCAATAGTTAATACTAAAAATACGATTTTAAAAATGACAATTGAAAAATATCCCTAAAAGAATGCAATTTTCAAAACCTAATATTAGAGGCAACTATAAAAAATATAAAAATGATAAAGGTAAGCAGAAACCAAGGCCCAGCTGACAATAAAAGGGAACGTTCAAAGAAAATTGGGCTATAAAATCCTTTTCTTTTGAATTTTAAAAATAAAAATTAAAAAAATACCCCTATAAGTATGCAATTTTCAAAAATTAATATAACCGAATTTTAAATGATTTTGACTTTTAGAAAAACACTTTTTAACTTAATAAGAAATTTAAAGTTAATATGGGTACATAAAACGAAAGCACAGCTGGCAAATAAAACGGTCAATGTAGAAGTAAGAAGGGCTATAAAATCCCTATCATTTGGAATACCAACTTTTGTTTCTAAGCGAGATAGCTTTAGCAGTCGAGGGCCCTGCTGATATATTGCAACAATTTATTGTATAATATTAGATTTAAATAAACAAATTGTTCTAAATACGATTGGTTAAATATTAGAAAATTTAAGAATATAAATAAAAATTTTCCTCTTAAAAAATTTCAAACTAGATTTTTCCATGATTAGTATATATTGGGGCACATTTTACTATAGCTATAAGGTCTATAAAAAAATTCTTACCCTCTAATTTTGAAAGGTAACATTTCGATAACCTATTTTTTTATTTAAATTCTTCATTATTATAATTCAGAAGTAGGTCTTACATTTAACAATAAAAACCTTCCAAGTTGCTTATTATTGTGTTAAGGTCAATTACACTTTTTTTTTTAAAAAAAAAAAAACAGTTTTTACTCAATATTAAAACTTTTTATAACAGGTGCAGTTTTTAAAATAAATTATAATTTACCTTCAGTAATAAAGACTCTTTATAACCCTAATTATTTTCAATTAAATTATTCTTTTAAATAAAAGTTAACCACTATAGAAACCCTTAAAGATGTTCTCATTCCCACAACAATTTAAAATTAAAAAAAAAAACATGTTACGCCCCGTACGACATTTACTCTTCATAAAAAACTTGGATTTAAAACAGATATCTAACTTTAGTACTCCTTTCATGGTCAATTTAATTTCCCGAAGTTTAATTTTTGTTTTTTTTTACTAAAAAAAATAAAATAAAAACTGTGAAAAATTTTTCCTAAAGTAAAACAGGCGAAAAAAAATTTCATCCGAAAAGTTTAGAGACGAAATAAAAATTTTTTTTTCTCATTATTTGTCAGGTAAAAAAAAAATTATTAAAAAGTTATTTTCTTCTTTAATTTTTTTGGCAAATAAATTTCTGATGATTGCAGGTGATTTCTAGAATTGAAATAAAAAGTTTTCCTTTTTTCTTTTTTAAATTGGTGGCAGTTTTCTTGGGATTTTCTTTTATTTCGGTTTGGGTTTTATTTTTTCTAGCAAATTTTCACGGAAAAACTTAATGTTTGGAAAATTTTCTTTCAAAAAAAAAAGTAAATAAAGAAAACTTTATTATAAGAATAAGGTGGTTTTCTGGGTGCCAGAAAGAGATAGGAAATAAAATAAATTACAAAAATAAAAAAAAATCGAATAAAAGAGAAAATTTTGGTTTATTTGTTCCTTTCTTTCAAAATAATGTATGTCATGCATGTTTTAAGTTTGACTGTTTAATATCCTCATAAAGCTTTGATTTTTGAATAATTTGGAGGACAAACATAGGCATGTGACAATTAAATGGTAAACTACTATCAGAATTTCTCCCTTTTACCTATAAAATTCCCTTCTTGTAATTTTGTGTTAATATGAATACCATTACACGGCCTCCTTCGGTTATGACTTCCCTTCTTCGAAGTAATTTAAACCACTTCTGCTGAACTCTAAGTTTTTCGATTGAGTATTTTAGTTTTGTACATAATATACATGCATATTAAAGTTATTAATGCTCAATGAAAATAGGAACCATGAAAAATTCAAAAGAACCTTTCATTATTACCAGATATACTAATACTCTTTACTAATAGAATGCTTCAAATGATCTTTTAATCTTGACATTCATTAAAAAAAGTCCTTTAAATTCAACAATTCCTCTAAGTTTCATTGTCACTTCATCCATATCTTAAGTAGTGTCAAAATATTACCACCTGCTTACTGTAACAAATATGTAAGTGTTATTGGGGTCTCAGATTTTAATTAAGTCAAATTTATTAAATTTTATTGCATATAGTTAGGGACAATATTTTAGAAAAATTCATAGAACAACTTCTAATTCAAAAACTTACCATTTATTTAATGTCAAAAATGTACCATTCCTAGTCCTGAATCATGGTCGTATCAGTCTTTTAGATTAAGTACTTTATTGAATTTGATTGCATATTTTTAGGGAAATAATTTTAAAAAATTCATGTAATCAACTCTATTTCAAATATTTACAATTTGTTAACTATAAAAAATGAGTCGTTCTTGTGTCTGAGAAAACTTTGGCATATCAGTTATGTAAATTAATCATTTTATTGAATTTGATTGCATATTTTTAGGCGAATTATTTAGAAACACTTTTACGACAACTTTAATGTCACTATTTATCTATTAGAAAATACCGTTATTTAAATAGCGCTAGGAGCTTATATAAATTGTTTACTCTAAGTATTTTTCTATTCCTTTGAAATATGTTGAAACTTTGCAATTTTATTTAGCTCTTATTTTATTTTCAAAATATTTTTCTTTTTAATTTTTATATGAATATAATAATGTGTGTGCCTGTCATCATTTGTTTATTTATGTTTTATTTATTAAAAAGAAAGAGGTATTTTTGTTTTCCTTTGTATTTTCTAGAAAAAGAAAAACTTTAACGGTACTTTTTAAACTTTTTTCATCTTTTTCTTATTCTTTTATTTATTATATTAAATAAAAAGTAGTTAGAAAGTGAAATATGAAAAGAAGAAATTATGATAAACAGGAAATAAACAAATTTTATTTTGAAATTATGAAGTTATTCATAAAAATTGACATATAAATTATGTATGAAAGAAATATTATGTTTTATAAAGTTGTCGTTTAATTTTTACTTCATAATATGCTCACAGTGCTACTGATGGCTGGTAATGTTTATTTTTCAAAGTAAAATAATATTTCTATTAAATAGAAAAATTGAATTTCTTCATTTTTTATTTAATAAAAGTAGGAACTAATTATGAATAAGGTTTGTTTATTATTAAATTTGTTTTATAATTATTTTCCAAGTTTTTTTATTTTATTATAAGATTTTTTAATTTACTAAAATTAATTTTATAAATTAGCTACAACCATTCTTTAGATATTCGAAAAACTATTTTAATTAAATGATTCACTGTTCTTAGTGGAAGTGAGTATATATAAAGAACAAATGGATGAACAACTTTTCAGAAGAAAATTAATAAGGTAAATTGAAACGATTAATTAATTAGGAACTTAAAATAAACACTTGACTTTGATAAGGTGAATGCTTCATCAATAATAACCTATTAATTTCATATAAATTCAAAAGTTCAAGTACTTCGTAAATAAGAAAAAATTCTACAAAAGTTAATAACTGAAAAAATATTTTGAATATGTTTCATAAAATACCATTTACTACCAGAAATGCAGAACTTTAGAATGTAAGTTTTTTACATAAATTGATATTAAATGCGATTGCATATTTCAAGGGGCATTTTTTAAAATTAGTTGTATTACTTACTCAATATAATCATTTTTATATTAGATATTACTAATTTAAGAGATTTACTCATTTTTAAGTGCAATACGATATAACACTGAACAAATTAACATATTTCACATTGTTGGTCCTTCAGATCCTTGTTTAATATTTCTGGTATGATATTTTGTTCATTAGCTGGCTAAATTACTTTTTAAATGTAAAGTGATGTACATTTATACAGTCAATTCAGTCAATTATTAATATAGAAACTATTCTAATTATTCAACCCATATGGTGTACGTAGCAGAGGCAGACCAAAACTAAGATGGAAAGAAGGAGTAGAACAGGACTATTGAAATTTGGGTTGCCGGGTTTATGGAGAACAGCTGCCCAATGGAGAAATTATCTGAAGTCGGCCGGAGACTCTAGAGTCTCGTAGAGCCATTTATATAATTCTAATTATTACTATAGATCAATTCTAATTATAGGAATATAATATACTCCTGTCCTCTGTGTACAATACTTAGCTAGTTTAAAGACGTCTTTCTTAGACTAGTAATTGAAAAATTATTATAGATGGAGTAAAAACCAATATTTGTAATAAAACTTCAATAGTATTTTTTTTCATTATTATTTTTTTCTTATTTATTTTAAACAAAAAATTTTTTTTAGTCTTTTTTTAGTATTTTTTAAATATTTCAATCTTGTAATTAATTAATATTTTCTTTTCATTTTTTTTCATTTGTTTTTTTTTAATTAATTTATGTTAATACATTTACAATTTTTACTGTTTTTCTTTTGTTAATCATTTAATGTTTTTTTAAAGGATTTCTTTAATAATATTAATTATTTATTTATTTTTTTTTAATTTTTTTTTTTTTTTTAATTATATATAATTTATTCAGTTTTTTTTTCTTTTTTTTTTGGTTTTAATTACATTGAAACATAATAATAAATACATTATATTTTAATATATTTAATTAATATATATATATATATATATATATATATATATATATTTATTTTTTTTTTTTCGTTTTTGTTTTTTTTATATATTTTCTTTTAATATAATTTATTTAAATCTTTTTTTTATTTAATTAATTAATAAAATTAATTTTTAGCTTTAATAACTAGATTTTTTTTTATAATATATCTTTTTCTTTATATTTAAAAATTTTATTTTTTATTTATATATATATATATATAATTCTTTTTTCTAAATAATTTAAGTTTTCACATTCACTTATATAAAAAAAATAAATTAAAAAAATAGTGCCTTAAAGGTAAAGTTAAAAAATTGGTAAAATTAAAATTAATTATTAATTTATGGTAAAATTGTAAATGTGAAAAGTTTTTAATGATTTATGGCTTTTTTTTCAATTTCGATTTAATTGGTAAAATTTTTAAATTTATAATTAAAAATAATTTCTTTTAATTAATATTATTAAAATTTAGTATTTACTATAATTTTGAATTAGAATTAATTAATTAAATGTAATTTTTTAATTGATAACAGGATTGGCAACAATTATTTTATTTAATAAAAACCATATCTCAATTTGTGTGAACAGTTTTCAATGATCTTTAATTTCAGATCCAAATCGAGAGTTAGCTGTTATTAATTTTTTAATAAATTTTTCTAATCAATTTAAGTATATTAAAAAAATATATGTATGGATTAATTAACAATTTTTACAATAATTGTAATCAAAAGGGAAAACATTTTAATAAAATGCTAATATTAATAAATAATACAATAAAAATTTTTTTGAATAATATTATAATGATTTTTTGAGTAATAAATTAAGGTGATAAAATAATCCGATGAACGGTGGGATTATTTAAAAGATATTATTAAAAAAAAACTAAATAGTTTTACTGTGAATTGCCCCTTATATGACTTGAAATTTATTAATTTAAAATAATATATAATATTTCTTTTTAAAAAATGGACTTATTTTTAATGAATAGATACTCTAATTTATAGATTGAGATATTTTAATTGAAGCACTTGTTAGTTTTAATCAGCAAGAGTCAACTTAATTTAATTTAAATTAATAATATCGAATAATTGATGTTATTCAAATATATTATTTTTCGATAATTGGTATAATTCATTCGATCAATAAAAAAAATTTATTTTATTAAAATAAGAATTTAAAATAAAATGAGGTTTCCCTTATTAAAGTCCAACTCATCTTTTATTATTATACAATTGCTCATTAAAAAAATTCAGGAGTTTTAAGTAAAGTTAAAAGTAGTTTTTGAATATTTTTAAAATTTTCGAATATTTTATAACTAATTATTTTTATAATCTAATTAATAATTTTAAAACAATAAATTTAAAAATAATAAAAAAGTAAATTAATTTACGTCAATAAATCAAAATCAATTTTATATTTGAAATTAATAAATTATTAATAATATAAATTGGCTTCTTGCTTGTAATTAAATTTTTCAAAGTAATACAAATATCAAAATAATTTGAAATTATTTCAAAATTTTTTATGTAATTTTTACAGTAGAAGTATATTATAAAGAACTTTTGTATATTTTAATGTATGAAATTATTCCTTTAAGCTTTTGGCTTATTATTTATCTTTAATTAAAATTGTGAACATTGATCTGAACAGTGTATGTATGTATATTTACTTAAAATAATTAAATAAAGTCTTAAAATTTTAATTGTGAAAGCTTAAGTGAACTTAAAGCTTCAATAAAAAAAATCATTTAATGTGACTGCGAAGTTATTTCAGTTCATATTAAAATGTTTTACATATGATAAAAAATTAAAAAAAATAAATAAAACTTAATATATAATTAAATTTAATAATAAAATACAATTAATAATTGGGATATATGTATTTATTAATTGGAATATTGGGAGAAATTTTTATTTAAAGATTAAAAATTTTTTTTTTAATTTATAATTATAATCTTTAATAATCAAATGCAAATGGTAATCACAGTTTATTTTATAATAATTAATAAATAATTATAATTATGCTGAATATTTGATTTTTAAATTCTGTTATTAATATAATTTCAATATTTTTTTTTTCTTTTGTTATTCAACTTTATTATACATTTTAACCGCAAAGTTTTTTTTTTATTATTATTATAATATTAATTAATTAAAAAATTTTTGGAATTTTTTTTTTTTTTTTATTTGGTAATTTAACATTGGGTTATTAATTAGTATCGGATTTTAAATTGTGTATGTAATTATGGTAATTTGTTACAATTTTAATTTTGAAATTAATAATAATAAATTAAATAAAAAAAAATTTATATATATTATTATTTTAAATGAAATTAATTATTTAATTTGATTTATTTTATATAATAAGTTATTATATAAATACCAAAGATATTAATTATTATTTATTTTTTTTAATTTAATAAAATGTCATTCAGTAAATATTTTTGAATTTGAAAAAAAATAAAAATTATATTTAAAACTTAATAAAAAATATTAAAATAAAACCATATTTAAAAAAAAAAATATGTATAATTTCTATTGTTAAGTTTATCTTTTGTCAAAAATATGATTTTTTTTTTATTAATTTTCTACAATCAGCAAAAAAAGTATATGCACACATGTTATTGTTTTTCAATTTTAATCTTGTTTAAATTGCGGACGATTATAATTAAATAATAAAATATATTAATTAATTAAATGAGTTAAAAAAAAATAAATTGAATTATAAAAATATATAAATAAATTATTTGATAATTAATAAAATTATATATTTAGCTGCATTTGTTTAAAACTTTTACCGCTTCTTTTATTATATGTATAGATATTAATCATTAGTAACTTTAGTACATTTGAATATAAAACTTGTATGGGTTTGAGCTTTAATATGTGTATTCGTTAATTTTCAAAGCTTTTTATCTTAAGTTTTATTTATAAGCTATTTTTAAACAGATTTTGAAATGGCAGTTTTTTGTCAAAGTCAAAATTGGTTGTAAGTTATGAAAAATTAAATGGGAAAAGTAAACTTGTATATAAATATACCTAATATCTATTGAGTTTGTATTTATTGTTACGGTTGTATGCCAGAGTCAAGCTTATTCTTGTATAAAATATATTTAAAATAGCAGCCGAAAAGTAACTCTTGAATTTATGGCGAATTTAATTTTTTTATGAATCTATGGCTAGTATAAAAATATTCAAAACAGTCTAATTCACGAAGAATTGAAAATTTCAAGCGATTTTGATACTCAATGTATTCTTTATATTTATAAACAAAAAGTTGAGCCGTGATCGGCAATTTTTGGATCGTATAAGCCGTTTAATATAATGATGATATTTTTAAGTAATGTTAACTTTTTCTATGTAGAATTTGGAGTTTTTAAATAATTAGTCAAGTCATAAACCAAATCTGATTATAATTCCAAAAACTCTACTATTATACATACAAATTAAGTAGAGAATTGGATTTTATAGCAAAGGAAGCTTACTGAACCTCACATTCCATCTCATAGTCTGATAAAGTTTATTTTTCAATCTTCGAAATTTCAAGGTTTATGTCTTGAATAAAATAAATTATCTCCTTTGGATTGCAAAGTTTTGTACATATGTATTTTCAAAGTTTCACAATTACATATATAAATACATTATATTTAGAAGATATATTGTATTAAATTTATATTTAAAAATAATTTATAGACCTACACCTATCCATTTTTAGTTTTTTTTTAAATAAAACTTTTTTAATTCTATTGTATACGTATTTTTCATGTATTGTATTGTTTCTTTTTTTTCTTTTTTGTTGTCTTCTATTTAATCCTTTCTCTTGTTATAAGTATTTAATTAATTTAATTGTATGTATGCTTAACTTTAAATCCTTTTTTTGTTTTTTTTTTTTCTCCTTTTAAATGTATTTGTTTTAGTTTTAAGGAAACTTTTCAATTTTCCTTCAATTTTCCCTTTTATAGTTTTTCTATTAGTACATATTATGTGTGTAAAATATTATATATTATTTTGTATTAAATGTTTGTATATATATATATATTTGGTATTATTTTATATTATTATGATTGTATTTAATTAAAAAAGGATTTTTGTATTAATATCATATCCTTGACCGAATATTATAAATAATTTTAAAAAGAGATTAAGAATGTATCAACCTATATAAAAATTTTCTATTGTAAATATAGAAATACAATTAAAAATTAAAAAAAAAAAAAAAAAACTATTTTATATTATGAAACATAATATTATGCATTAATTATATAAAAATAATTAATTGTGGTTGTGGGAGATTCTATATATTAACATAATTCTTAATAATTTGAAAATGAAATTAAAATTTGAAATGAATTTCGAAATTTATATTATTTTGATTACCAATTTATTTCATATATCCTTCCGATATTAATTCTATGTATTTGGTATTAATATTAATTTGGTTTAAAATAGAATTTTTTTGTATCGGAAGGATAATGAAATAATGCAGGGACCTCTTTTAATTTATATAACTGTAATAAGTGGTATGATTTTCGAACTTAACTTTTCAAAATGTATTTAGAAGGAGATTTTAGACTAGATTTAGATGATATCAATAATTCATACTTCTGATACAAGTCAGATATTAAAGGAGACAATTGTCTTGATAAAAAAGGAAGACAAGTATTATAGTGAATCTACTAAAAGGAAGATGTAGGTTAAACTTTGGAATCTATAGGTTCACAATTTGACATGTATCAAATGACCATTAAGAATCAAAAACTGGTATTCGATTTTTAATACAATCACAATATCCTTGCAAAATATATATGAAATCCTTTATTTTTTTAATATCATATTAATCATTTACTTATGTTATTATAAATATGTATAAAATATTATAAATTATAATATAAATTAATATAGTAGGTATTATTATATTATATAAGAATAATATTTTTTGAATCAGTGTCTAATAAAAATATCTATTCATATTTGGTTTAAAAAAAAATTTAATTAAAATTTTTTAAATAATTATTATTGGTAAAATAAAATTAATTTTTAAAATACATATATACTAAAATATAATATTAAAAATTTAATTAAATCGAATTTACTTACTTTAAGACTCGTTTTTCAATAAAATTTGATTATGTAATATTGTATACTTATGTGTCCCAATTTAATTTGATTTCATTTCAAACAAAAGATCATTTTTAATAGAATGATTCCTTTTTGTAATTAAAATTTAATTTAAAACATGTTTTCAATAATTTTTTTTTTAAAGTACTCGTATATCCTATCTATTGCTATTAAATGGCACTCTTTAAAAAAAAAACAAAGTATAATACAATAAGAATATAAAACTCTTGTCTATTTAAAATTAAAAAAAAACGAGGAAGAGTGTAGTAGAGTAGACTGTGTCAACTCTGGGATACCCGTATGACCATAACATTTACATTATTTCATCCGGTTAATTACTTTTGGCAAAATTTCAAACATACAGCTTTATTAAGTTTAGTGGAATACTCATATAAAAGAAGGAATTGTATGGCAGCTACTCGAACCCTCTGCAATAGACCAACCAAACTTTGCAGTAACTTTGGTCATTACACTAAACTACTTTTAGCAAAATTTCAGACACGTAGCTGCAATAGGTACAGAGAAATACTCATATAAAAAAAGAATTTGTATGGCAGCTACCTGAACCCATGGACCAAAATGGCTGGATTTAAATAGCGATGACGGCTCTAGCAAAAAAACGAATTTACGAAAATTTCAAGATCCTAGCTCCTTTAGTTTTTGAGTTATCGTGGTGACGGATGGACGGACAGATGGACGGACAGACGGACGGACGGACATACATAGCTAAAACGATTTATTTTTCGATTCTGATCCAATCCATACACTTGAGTCTATATCTACCCACCCTCCTTCTCTGCGTCACAAACGTAATGGCAAATTTATTATACCCTTTGACTATATTGTCATACATATCATATATATACATATCATGTCATATAAAAAGAGATTCAAAGAACAGAATTTTTTTTGAAAACAATTTTTTCGAAATCAAAGTTCATTTGAACTCAAAAAAGTTTAATCAGAGTTCTGCCATGTCAAAGACTTTTGGTTTAAAAACTTCAATATATTTTTCATTATTTTTTTGTTGTTTTTCTTTGCTAATTCGTTTTAAATTATACTTGGCTTCTCTAATACGATTACCAAATAATGATATATTTCCATTTGTAGTACCAATGATACCAGTACCAGTACCAGTACCAGAATTTCCACCAGAATTTTCTTTAATACTTATTTTACAATCTTTATCTTTATTTTGTATAAAATTGGTTGTTTTACCTTGATTTAAAATTGTATTTGGTGATTTAATTAAATTTTTGTCATTACCATTTGACCAATGTTGCTTTTGTTGTTGTTGTTGCTGTTGTTGCTGTTGTTTTGATTGTTTTTGTTTCTTTTTAACTATTGATAATGATGGTTTAAAACCATTTGAATCATCAAAACTTTTCCTTTCAATTGAATATAAATCTTCCCTTTTATCATCATCATCGATATTATCATTATTATCAATAATATCATCATCATCATCATTATCATTATCAATAACATGTTGAAAATTTAGAATTTCATTTTGATTTTCATTTGATGTTATTGTTGTTGTGTTTGTTGTTGTTGCTCTTAATGATTGCAACATTTTTTCATTAGTTTCAGTTATTTGTTGAGTTTTTTTCAAATTCATTTTTTGCTGATTCATAATGGCGTTGTCCTTGATCATTTTTTTCTTCTGTCTTTGTATTGAATCCATAGATGGTCTAGTGAAAAGAGGATTTCGGAAAATACTCTTCTGTTGTTGTTGTTGTTTTACTTTTTGTTTTTTGTTACTATTTTGAGTATTTATAGTATTGTTGTCTGGTGTTAATACATCGACAGCTACTTCAGCTTCAGTATTTGTTGAAGTCATTAAAAAATTTTCATTAGTCATCGATTTCTTTTTGTAATTGCTTTGATTATGATGATTTGTTTGATTTTGATGTTGATGTTGATGCTGATGATGATGATGTTGATACAGTTGTTGTGAATGATTATTATTATATTGATTTTGACCTATAAGAATTGGTATAGATAATGGTCTAGATGATAATCTACAGCCAGGCAAATGGATAATTTTTTTTTTAGAATGTTTTTTAGACTCTATGAATTCGTTATTTGTTTCGGGTGTTGATACTACAGATGTGGATGATAGTACTCTTAGTTTTTGTTTAGATTTAAGATATTTTTTGTTATTATTTTTTAGGGTAGAATTGATGGTAGAATTTGGTGTAGACAATTTAATGTTTTCTTTACTTTTCTTATTTGGTTTTTTTTCTTTCTTCCTTTTAAAAAAACTCGGATACTTAATGACATTTTTAATAAACGATTGACTTATTGTTGAACCACGTAAAAATTTTTCATTATCATCATATTTTGTTTTGATTTTTTGATAATCATAAGTATTTTCATCATAATCATCATCAACATCTACATCATCATTATCATCTATATCATCATTATTATTATCACGATTTAATACCAAAATGGAATTTTGTTTAAATGTTTTTCGATTGGCATCTGATGTTGCATGAGATTTTTTATTAGATTGCGATTTTAATATTGTTGCTGTTGGTTTTGTTGTTGTTGTTTTCGCTAAAATTTCCATATTTTCTTCATCATCTGCTGAATTAATATTTTCAATTTGATGTGATTTTCTTTGATTTGGTTTTTTTGATTCCACAATTTGTTGTTGATGTTGTTGTTGTTGTTTAATTCTTTTCAACTTATCATCATTCACATTCTTTTGATAAAGTAATTTTTTAATATTTCCTTTCGATGTTATTAGCGAATTTTTCGAAATTTCATTGTTGATTAATTTTGGTGAATTTTTATTTAAATGTTCGTTCATTAAAAGATTTTCATCAGAAATGGGATTATGATTTTTAGATGAATTTGAAATACGTGAAGTTCTTTCAATAAATTCATTTAATACACAGTGTTTTGAATTTTGATTAGAAATCGATTTTTCTAATATGTTGGGAATATCAGTTTTTTCATTAAAATCGTTATTAATATTTCCGAAATTTTCCTCTATGCTTATTTTTTGATTTTTTATTAAATTAATTGGTATTGTATCCTGTAAATAAATATCTTCAAAATAATTTTCATCATCTAATTCTTCACCATCACCATAATTAATGAAAATTTCTTTGAACGCTTTATTGACCACTTCATCTTCAATGTTAACTGGTAATGAATGACGTTCTTGGTGTTGAAGTTGTTGAGTGTTATTAACAGATGCAATTTCCGCATTAATAATTGATTGTTGTTGAGATTTTTGGATAGGTGGTGGTGGAGGTGGAAAACTTTTATAACTACGACGTTTTTTTGGCACTGGTTGTTCATTTCTAATTGGAATTACATTATTTAAATGTTCAGAACTACTCTTTGAGGCAGACAGATTAATTTGTGGTGCATTTTGAACAATTGTTTTCATTGCTGAGGAGTTACCGTTATGAGTATTTAAATTAGAAGACCTGACAATATTAGATGGCGACTTAATATTAGGATTATATTGATGTATTGGAGAATGATTTTGATTTATAGATTGAGATTGAAAATTTGGCACAGATTCTGGTTGTAAATATTGACTACTTGAAAAAACCCCTACTTTTTTAGCTCGATTTTCATTTAATTTTTGTTTTAATTGTTCGTACTTACTTTTACTAAAACTAAATTGAGAAACTGGTGATTCTGAAGATTGAATACGTATTTGTGTATTTGTATTGTAATTATAAACATCAGTCATTGATGATAACGATTCATCATTACCATCAATATAGTTTTGTGCTGGAGTTGTGGTGGTTGTTTGTGTTGTAGTTGTAAGTAAAGTGTTTGGTGATGTTGTTGTTGCATTCGCTTGATTCAATCTATCCCGTAACATACCCATTGTTTCAAATGTATGTACAACACTTCCAACATGTGTTCTTATTTCTGGTATACCTAAATCACCACTAAAAAGATCACGTTGATGTCGTTGTGTTCCTATTAATAATTGACTTCGACTACCAATTGTTGAATTACCCAGTAAATTTAAACCTAACATACTATTATTATGATGATTAATATTATTATAATCATAAGAATTTTCTAAATTATTTATTGGATCTGATTCTGTTGTTCGTAAATCTGTTCCTGAATACAAATGATTATTTGAAGATGACGTTTTTAATGGTTCAATTGTTAATACAACATCAGAATTATGTGAATTTAATGGATGAAATGAAAATTGTGATAATTGATGTGGATTATATTGCAACTGTTGTTGTTGTTGTTGCTGTTGTTGTTGCAATAATTGTTGATTATTTTGCATTAAATATGTTTGATCTAGTTGCTGCTGTAGTGGTTGTGGTTGTTGGTATACCATACCATTATTTTTATTAACAAATGTTGTAATTGAAGTTGACTGCACATTTATTTAATTGTTTTTTTTTTGCGTTTTCATTTAAGTTTTGAATTATTTTTTTTTTCAACATTCAAATAAAAATTTTTTAGATTTTTAATTTTAAAATAAAATTAATTAAAAAAAAAAAAAATAAAAATTAATTTATTTTATATAAAAAATAATTTGTAGAGAAGCAGTAATTGCAAATAATAATATATATAAATAATAATAATACAAAAAAATAATTGAAAATAATGAAATTTATTAGTTACAAAAAATATCAAATGAAAAAAAATTGTATTTTGTTTGTAGTGTTACCAAATACCAATAATTTGTGGATAAAACTTTTTATTGTAATATTTTAGTGCAGCCATTGTTTAAAAAATATTTTTAAGAATTTATTTGAAAATGTTTTTTAAATAAAAACAAATTTCTATAATTTTTAAATATTTATGAGCGCAATAATGCTGTTTTCGCGCTCTTTATAGTGACGTTTCGTCATTTCCGCTTTCTTGTAATTTTAAGACAGAATAAAACATTTTCAAATTTCTTAAAAATATTTTTTTTTTTAATTAAAGCGAATTTAGCTCTACAATTTATGCCATTTGTTTTTTTTTTTGATAATCTAGCCATTTCCATTTCTTAATTAATTATTTTAGTTTGATTTTTTAATTAATTATTACAAAATATTTGAAAAATTATAAAATAATATATAAAATAATATTGAAGTTACCTTTACCTTTTTATAGGTTAGTAATTATAATTATTATATTAAGTTTTTTGTTTTTTAAATAATGTGTAAGTTAGAAAAAAAAAAAACATTAAAAATAAATTATTTACAAAATAATAAAATTATAATCTGTATATATTTATTTATATATATTAATTTTTTATATTTATATAATTTCTATATAAATAATATTAATAAATAAGTATTACCTTTCTGTTATATATATATATATATAATTTACATATAATTACAACCATAATTATTTTGATTTTCAAATAATTTAATTTATTTTAAGTTTTTTTTTTTTTTTTGTATTTAACTTTTGATTTTTTTTTTAATTTAATTTGTTTGACTTTTAAAAAGACATACAAAGCTTCATATTAATTTAAAGTTTTTTTTTTAATTTGCGACAAACGTACAGTTATTATTACAGTTATGTTTATAATTTAAAGTATTTTTGATGATTTTTTTATTGTTTTTTTTTTTCAACAAAGTCTAAATATTCCAAAATATATAACGGGATAGCGAAAAATTGATTTTTAATAGCATTTTCAAATTAAATACAGGATTTCTCAAATTGAATTGAGATTTTCTCAAAAAAAAATTTAAATAATATAATTAAAAAAAATAAAAACTGAACATATTTGAAAAAAATCGTATTTTAAAAAATTTGAAATTTTAAAATACTGTTTAAAAATCTTAAATTATTTTATGAAAATCTTAAATCAATTTTAATATGACTCATTTTTCATTAAGATTGCTTTTTATGAAATGTTCTTTTCAATTATATTCAAATTAAATTTAAATTTAGAAATTTTAGTAAAAATCTTAAATTAATTAAAAATAATCTGAAATTAATTTGAAAAAGGTTGTATTAAAATACGAAAATGCTGTTTAAAATTTTGTTTAGTAAATTTTGATTTTTGTTTAAGATTTTGTATTGGATTTTATAGAAAGACTATTGTTTTAGACTGTTGAAGTTATTAAACAAATTGTTTGCGTCACAGAAATTTCAAAAATCTCATTTTAATTTAAAGTTTTAACTTTTGACAATTATACACATTTTTTAAACATCTATTTTAACAAAAATGTGAAAAAAGAAAATTAATAATTTGACAAGTGGATAAGATTATTGAATTACTTATATATTATTGTAAATATATATATATATATTATATAGTGTATATAAGTTTAGAGAATATAATTCTATAGTATAACACTTTAACATGACACAAATTTAACAGAATATATTATTATAATATTAACATTTTTGGGATATTGTATAATTTTATATTTATTTTTATTGTAATAAGAAATTAATATCAATTAAGTTCAATTGTTAATTTTATTTTAAATTATACTTGTACCATACGGTATTTTGGTAAATTTATTAAAAAAAAACTTTTAATTAAAATTTTTCCTTATAAAAAATGGATGTTTTACATTTTTGAATCACGTTAATAAAATTCATGTTTTAGATTCATTCAAATTGAAATTTTACGATGGATAGTTTTTAAATGTCTTGTTATAAGCTGATTTTTTCAAATTGAATTCAGATTTTTTCAAAATAAATTTTATACTTTGTTTTTGAGAACAAATTGAATATTATTTAAAGTATAGTTTTTCAAACTTATAAATTCTGTTTAAAAAAACTCAATTTATTTAAGAAAATCTCAATTCAAATTGAAAATATCTATTTTTGTGTATTAAGATTCATTTTAGTGGATGCTCTTGTTAACGTGTTAAGGAAAATTTTATCAAAAATTTGGAATTAATGCATATTATGTTTAAATCTGGAAAATATAATTTAAATTATAGTCATAAATTTGTAGTTAAGTTAGCTTTGTATAACTTTTTGATTTTTTTTTTTAAAAATTATTTTATTTTGATTTTTTTAAATTTGTTTTTTGACATTTTTAATTTAATATTTAATTTTGAATTTATTTTTTTATATAATTATTCATTTCTCACCCTTTTTTTTCTACCATTTTTAATAAAATAAAAAAATTTATTAATTTAATATTTTTTTTTCAGTGGAACTAGTAAATTATTTTAATTTTAATATATATATATATATATATATATTATATTATATATATTTATTTTAATAATAAAATAAAATTAATTATTATTTATTTTTTTTTTTAATTAATTATTATGAATTTTAATTTTTTAATTTTTTTTTTAAATGGTTGATGTAAAATGTATATGTAAATATATTTTTTTTAGTATTTAATATAATTGATGTTAATTTAATATTAATTTGATTAACAAATATATATTATATATATATATTATGTTTATAGTTTATTGTGTGTTATTTTACAAATGTTATGTAAAAATGTATGTTATGGTTGTTTTTGATTTTTCAAGTAATTTAACAGTAGAATATCATCAACAGACTTAAAAGCTTTTTTAATTTTTTTTATAATTTACATAAAAGCCCTATTGAAGAAGCTTTTAATTTGGTAGCAACGGTTTTTGTTTTTTATTCAATCAGATATTTCGCCCCGCCCCTCTAATATTTAATGGGTTGGGTGTACTAACTCCTAATTGTATAGTGTTAAATATTTTATAACTGATTTGATTTTGATTTTGTTTGTATGTTGGAAAAGAGGAAAACAACAAATAAAAATGAATTTAATTAAACAATGTATTAAATCACTAGTAAAAACTACTAAATGTTGGATGTAAAGAATATCTAATTGTTTTCTTTTCACATAATTATTCAATTAATTATCTTTAATTTTGTTTTTAAGTTTTAATTTCTTAACTATCATAATTATTTTGGAAAGTTTCTAATTAATTAAATATTTGTTATAAATTTAAATTTTTCTGATTTATACTACAATATATTTTTTAAAAAAATTTTTTTTTCTAATTATAATTTTAAACTTTTTTAAATATATCTACAAAATATGACAGTTTTTTCTCTATATACTTTTATGTTATATATATATATATATATGTATATGTATCATAAATGGAATAAATAACACAAGAATATTTGAATTTATTCTAAAATTAAATTATATTTTAATATTTGTAATTAATTTTAAAAATATAATATTAAGATTAAATTAAAAGATTTTTTTTTTATGCAAAATGAATTCGAATCTTTAAAAATTAAATTTAGATTTCAACACGAGGAAGAGTGTAGTAGAGTAGAATGTGTCAACTCTGGGATACTCGTATGACTGCAATATAGACATTATATCATCCGGTTAATTAGTTTTGGCAAAATTTTAAATACACAAATTATTAGACTTTCAGTCATGTACAAAAGAAAATATAAGTGGAAAGGCAGCTCTTTAAACTTCTTCCAGATCGATTTACTTTTCGATTCTGATACGATCCCCCCTTTGACTTATAGTCAAATTCCATTCCCTTTGAGTTATAATCATATAGTCATGCTAGTTTAATAAAGATTTTGTTTGAAACTGACGTTATGAGTTTAGCATGTAAATAAAGAAATATAAACTATTCCCCGACCAATACCAATAATAGATTATAATATGTCAATGTTTTATTTGGTATATTTAGATTTTAACAAGTCTTACATTTAGGAAATTTTTGGGATAAGTTTTAGAAGTTTTTTAATTTTACTAAAAAAATTCCAATTCCAAATCCTTACACTGAAAATTAATATTTCAGATTGTTAAAGGTTGCCACTTTTCAACTATTAGAGTAGTTTAAGAGTTATAAAATTTGCCTAACTCATTGGTGGCTGTGGGGATAGTAAAGCTTTTTAAATTTTGAGGTTTATTTAATTTTTATTAATTTTAATTAAATTAATTTAAAAATGACTTTTCCTTAAAATAAACTCTTAAATGAAATCTTTTAATGCGTGAACATTTAGATAAACTACAATTACTCAATCCGATTGCTTCTAGAATTATGTTAGTTGGGAGTCATTTACACCAATCGCATGTTTCCAATTTTCAATTATCTCATAAATTAAAATGACAAAATTTGGAAAATTGTGGAACTCATACTTTATAAAATTAATACAATATTCATTGATAAGTTATAAAGTCAAAGTAATATTAAATATTTGATGAAAGTAATTCGCTCACTACTCGCATAATTAGAATTGAAAAAAACTTTTGACTTTAAAAGTTTAGACTAAATTTTATACCTTCACTAAATTCTCATTCAATTTGACATTCTAAAAAAAGCTTTTAATTTAATCAAAAAAGAACTTTCTATATAATATATTATGTACAATATTATGTTATTTAATATTATATAATATATTTTTCTAAATGTATATATATATGTATATATATGAATTTATATGAAATATATTACTTATCAATAATTTATGTTAATAATAATGGAAGATTATATTATAATAAAATATTATTTCAAATGTTTTTAATCCCTCCCTGTTTCTTTCGAATTTCCTTTTTTTATTTTTATTTTTTTTTTAATATATTTTATATTTTCTCATCTATTTTTTTTTTAAATACTTTGTTTTTAATTAAATTTTTAATTTTTTTGAATTTAATTAATAATAATTTTTTTCAAATTGTTGTTGTTGTTGTTGTGATGATTGTTGTTGTGATAATTGTGTTTGTGATGATAGTGATGGTGGTGGTGGTGGTAAACTTTCATTTGAACTATAATGACTATTATTTGTTTTTAATGTATTTGTTGGTGTTGAACCAACTGTTGTTGAACTATGTTTACGTTTGTGATTTCTATTTAATTTATATTCATTTTCATCTATTTTACTATTTCTACTATTTCTTCCATTACCGCCGTTACTACCACTTCCACTTCCCCCTCCGCTATTTTCAATAATTATAGCCGAATTATCACCAATTGAATGATTACTAATTGTATCTAAAGAACGATGATTTAATAATAAATTTGATGAATTCGGACTTAAATTATTAATTGATTTTGATTGATTGTTTTGTGATTGATTTTTACCAATTATTATTGTATTATTTGTTTGTGTTGGTGTTGCTGTTGTTGTTGTTGATGTTGTTGTTGTTGTTGCTGTTATTGAATTTGAATTTAATTTATTTGATTTTTTTGATTTATGTTTAAGACTGTGATGATATAAACTGTTATTACTTTGATATTGTTCACATATTCTATCATTACTGTTACTATTATTTATATTACAACGATTTTTATTATGTTTATTTGATTTTTGTTGTTGTTGTTGTTGTGATTGTGGGTGTAAGTGTTGTTGTTGTGATTGTGATTGATTATGATGATAATAATCATGATCACTTAAATAATTTTGTTGATGATTTTGTTGTTTATGTTTATTTTTATTGTTATATTGTTGCTGTTGTTGTTGTTGTTGTTGTGAATGTTGTGATTGTGGTTGATTATTATAATTTGAATGATGATAATGATAATTATCTTGATTCTTACTATAAATTTTTTGATTATAATTTGTTAATTTATTATTAGTATTATTAGTAGTAGTTGTAGCTGTAGTTGATGTAATTGGTAGTGATGGTAGTATTGGTGGTGGTGATGGTGGTGGTGGTAGTACCATTTCCCGCTACGCTACATGGTTGCCAAATGTACGAAGTACAGGTACACTCTATAAAAAATTATAAGTAATAATAATAATAATAATTTTTTTTTTTGTTTTTTTTCTTTTTTTTTTTCTATTTTTTTTGGTTGGTTTAAGGTTTTTTTTTTTTTTTTTAATTAATTAAATAATTAAAAAAAAAAAAATTATATATATATATTAAAAATAAAATTTATTAAAAAAAGCGTAAAATATATATTTTCTTAAACTGTTTAAAATAATTTTAAAAAAAGTTTGTATTTTTTTTTTGTAATCAATTTAGTATTAATTTAAGTATTAATTAAAAGTTTTTTCCGGGGAAAATTATAAGAAAAAACTAACTGTATGTTGGTGAAAATTAAAAACTTAAAAAAATAAGCTATTTTTTAATTTTTTTTTAAATTTCCGAAGGGAAGTGAGAGTTCGAAAACTTAAAATTAGATCACAATTAATTAATTTCCATTGATTGTGAATAAATGCATAAAGTTGTTTCAAATATTATTATCCTTTTTTGCCATGTCCTTTTTTTTATATTTTGAATTTATTGCAAAGTTTTTTAAAGCGTTGTACTTAGCATTATATATTTGTACTTAAAAAAAAAAAAAACAAAAGACTTAAAAACAATTCTTAAAAACTTTACGAACTTTTAATATTATTAAATTTTCCGCTTGAAATTTATGGTCATTAATGCTAAGTAGTTTTTGTTTTTTTTCATCTTTGGAAGAAAGTTTGGAAGTTTTTGAAGGAAGAAGGACTACAACAAAAAAAAAAAATAGACTTTTAAAAAGAAAGTTATTACAAAAATATAGAAATGTAATGAAGATTTATTTAAAAAAAAAATTTAGAAGAAAACTTTTAATAACAATCTTTTATTCTTTTGTTTTAATTAAAATAAAATTCTTTTGTTCTCTTAAAAAAAAAAAAAATTGTCTTAAATTCAAAAAAAAAAATATGCTAATAATTTATTTTACTTCATTTAAAAAGAAATGTTTTTTTTTTTTTAAATAAATATGACAAAAACCAAAATACAATGTTGTTTAAAAGTTGCCCAACTGAAAGTAATTTAAAAGTAAAAATGAAATCAAAATGAAATAAATTGTCTATTTAATGGCAAATCTTTGAAATTTAAGAAAATTTTAAAACTTTTAAATAAAATTCCGAATAAGAAACCATTATTTAATAATAATTATTAAAATTTGTATTTAATTTAAGTCTTTTAAGTTTAATTTTAAGAGAAGTTTCGATTTGTCTTAATTATTTTAGAATTGAATCTTGAGTTTACTGGGGTTCAAACTATTAATTAGTTTTTATTATAATTTTGAAGGTTGCCAATTAAATTACTGCAATTTGTTATAATGCAGCCTAATTTAAAAAAGATTTTAGGCAAAGGAACGTAATTCTGTTATCATTCGAATTCAATAGAACTTATATAAATTTAATAAGTACTAAGAACTTTTGATTTCTTTGAAGACTGAAAAAATTCAATAAATACTTCTTAGAATTACTAAAGTTCGTTAAATTTTAAAAATTAATCTATTTCTCTTTTTGTAATAAATTTTTAAAAATATTGAATTTGAATTATTTAATCAATTACCAAATTTTTAAAAGTTTTGAATTTTTTTAATTCTCAAATAACTAGAAATATTAAAATTTGATCAATTGTCATGTAACTGAGTATAACAAATTAGATCAATTCTCCAATTACAGGAAATATTACGAGAAATATATTAATTATCAATTTTGATCAATTAAATTTTTGAATTTTGATCTTTTAAATTCTTTCAAAATAAAATTTTAGTTAGAAAAGACCAAGAGTAGGTTCTAAAATTAAAAATATTAAATAAACGATATTGAATTTTTTTTAAATCATTTCTGAAGTCTAGCATTTGCATTATTTAAAATTTTATATTTTAATATCTTCAATGTCTATTTCATAATGTTTCGGGTTCTTAAATTTTGTAAATTTTATTTTTTAAATTGAATTAAAATAAATTTTTAAATTATTTAATTTTATTTAATTTTTATATTTTATTAAAATTTTTTCAAATAAACAAATTAAGAGTATTCATGCGAAAAATGGATTAATAAAAGTAATTAGCATTTAAATAAAAAAAAAATATATATTTAAATAATTTTTAAAATATATAAATTGTGTTTTATTTAAAACAAATTAAATAAAATATTTTTACTTATAAAAATAAACAATTTATTTTTAATTTTAATTTAATATTTTTTGGGCTTTTAAGCCAATTAATATCTATTATTTATATAAATATTTCCTAAAGATCAGTGTGTATGTGATTTTAAGTAAAAAAAAAAAAAATTAAACAATATAATATATAATTCAACTAATTTTATTACAAAAAATTTATTTTAAAAAAAATATACGATATACGATAACAATATATTAAAATTTATTAAAATTAGAAAAAAAATTTATAATATATAAGATAAATTTAATATTGATTTTAAAAAATTTTGCTGCGTTTTTACGATCATTTTTAACGGTAAGTAACTTGGAAAAGCTTCTCTTAAAATTAATGTTAAGTTTAGAAAGATGGCTAAAATGTTCTTCAAAAAGTTTTAAAAGATTTCATAAACTTAGATTTATTAAATTATTGCGTTTAGAAAGTTATTAATATAAAACTATGTTTTTAAAAAACTTCATCCTAAAACTATGCAAAATTTTAAAATCTAAAACATTGTTGTAAATGAAATGGAAAGCGTTTCAAGAGATAAGAAGATAAGTTTACTGAGAGAGCGAGCTCATAAAATTACTCAATTTTTTAAGCTTTTTATTTTTTTTCCATACTAAAGGGACCTCTAAAAGGATTTAAAAGCTTTTCTTTGAAAATATTAAAATTGAATTAATCCCTTCTGCAAATATTTTTAATATAATATTTTAAATATTAAGTTATAAATTCATTTAACAATCTTTAGATAAAATTTAAAAACAAAAACAACTGTGCCTTAAATTTTTTTGTTATTAAATATTGACTTAAAAAAAATAAACAATTTTTATGTGCAATTATATTTACGAGTATAAAGAATGAAATTTTAAAATTTTTGATTTTTTTTTCTAAATTAAATAAATTTTAATATAAGAAAAAATTGTAAAAATTATTCAAGACCTTAAACCAAACAATAAACGTTTATAAATAGAAAATTATCTATATATTATTTTCTTATTTTTTAACTTTTTCTTTTTTATTGACAAACATATTTATATTCATAAAAAAATTTTTAATATTTTTTATAAATATATTTGATTTTTTTACCAACCAAAGAAAATAAAAAAAAAAAATTAACTCAAAAAAAAAATATTATTAATATTCATCCACAATAAAGGGCCATTTACATTTATATTAAATGTTCAAAATGATACAGAAAACTAAAATTTAAAATTAAAATATATATAAATTTCTTTTAAATTAGATTTAATTTATAAATTAATTTTTATCGAATTAATATTAAACTTTTTTCTTTATAAATTTATTTTTGGAATTTTTATGGTTTTTTTTTAAACTTTAAATTAAATTGTATGTAAAATATTGTACTGGATAATTTTAAATTTTTTGAAATAAATTTACAGAGTTAAAAAACGTTTTTTTTGTTACTCCTTTTTAAAATAAATTTATCCATTCTTAAATTCATATTAATACATATTTCTAAAATTACTCATTTACTTGAAACATAATAACAAAGCCAAAACTTATATATTATTTATATATCAACATTGAGCCTTTTCTTGGATAATTATGGAAGATTGAATCCGAAAATAAGAACGAAGTCTTCAAGGTGTTAACTTATTAGATCAGTCAGTAAAAGTAAGTTACTCAAAAATTTATAATTGAGTAAATTCATAATTTTAACTATTATTTTAATTAATATTCTTTGAAATTTTAAATATTAATCTTATAGTGTATTAATATAGTATTAATAAAGATTACTTGTATTAATAAGCGATTATGTAACTTCCGTCAAATAACAAAATACTACCCCACTTTTTTTTGAATTAGAACATTTTTTAACTCTGTACAATTTAAATTTTTTATAAAATTTTATAATTTATCCGTTTATGTATTAAAACAAATGCACATTAAGATAAATAAAAAATTAATATATATAAATATTTAATATATATGTATAACTATTTTAGTGATATTGTGCTATTAAAAAAAAAAATAATAATAATAATTAGCAAACAATTTGTGCAATTGGGTAAACATTTATAGTAGGAATACGATAATTTTAATTATTACTACTTTTTATTTTTTATTTAATTTTTTTTTAATATTATCAATATTAATAATTAATATTAATTAATATTACTTAAATGTTTTTATTTATTTTTTTTGTTTGTATGATTAATTTTTTCGAAATGATTTTAAAGCAAAATAAAAATATAAAAAATTTATAAAAATATTTAAGTAGGACATTTTGGCATAACGTTCAATTTGAGAAAAAAAATAAAACAAAAACTAAAATTGAGTAATAAAGCTTTTATTTTTTTTTTGGTATGAAATATAATGGTGGTAATTTGGTAATTTGGTATAATGGTACTGAAATGTAGCGAATCAGTATTAAATAAAAAAAAATTTAATTAAAGTGAAAGATTTTCCATAATAGTTCTTTAGTTACGGTATTAATTAATCTCACTTCAAAATTGCACTCAAAATATTTGAGTGAAAAATTTATTATTATTATTAGATTGAGTAAAAGTTGAATAAGACAAATAAAAATCGTTCACTTTAATTAAAAAATAATAGTTAAATGATTTTAAAAAATTATATATATATATATAAGTATATTTATTTGAAATATTTTATGTTATTGTAAAAAAATTATTTAATTTGTTTTTTTTTATTAAATATAGGGTGTCATTACTTTTAGATTAAAAAAATTTTTTAAAATATTATTAATATAAAAATTAAAATGAAAAAAAACTAATTAACTAAATAAATAATATAAATTAATAATCAATTATTTAAAGAAAAAAAAATTAATATAATAAATAAATAAATTCAAATAATAAATTTTGAATCTGAAAATGTGCTATCAATAAATTGATATGCATACTATTATATAATAATATATATTGTCTTTGAGTAGATTTTCTCTTTTAATTTAAAAATTATTTACTTGTTCCAAACTGAAAAAAAAAACACTTATATAAAAAATTACAAGAAAATGATTTGTATTTTTATTTTTTTTAATTTGTTATTTTTGTCTATCACTCATTCTATTAAAAATTTTTTTTTTTAATTTTTATAAAAGGTTATAAATTATATATAAATATATATATTCATTATATATTAAAAATAATTTTATTTTACCATTTTTAATCAATCAAATAATTTTATTTCATGTTTTTTGGTGGGATATTAATATTTATATAATAAATTAATTTATTAATAGTAATTTATATAATATATTTTATACACATATTAAATAAAATAAAGGTTTAGTTTATCTTTCATAATCTTAAAAATTAAAAAAATTAATTAAAATAAATATAATTATAATAAAAATTTTTAATAAATAATTAAAAATTTATTTTTGTAGAGAAGTACAATATTCGTACAAAATTATTCAGTAAAAATTTTTAGTACAAAAATTGAGTGGAATTATGAGTATTTTTTTTTAATGCACATCCTCCATTTAAATTCAGATAAATTAGTATAAATTAATTATAAATTGTACAGTTTGTAGTACAATTAATACCAAAAGTTGTACATAATTTTAATTGGTATATTATTAATACTAACTTTTGTTTTAAAAATATAAACTAGATTGGGACTTGATTTTGCTGAAAAGATATTGTAAGAAGTTACTCTTAAAATTTGAGTTTTTTTTTAATATTAAGCGATTAATATTCAAATTACAAAATAATGCTTCATTATGAAGTTAATTAATATTATATTTGTGAGTATATAAATTAATTATCTTAGATATTATTGTTATAAATATCTCGGAATCTACATTGAATTGAAATTTTACAAGTTAAGAAATTTTCTTAAATGAATAATGATATGAAACGCTTTTCACTAATTTCTTTGAATGAAGTATTTTGTTAATGCAATTTTCTAAAAATAAATACAAAATTTTATACAATTGACTTTTAATTAAAAATTCTTTTATTTTTTGTCTGTTTTTTTTTTTTATTTAAATTTTAAAAAATTTAAATTAAGTAATTCAAGGATTATTAATATTAAAAAATAAAACAATGTTTAATTATATCAATTATTTAAAAAATAAAATTTAAATAAACAGAATTAATATTTTGTTATAAAATTTTACTTTTAATTTTCAATTTTCTTTATACAAAACGGAACTTAAACAATAAACTTAAATATAAATTTGTTTAATTGAATTAAAAAAAAAAAAAAAATTATAAATTATAATTATTAAATATATATTAATATATAAATGCAAAAATATATTAATTAATATTATAATAAAAATACATAAAATAATTAAAAATTAAACTTTTTTTTATTTTTTGGTTATTGAATTTTTAAGTTACTGACCTTTTCTTTTGTAATTTTAATAAAATAATAAGTTTTATTTAAAATAAATTTTATATAAAAGTAATTTATATTATGTAATAAATACATAATATGTATCAATATGGACAAATAAATTAAAAACAAAATATTATAATTGGATTTGGATGTAAATATAAATAGTATATAAATTATTTACCATTAAGTTTTTTTTTTTTTATATAATATATTATATAATTAATTTCATAAAATTTTTATATATTATATTTCTTCACCTAATTTCACTTGTTTTCTATTTTTGATAATTTAATTAAATTTATTCGGTTTTTATTTGTATGAAGTATCGTTTTATTCTTCCTTTTTATTTTTAATATTAATATAATTATTAATATAAATTGTTAATAAACTAAAAATATATAAATATGCATAAAAGTTTCCTTAAAAGGATTTTAAGGATCTCCAATCATAAAACAAAACAAAAAAAAAAAAATAAATAAATATTTGAAAAATTTAATATTTAAGTAATTAATTTGGGTGAAAATATAAATTTGAATTTTGAAAGTAAAAAACAATACGAAGAACTAATTTAATGAATTGATTTTTATTTTTTTTGATTGTAATGAAACAGAAATTAAAAATATTAATTAATAAAAAATAATTATTTAATTATATTGTGCATATAAAAGGTGCAGTCAACAACACACACAAACACACTGATCAAAAAACATAATGATTTGGTATATATTATATATAATTTTTTTTTGTAAATATATTTTATATAATTTAATTAATAATTTCTTTTTTTTTATATTAATTTTTTTTTTTTGTATAAATTGTTATAATTTTTAAGAAGTTAATATTAAAAATAAATTATAAAAAATAAAATAAAAATCAAAAACAAACAATTTTTTTTTGGTTAAATTAAATTAAAAAAAAACACAAATTCTTAAAAAAATTTAATTATAATTAATTAATTTATACCAAAAGAAAAAACAAACATTTTGTGATATTATCATTTTAAATTACTAATTATTAATAAATAAATATTAATTAAAAAAAAAAAACAAAACTAATTAAATAAAAAAATCATACATAAATATTATATTAATTGTGATATTAAATATTATAAAAATAAAAAATTGTACGAGTATATTTAATATATAGTTTAAGTAAAAAAAATTGTGTTTCAGTTCGTTCCACTTTTTTTTTTTTTTTAACAGAATAGGTAGGTTATGTAATGGAAGTTTAAGTTTTTTTATAATTAATTAATTTAAATGTTATTTAATATTTATAGCTACAGACAAAATTGAATGATACATAATGAGAGATATTTAATGATCTTTTAAATGTAAGTCAAATAAATTTTTTAATTAAACATTTAAATGCAATTCAATGGACGGAAATTAATTTAACAATTGTTTGCGTTTTTAAACGACGTGTATACATATATGAATTGAATATATGTTTTACTTCGTTAGGTGAAGTTATGTATTATTATAATTATTAAGTGTTATTTTGGTAAAAACTTTTTCGCATGTAAGTAAGAAAGCTTTGAAAAATATTTCACAATACGCTTTTGCTGTAATAGCGGTTCGTTCAGTGGTGAACACAGCATATATTTTTTTGAAAGATTTACTTTAACAGTCTGAAAATGTTTATTAATTAAGAATTTTTTTAGACTTTTTTTGGAGAGTTTTCTTGAAAATATTCACAAGTCACTGATTTATATGTGATGGGCACTTTTCGATTCAATTTAAGGGTCAGTGGAATCCTTTTAAACTGAAAATTATTGAAAGGAAAACAATGTATGTCTTCTATATTTGGTTTAATTCTCTATGCTTAATAAAAGATATAATAGTCTTTTAAGTAACTTGTGGAGATCTTTTAATCTTTACAATTCTTTTCAAAATTAAATCAATATATTGCAGATATTTGAAAAATTCATTAAGCTGATTTATGTTACTAAATTTTTGTATTATAATAGCCCCTTAAATCATAGGTTCTTCCAAATTAATACTTATCATATTTCACAGAATCGAATATATATTACAAAATCATATAAAATATCAATATTTAAATTAAAAAACATTTATTCATTCGTCAATTTCAATAGAATCGTAAAATATAAATCGATTACTTTTCCTTTGAAAAAATTAATCATTTTGTCTGTAGCATATTTAAAATTATAATTACTATTATCATTATTATAATCATTATTATGTCAGATTAAATTTGTTTAGTATTATAAAATATTATTATTTATTTTTTTTTTTTAAATCAAATTAATTAAATTTGGAATTTTATATTAGATTTTTTTTATTAATTTAACAAAATCGGACTAGTTATTAAAATGAGATATCAAATTAATTCGTTATATGATATTTTATTATTATATAAAATATTATTATTAGAGTATTCAAATATTAATAAATTATAATTTTATTAATTTTTTAATGAGTATTTTATTTTAGTATTTTATTTATTCGATAATTTTGTTTTTTGTTTATTAAAAATTATAAAATTATTGTTATGCATAAAATTGACATTTATTTATTAGAAAAGCAATGTTAGTTATTAATTATTCATTATTTGTTATTGTATTAATTTAATTAAAAACAAAATATATTTAAATGTAAATCAGTAATTAATATTTGAGTTTTTTTTTGGAAAAATATTTTTATTATGTTCTTCTATTGTTTTAATATTTGTTAAATTATCATTTTCCTTGAATTATTATATTTTTGTAGATTTATGGAACTTTTGAATTTTAGCTTTGATTGCAATGACAAAATACAGTGGATCATCATAAGACCAACTTATCCTCTGGATATATTTCTGGAGTTCTGTAGCATTGTACAAAGTTCTATATTAAACGTTTTGGATTATTTAAATAGTTGGGATTTTACAGTTGTCGAAACTGTTGACTTTAAGGGCTGGTCAGTCAAAAAGATAGGAAATGTTTTAAGATTTAACCAACTTGTTAAAGTAACGGTATTTCCACATATTGTATTCCTTGTTTTTCTTCAAGTTATATTTTAAACTTTACTTTTGTATTTTAATGCCTTATTCTTACCATTTTTTAAAACATTATTCAGGACTTGAATTTTAAAGTGAAGTCTTCTCTAAGGGAAGCTTGAAAATTTTTAAAGCGAGAATTGACCACATAGCTAGTGGTTTCTCATTAAATTCATGACGAAATTATGTAAGGTTTTTATTAGAATGCAATAATTAGTTTCCATTTTGTCGTTAGTTGTTTAAAAAAGAAAATAGTCGCCCTTACACACTTTTTTTTTTTAAAACCATCAGAATGTCTTCGTGTTATACTGAAATCCACTGTAATTTTAAACATAAATCGCTTTAGTTTATCATTTTAAATTTTTATATTTGTTTTGCAATAAATATTTATTGTTTATTTTTATATTTGTATAATATTAAATCATAAAATGGCTAGTTATTTTATTAGGATAATCAATTTATATAAAAACTTAAGTCATTTAATTTGCTTTTTAATAATGTTAAATCTATATAAATTTAAAACACATCCTACTCAAGAAATTTGACATCAATTGATGACGTCCCAAAGCTTAAGAAGATTATTAACATCTTTCATCATTTCATCCTATAAAATTGGAAACCTTTTTAAGACATTATTTCGTATTCCGAAATTCAGACGGTTTCGGACGGTTAAGAAAACAAAAGTAAGGATCTTCACTGCTTGCGTAAAGACGTACTAATGCATGGAAGCGGAGCATGAATGATATTCAACAACATCGTCCAGAAGATACAAGTCTTCACTAACCGCTGTCTGCGCATAATTTGCAGAATATTCTGGCCTAGCAGAATAAGCAACGAAGACCTATGGAGACTTACAGAAGAGGAACCCATACTGAGGCAATTAAGAAAGAAGAAGTGGAGGGGAATAGGCCACACGCTAAAAAAAAATCAGAACAAAATAAGCCGTATGGCCTTGGAGTGGAACCGCCAAGAGAGCAGAAGACGCGGGCTTCCAAATAACACCTAGAGGCGCACCATAATAAGCGAGCTCAATTAGTTCAACCTCACTTGGGAGAATGCAAAAACAGCAGCTGTTAACCGGGTGAGATGGAGATGTCAAATGGAAGCCCAACCCGGAGTGAAAAAAGGACAAAAAAGAAAAAAGAAATTCCGATATGAATTGCAGCATTTTCTAGTAACAACTCCGTAACCAAACTGTACTTTTGCATTAAAGGTCAAATCTTAAATTTTGTTTCAGAAAAGTGTTGGATAATACCCAGGTAGTTGGATAATTACACAATACCAAAATTCGAATTCTAAATCACTATTTATACTTGATTTCAAACTCCTAAACAGGAAAGGCAGGAATTAATCCTTTATCGTATGTGGTATTGTACGAGGTAAGGGATTAAATAATTAAATAAAAATTTTTAATATAAAATTTTATGAAAATTTTAATATTTAATTTAAAATCTATTAAATACAAAAAGAATTATACTCTTATATTAAATAAAGTTATATTTTATCACCCAATTCTAAATCACTAGACATAAAATTTAATGTATAAAATAATTTATTCATCTCGACTTTTATTACTATTTTAAAATCCCCATTTAATTCAAATTTTCAAACGAAAGGGAAACCAAACGTATGAAGAAAGCCATTTTCTTTAATGAATTAACAAAATTTTAACATCCGTTCAGAATAAAAAATGGCTATCGTCGTTTACACGATTTTAAAAACTGTATATGAAATGGACTACTTAATGGTGAGATTAATTCAATAAAAACTATAGTTCTTTATGGGTAAAATCAACAAACTATTAATTATATGTTGTTAGTTTATCCGGTAGTTATTTTTTTTTTCATATAAGAAATATATACTGAATTTAATTTGATAATTGTTTTTAAAATTTATTTATATATATTTTAATTTATTTTTTTTTTTTTTTCTAATATTTATTTCTCGTGATAAACTGCATTTATTTGATTTAGTTTTTTTTGTTTTTGTTTTAAAAATGGCATGATGGAAAACAATTTTCTTCTAAAATATAATTTTAATGAAATAATTAGAAAGTTTCAATTTAAAATTGGCTTTAAAAAGTTTATTAATTCACAGGTTGAACCAAATAAGACCGAATAATGAAAAAAAACAAAGGATTTTAAAAATGGCATATTTCCGAAATTAAACTATTTTCCATAGTAAGTTTTGGGTACAGAGTGTATTGAAAAAAAAAAGTTCATAATAATTTTTTAGAAATTTTGTTAAATTGAAATATAGGAAAAATTGAAAAATATCAAGAGACAATGTCTTCAATTTTTAGAAAACCCTTTATAATTATGGAAAACTGTTAAATTATAATGCTAGAGCTCTATTTGGTGATTTTTACTAATTGGCGAAGGTATTGAAGAACGAGAGTTTGCTAATTGGAAATTTTCAATTCAAAGCTCTTACGGGTTCTAAACCGAACGCCTTACTAAAAAACTTTCTTAAAAGACAGAAACTTATTTATAAGGATCCAACACCTCTCAAAATCCAAACTTAAACCGTTTGAAAAATATAGGGGTCAATTATTGTGCCAAAATTGAGTTTTGTATAACAGTATATTAAAATACCATATGGCAACTCTATAAATTTGTATTACATATATTTATAAAACGTTTCAAATACAGCTTTCGTTGTGAATTTTTAGATTATATTTTAGAAATATTTCATATAGACCTTTTGCCAAGACAAATTTATATTTCGGACATTTTCACACTTTGGGGCTGTAAATCCGAGGAGATATGGAGCTAGAGAATAAAAAATCCTCCAATAAATTAGTTTTTGTGCAATATTATGTTATATGTACTCGTAGTTAAAAGTCCTTTTCTTCATTTCAAATGGTGTTGAAGTTTTATAAACATACAGATGGGCGGACGGGCAGACAGAGTAAAATTATGTAGGCATAAAGATGTGCTCAAAAATTAAAATTGAAAAAATATTTTATAATGTCATTAAAACATTTTCATCAGCACAATTTTGCAATACCAATATTAATTTAAATGAAGAAAATTTTTATACACGTGTAATTATAACTTATAACAGTTATAACTAAACCCAAGTTTCGTTTTTAAGTTTTCTGGGACGAATTTTCTTTTGGTTGCACACGAACATGGTTTTAAAGAAATTTTTGCACGCTATTCGACTGAAAGTTTTCATTTTTTTTATTTTTGTAAAGAAAAATGTATTCCTTTAAATCTTAATAAAGTATTTTATCAACAAAATCAGAAAGGGTAGTTTAAAAGGGGTGTAAAATGAAAAATAAAAGGGATGGAAAAAATTCGTATATGTATATAAAATAAACATAACTCCATTACTTTAAGTAAAAATTTGTTAAAGTGCAATTTTGCATGTTTGTTCGTTTTTTTTTTTTTTTTAAAGAGTTGTAAAGTAAAAAATGAAAAATGTAAAAATATTTGTAGTTATTTAGTATTTTCCACCTTGTTTTTTACAATGAAAATTATAAGTTTTTCTTTTGTTAAATTTTTTGTTCTCAATTTGTAACGGTATTTTGTAAAGAAATATAAGGAATATGAAAAAAAATTTTAAACGGTTTTTAACGAATATTTATTTTTTTTAAGGAGTGCCTATTTTTATGCAAACTTAAATAATTTTTTACATTTTTTTATGAAGTCAATAGTCTTTAAAAAATGTTATTTTAATAAGTTTTACAACATACTGCATTATATTATAGTTTTTAAAATTAATTAAAAAATTTAGTAAGAGGATAGAAACTTAATATACTGTTAGTAATATTAATATAACAAACATTGTTTTAATGTTAACAGCTACAAAGCCGTTTCAATTGCATTTATTGAGAAAAGCAAGCTAAAATTAATTTTAAACATTTTTAAAAATTCATTAGATCGTTTAATGCGCTTTAACAATTTTTAATAGATCAATAAGGTGTCAATGATTCCTTTTTTTAAAACTAAAGCCCAATTTAAAAACTAAAAACTAAATAATTTTTACTACATATATCCCTACTTAATTACTTGTACTTGCAAATGCTAGCTTTTAATATGTCATTACTATTATACAAAATTCCCTGAAGTTTTAAATTTTAATTTAAAAATCAAAAATAAACCGCTGGAGTTAAATTCTGAGGAAGTATTAGAAAAATTAGTGAAGGGTTATAATATTACATCTATAAATAGTTCATTGACACGCCGAAATTGTTTTGGGTATGCTTTTACAATTAAAAAGTATACAATATTGCAATTTTTTCAAAGCACTTTTTATTAATTTTTGAATCAAGTTTGTTTGAACTCCTGCTCACATTAATTTACAAAGTTTTCATCTAAAATAATTTGTTCAAACTAATCTAAGGCAAGATGTAACTTAAGATTTAAAATTTACCGGAATATTTATTTTCAGAAGTAAATTAAATTATAAAATAAAGTTACCAATTAAAATATATTTTACTACAAATATTCTGTGGGTTTCAAATCCGGGACTATAGCCTTCAAGCCAATTTTGGCAATGTGATTTTTAATATTTGGAGACAAAAGTTGCATTTAATCCACCTTAAAGATTTCAGTGTTTTGTGTTCCATAATATCGGTTTAGTAAATTTTTTTTTTTTAAATCTCGTTTTTTGAAAATTTCGTTTTAGAAAATCTCGTTTTTAGAAAATTTCGTTTTAGAAAATCTTGTTTCTAGAAAATTTCGTTTTTTATTGGAAAATCTTGCTTTTTAAGAAAACCTTTTTTTTAATTGAAAAATCAGATTATTAAGAATTTTTGAGTTGGATACAAAACCAGAATTATCAGCTTTTTCCAGAATATAAAAAAAGGGAATTTCTAATAACACGATTTTCTAAAACGAGATTTTCAAAAAACAAGATTTTCTAAACAAGATTTTCTAAAACGAGATTTTCTAAATGCAAGATTTACTAAACCAAGATTGTGGAACCAAGAAAAAGTGACTACAGTTTCTCATTCAAAATGAGTTTCATAATATCAAACTTTGGTTCATTTTACATGAAAAAAAAAATTTTCGAAAAAAAAATTCAAAATAATTTTAAACTTTTTTTCCGCATAAACTACTAAAGTTTTATAATATTTAAAATTTCATCAAAGTGGTTAAATTAAAAAAAAAAAAAAACAACAAAAAACAAAAGTAAAATAGTATTAAACACTACAGAATATTTATAAAAAGTGTTATAATTGTGTGAAAAATCTTTCATAGACCATAAATGAGTTTTTTTTTTGTAATAATTTCACTCTTCTTCTTCTCTTATTTTTTACTTTGTAAATTGTAATATTTTAAAATATAAAAAAAAACTTCACTTGTGCATATGTACACTAAATGCACTAAATGCACCACAATTCACTTACAACTTGTAAATTAAATGGAGTTTTTAAATAACAAAATTTTTTTTTTTATATTTTTAAATAAAACAAGCAATGAAAAAAAACCAAGGGTTTTTAAAAAAGCACATTTTTCAAATAATAGAGTGTTTCATACTGAGTATTTTATCGGAATATATTGTTTTTTTTTTTTTTTTTTTTTTTATTTATTGTATAGAGCTGATAGACAGTTACAAAAAAACTGCAATAAATCTCACTTATAACTTTGAAGCTTCAATATTAACGTTTTATTTAAGAAATATAGACATTGGTGACTAAGTTACTACTTACTTATAGAAACAGTAAATTTTTTAATTCTTAAGTCCTAATAGCTCCTTTATGGGGAAGGTTGCCCAATTTCTCAAAGATCTAATCCTCACTAGGTTCAAGAAATTAAATTGTGAATTATACCAAAATTTGGAATTTTACTTAGAATTTTACTATTTAAGCAAAAATGGTTAAAACTGAGAGACACTTTCTTCAATTTAAAGCACCGCTTTTAAATTTAAGAAAATCTTTTAACATATGTATAAAGTATAATGTTGGACCTTAAAATTTTGTATATTAAAAAAAAAGAAATTTGACCAGGTATTCAAGTTACAGGTGTTTAAAAATAGCAAAATTTCAATTTTCGAGCCCTTATAGCTGCTAAACAGGGGACGTGACAAAAAAATTTTGTTAACCGACTCCTACTAATTTCTAAAGACCTAGCTTTTCCTAAAATTTCAAGACCTGAGCTTAAGCTGTTTAGAAGATATGTGGGGCCAAACATTTTGGAAAAATTGAGTTTTGCATAATGGTAAATTTTAGTAGCGTATGGCAACCCTAAACATTTATCTTTTAAAAATTTATAAAGTTATCAGCTATCTTTTGCCGTTTTCAAATTGAAATTACACCTAATAGAACTCTTGTTATAACAATTTGAATATAGGGTTTTCTCCAACTTTTCGGGGCTGCAGCTCCATAACGGGTGGGGCTACAGAAAAAAATAATACCTACTCGTGGTTAAAATTTCTTTTCTCTATTTCAAACGATGTAAAAGTTTTTGTAAACATACGGACAGACGGACGGACGGACAGAGTGAAACTATATAGGCACATTTTTACAAAATTTTTTGAAAATGTGCTAAAAACAAATAGAGAAAAAATAAAAAAAAAATTCAACATAATATAATTTCTCTTTTTTATTAAAATGAAATTGCAATTTGGTGTATTTAGGTGAGGTGAATTTTACAGCACTCACGGGTTTTTTTTTTTTACTTTTTTACTCATTTTATTTGACTCCTTTTTCCGTAATTTGTTTTTTGTTTTTATTTTTGTTCTTCTGTTTTTGTTTTTATTTCTTTTACTTTTAATATTACTTTACATTTTTTTTTAATTTTAATGTGCAGAAAATGTAATTACGATGAAATTATAGTAAATAAAAGCATTTAAAAGTACAAAAAAAAAACTTAAAAAACAAAAACACAATTTGAAAAGAAACAAAAGAAAATGGTAAGAGTGAGAAAAAAAAAAATTATAAGTGAAAAAATAGCGCGAGAAAAAAACATAAATAAATAAAACCTTTAAGAACACTTTACAGTCCAGCCAAAGATTTCTGGTTTTGGTTAACATTTCTATTAAAAATTTGTTTTTTTGTTTTATTTTTTATTCTAAATCTTAAAATAAGATGAAAAATTAAAAAAAAAAATGTTTTTTTTTGTAATTATAAACGTTATTATGAAGAGGTTGAACACCACTCATTTTCAAGTATTTATGTAAAAAAAATAACAACAAAAGAAGAGTTTTTTTTTTTGTCAAACAAAACACCATTTGAAACAAAAGAAACAATTTAGCGTGAGAGAGAGAGAGAGAGTGTGAAGGAGAGTAAAATAAAAGGGGGAGAGAAAAAAATATGTTAAAATCTATTTTATGTAATAATTTGTATGAATGAATAGTTTTACAGCACCACAATGTAATTTAATGTTGTGTTATATGTTAATATATAAAAAACTTGTAAAGTAAATCGACAGCTTTGTTGTTGTTGTTTTTTTTTTTTGTTTTTTTGTACTTTTATATAAAAAGAAAGGAAATGGTTATTGGTTTCCTGTTAAATTCTTTTATAAGTGAGTAAAAGAATTCAAAATGTGTTAAAGTGCATTTATTATAATTTCTAAAAAAGAATTTAAATAATATTTAAAAAATAAAAACAACAGGGTTAGAAAAAATGTTAGTGTAAAATAAAATATAATGACATATTTTTGAGTTTATGAATTTAAAACATAAAACAACAAACAAAAAAAGAGGAAATAATAAATTTGAAATAAAACTGAAACTTCTGTATGTAATTGTTGCATACTGAAATATTAAATGAGTGGTAGAATTTACTCAAAGAATTGTATAACTGCTTTTGTAAGTTATTTTAATTTTAAGTCCCAAAAAAATAAACTCTTTTTGATACTTTATTTAAAACACAAACCCTCCTAGTATATTTACATTGTTACAAGAAACTCATACTAAGCGGAATATAATATCGCGGTACTTCAAAAAAAATAAGGGAGCGTTCCAAAATCTCGGTTTAGTAAATCTTTTTTTTTTAAATCTCGTTTTTAGAAAATTTCGATTTAGAAAATCTCGTTTTTTATTGAAAAATCTAAGAACTGGATTTTCTAAAAACAAGATTTTCTAAAAACGAGATTTTCTAAAAACGAGATTTTCTAAAACAAGATTTTGGGAAAATGAGATTTTCTAAACCGAGATTTCACAACCTAGGAGTCGAACCCAACCTTAAAATAAACATCACTCATATAAGATAAATATGTAAATTATTTATATAACCATGAATCGAATATTGATTTAATCCATTTTTTATCTATTTATACTATTTATTTTATTAAATTGTATTTTATTTATAATTAAATATTTTAAGGAAATTTAATTAAAAAAAAAATTCCTCTATTTGATTACTAGAATTTGAATACTTCTCAGGTGTGAAAACTTTTTGTTACAATTTACTCTTTTAACATTTAATGAATGTTGAAAGGTATTTTAAAAATTTGAAAAAAAATTTATGAAAGTGTGAAGTTTTTGAGTAAGTCAAAAATTTAGGACAAAAACTGTAGTAATATAATATGTAAATTATAAACAATGAATAATAATTTATAAATTCTAAGAATTCAAGTTATTATTCAAAAATTTTTTAAAATTTCCTGTGTATTTTATTGTTTGAAAAAAGTTTTGAGTGAATTTTTAAAATTTTGAGTGAAATTATTTGAATGCTTATATGAACTTATTGAATTAGGAATCATTTATAGAAAGAATTAGTCTTTGCAACTATTGTAATTATGATTACTAATTGATTGAAATAAATAAGAAATGAGTTGTTTTACAAATAAAAGAGTTCTAGCACTGAATAAGTCAGCATGTCGTAGACAAAAAAACTGCAATTTGTAAAACTAAATAAATTTAATTTCACTCAAATTCTCAATAATAGGTTAAATCATTAAATATTCATTAATTGATCAATCATTTAAATCTATTCAAAAATTATGTAATATAATATATTTTAATATTCATTAATATTACACCTTTTTATCACCTTCATTCACATTATTTTCAATTTTAAATAATTGATAATCGTATTAAATGTTGCATGTAATTTAATAGCATCAAACTTTTTTGCATAATTTTAATAACATTTAAGTAATTATATTGAAATGAACGCAGCAGAGTGATGTGAGAAAAAAAATTTTTGAAAGAATGAGGACATTTTTTTTTATATAAGGCCATATTTTTTAATTACTAAAGAAATTTTAAAATATATATTTATATAATATATAATCTTAAAGAGTTCTTAATTATAAATAATTTCTTTAAGTAATTTTCTAACCGTTTTAATATTTGTTATTTTTGTTTTTTTTATTTTATTTTATTCTGAAAAACAATTATAAATGATTAAAAAAAAAAAAAATTGGGGGTAAAAAGTATTTATTTTTTTGCAACAAAAAAACGAATTAAAACCATGTACCTAAGAAATATCAGCAACACCCTACGGTTAAAAGAGATTTTAAAATTCTCTTAATGCTTTTTGAAGGAACAAAAGACCTGACCTTATTATTTAACATTTCAAAATAAAAGAAATTATTTGTATATATACATAAGTATATATGATTATAGAATATGTATATATATAATACAAAACAAACGATAGCGAACGAAGGAAAAAATAAGGAAAGTCTAGCTTTTATTCTATTTTGTATTTTTTGCTTTTGTCGTTTTTTTTTAATGTCATGCTATTAAATGTTGCATGCGATTTTTAACGATAATGTACTCATATATTCACCTTTTTTCAATTTGATTATTATTAAATACATATACATATATATATATATCTATAAATATGCATTTATCTATATATATATATGCACATTTTATATATATATATATAATGAATTTATGATAATCATCAATATCATCATTTTGTTTTAATAATTATTAAATGTTACTGATGATGATGATGATGATGATGATTATGATATAAATAATTAGTGAAATTGTTATGAGAATTTAAAAAAATAAAAGGGTATAATACATATTTATTAAAATTATTATTTTTTTTATTTTTTTAACACCCAGTCATAATTGTAATAAAAAATAATTTAAAATTATTATTTAGTTCTTTAGTATTTGTTTTTTTGTATTTTAATTTTAAATGTGTTTTTAACACATATTAATGGCCATTATTCCATTTTTAAATGGTACTTTCTTTTGAAGGGTGTTAAATTGTTATAAAAATATATTATGTAAGTTTATTTTTTATTTTTTATTGAGTTTTTTGTTTTTTATTTAATTACTATAGTTGTTTTTTTTTAATAACTCGATTATACATTGTATTTGGATAGTCTGGGTGTATATCTAATTTAAAGTTGAAACCCATGTCTGAATATGGAACTACTGAATGTTTTTATTTAATTTGTGGAATTCAACAATTAAGGTAATGTTCTAATTAATAATAAAGACTGAAGAGAATTAAATTCAACCTAGGAGATATTGGGAATATGTATTATTTAAGTTTAGAATATTTGAAAATGTAAAAGAAAATGTAAAGTTTTTAAAACATTGGAATTGAATAAAGTAGTGGTTGCCTTAATACAAAAGATATAAAAGGAGATAAATAACTGACTGACTCAATTAAATAATCAATCCAATGACTTAAACAATCCAATGATTGGTAGAAATTAAAAACTAATTTTTTAGGAAGCAGCCTTAAATGAATTTAGCCTTGAAAATTAATTGAGAAGTAGTCTTGTGCGCAGTTTTATATTCTTTGTACTTCGAAAATGTGACATGTGACAGTTGTAAGTACAATTACTTGATACTCATTACTTAATCAAGTACCAGTAATACTAAGATTTCGATACTTACAAAATTTAAATATATCGAAATACTTATGGAAAATAATTGAATACTTTGTATGTACTTAAGTATTTCTTGTTATTAAAGTACCCGCAAATACTTGAATATTAAAAAATGATTACAAAAGTAATTAAACTTAAAATTTAATTACTTTCTGAGAATTACAAGTATTTTTACTTGATTCCAAAATTTTGTAATAATCGAAATTCAAGTAATACTGGTACTTGATAAAGTAATTAATAACAGGGAATTGTACTGGTAATTCTACTGGGACTTGAAATTATTTAGGTATAGGTGTATATATATATCATTTTCTTATATTTACTTATCTATTATATACTATATATAGTGTAGATTGAAATAAATAAAGTTAAAATATTCGAATCTTGAAGATTAATAAAATAATTCAAATAGCTGTGGATAGGAAGTACCGTGATGACAATGTAAGGGTAAAACGATGACAATGTAAGGGCTTAGAAAATCTAATAATAAACTAAATGTGAAGTAATAAATGGAAAATTTTTATAATTTTAACTCTTGGCTTTGTTTCATGTTATATAAAGTTTGAAGCAAATGATAATTGAAAATCATAAAATTTAATTAACTTTAAAATGCCACAATATTTTTCTTTATATCCGATCATCTTTAAATAAATTATATTTCTTTTATGTAATTCAATTCTTTGATTTATAGATTAGTTTTTTTTGTGGTTTTATTGCAATCTTTATAATTCGAACTCATCAAATTGATGTCAAAACCAAAAATATCATTTTAACTTTCATATTCCAATTGCATTTCCTTTTAAATTTTTTTTTTCTAATTTATAAAAGAATTTGTTTTATTAAATTAAATTATTTTATTAAATTAAAGTTTATTTCTTTGTATATTTTCCAAATTAATTCTTTTTTTCTCTCAAATCTTTTAAAGTAAAAAGAAAAAAAATTTAATTTAATCGAAATTCTAATTTTCTTATTAAAAAAAAAAAAAAATGTACAAAATAATTGAAGTGAAAAATTCAAAATTATCCGTGCAATATGAATTTATTCTGATAGAAAATTTTTTTATAGAAGAAAATTTAATCCCGAAATACACAAAACACTATAAAGGGTATTTTTTATGTTTTAAAATTATTTTTTTGTTTTTTTTTTCTTCGTCCTAGATTCTTTAATCTAGTACAAGGATCTAGTACAGATTTAAAGAGATAATAAAAATGAGTAAAAACCCCCTTCATCTTATCTTAAGATATTAAATCAAGAAAAAACTTAACTTTTCAATTTATCTCAAACAACAGTAAATCTTTCTTGGACAATCATACTTTATCATAACTTGAAAGTCCTGAAGTAGCGTTACTAGAAAATAAAATGTCCTGTAAAATAGGAAAATTTAAAAAAAAAATAAGAAAAATATAGAAAATCCTTTGAAAATTGAAAAATAACGATACAGGACACAATTCTAAAATTTGTTTTTTTATTTTGTGCTTTTTGTTTTTGTTTTTTATTTGAACTTATATTTTTTAAATATAATCCCTATTACACTCGTTTCCAAATATATGGACTTTACATTAAAAAAACACATTTGTATATAATATAGTATATATAATACTTTATATATATATAAATTCAGAATTGTCGTGAATTCAATTGTATTCCAAAAACAAAGCAAAGAATTTGGAAAAAAATAAAAAAAAATTTTAAGAAAAAGATTAGGACATTTACAATAACAGAAGTGAAACAAAATAATATTACATGAAACAAATGTATATATTGTATAAAAAACAAAAGAAAGAGACGGAAAACAAAATAGAAAAAATTAAATGAAAAATTATTAGAAAATGTTATTTTGGTATATACTATTTATATATATATACAATATTATATAGTTACAAATCGTTGAAGAGATTTTAAACATAGCCAAAAAGAGACAGGGTAAAAAAAAACGTCTTACAAGAATACAAGTATTAGAAAATAACAGTAATAAATGCAACAACACATAAACTCGAATAAAACAAAAATACAGTTTTTTTTTTAAGCTCGAAACAAAAAAAAACAAAAAACAAAAGACAAAAAAACAAACCAAAGCAAAAAAAGGGAATTGAAAAAATAATTCAAGTGAAACGAAACAACTGTAAATTATTGACAAGATGAAATGAAACAAGAAAAACTAAGAAATTAAAACAACGTAAAACGAAAATAACAAAATAAAAAGAAATAAAAAACAAAAAAATGAAAGAAAAAAAGAGTTTTATTAAAAAACAATTTTCGAATTTAAAGTAATTTTTTCTGTATTTGGTTCCATTTCGATTTGTTTCGGTCATACCGAAACGTTTAGCATTGCCCTAACAATGAATTGGTGAAATATATATTCTGAACTTGGTTGTTGTTGTTTTTATTGTTTTTTTTTAACTATTAATTTAAAAGTTCCACTTTGTTGTTGTTTTTTTTTGTTTTATAAGAAAATAGATTTCATGTTTACATGTGACTTTAATTTGGTTTGTATGTGAAGAAGCAAACTCATTAAATTGTTTAATTGTATCCATATTGCAATGGAGATAAGTATGGAAGTAAATATGTATATAACAAGTATGTTATCATAGGGATTTAAAACTTAATACTAAAGATAACTAAGCATCTTTAGTACTCAAGACGTATTTGAAGTCATTTTTGAGCTCCAGTCAAATAAATTTGATACGATTAAAATTAAATGCTAAGTGCAAGTGCTCAAAAGAATTTATTTTAAGGTTTCGCAACTTTAATTTATCTTATAGATTCGGAAAACTTCATGTTAATGATTTTAAGGAAGTTGTAAGAAAACTTAAACAAATTCAACCTGGCTCACTTTTTAAAACATATTTTTGGAAATATAATAGAACTTAAACTGACCAATGGTGGAGTAACAAATGTCATGGCTAAAAAACATCAGACATCAAAAAGAAAACTTCAGTAGACAGGCGTTTCAAATATAGGAGAGCTAATGTACATAGCCTGGCCAGGGATCGCATAAGTCATAAACAGTTGATCAACAGTATCATATGATTGCTAACATCCAATAATTGATATGCAGCAAAAGAAGAAGAAAAATAGCGAAGTGGTTAAGACACCATTATCAAGTAGAGCTTTTCGGGTTCCAACCCCGGTCCGATCATGTCTAATAAAACAAATATCGTAAAATTGTATAGAATATCGTAATAGTTTATGTCGTAATATAAAATAAGATTTATAAAATTATACACTTATCCTGTGTAAGATAACCGTTATGTATTCATAAGCTGGAAAAAAACTGAAGGTGAGTCTAAGTGAATTGAAGAATGCCCTATACTCGTTATATTAGTGGAAAAGTAATAAAAGAAAAAATAGAATTTTCAAAATAATGACTTAATGATAAACAAAACAAACTTAATAAAAAAATATTGTCTTTCTTTGACATCTCCTGCTACTAAATTGCATCTACTGTCAAATTATATTTCACCCATTGCTTTATAATGATATACGCTGTACATTATATTAATCACGTGACTTAAAAAATATTGCACTTATTGCACAAAATTTGAAAATTAAAGTAGATTGTGTAACATGTGGTTCTTTTAGTTAAATTTTATGTATATAACGGTATAATTCTGAATAAAAATCAATATTGCACAATACCACACAAAATTTTATAAAAATGTCAAATTGAAACTAAAATCCAATACATTAAACACTTTGTATTTTCTACTTATATATACACTTATACCACCACTATATTATTTTTCTATATCAATTCAACATATTATTTTTAAATTCCCTCTATTTACGTTATTATTTCCTCCATTAGTATATTTCTATATAAAATAATATACTTTATTGAAAAAATATTATTTTTTATGTTTGTACAAAAAAAAGCAAAATAAAAAAATTATAAAAATAATATGGAATACGCAACACAATACAAAGATATATATATTTATATGTATTATAATATATGTACTTCATTTAACTGGACCAAGAAAATATAAACCAAAATCATTGAAAGAGAAGATTTTAACTTTTAATAATATTATATTTTGTATTATTGTGTGTGTGTGTAGTAGGGATGTGACCTAACACCAAAAATTTACTGTCAAAATACCTTAGTATTGAAAAATTTTTTATACAAAAAATGTAAATACAATTATTTAGAGCACGAATTTAATAATATTATCTTAGAAAGATTCATTATTCTTTTATTTTTTTTTACTTTAATTAAATGTTCGTGCATTTTTTTTGAAAAAAAAAAATAATTTGAAAAAATTACGAATTTTTGGTTTTCATTGAAAATTCGTAGTTTTTTTTGTACTATGGTTTTATTTGGAAAATTTATTTAGTTCATGATTTGAAATTAAATATTTTCTTTGAATATTAAACAATGTTTTGGATTTTATTTTGTTTGTATTTAGTATACAATTTTTTGTAATATCACGTTGTGAAAAGTATTTACCTGTCATTGTGCATAAAATATATTTTAAATATAATTAACAGTTGTGGTGGATAAGGTGTGATATTTAAAATTAGGTTAGGTGTAAACTCAGAATTAAAAACAAAACTATTTGTATTATATACAGAGTCTTGATTTATGAACTTAATTATAATTAAAAAAAAACTTTCAGAAGTTGGGATTATTATTAAAAAAAAAAAAACAATATGAAAATAAATATTTGCAATTAGTTCTAAAATTGTAGTTAAATAACTACAATTTAATTATATGTGACAACTTCGATTAGAAATGAATACAAAGAAATGAAATATATTCGTATATTTAGAAACGAGTAAAAATGACCACGTAAGAAATATATATTTGTAAATTGTAATACATATTTCTATTAACTACGTGCAATTGATTCTTAAATAAATATATGTTTCTAGATATATAAACTTTAATAGCTTAATACATTATTATTTTTAATATTTTGTTACTCGGAAGTTTTGTTGAAATATTTTATATTAAATATGTGTATGTATGTATGTAACTTGTGCACTATTTATTCAAATACACAATTGTAGTTGTATTTGTAGTTTTCAAATCAAAATTTTAATCTTATTCTTAACAAATTTACTTGTAAGTCTTACGAGTTTATTTTTGGCTGTGTCTATTTATTTATTTGTAGTACCAGACAATATTAATCCTTTGCCGATTTGTCATTTGGACTAATTATTAAATTATTGTAATATAAACTATATTTTTTTATTAGATATGACCCAACCAGAGCTTGATCCTAAGACTTTTTGATTGAAAAGCCGCCATTTTACCACTAAAATATAGGTCAGATATTGCTGTGTCTTTTTTGCCAAAAAAAAATTAGAAATGTTGGAGTAATAAGCTTTTGTTTAAAACAAACTTATTTTCAATTAATTTAATTACAATTTTTTAAATTTGATTATACAAGAAAATTATTGAAGACTCAGACCAGTTTTAGACAAAAATCATAAAATTTGATCTTTTGCGAGTTATAAAGAATTTGAACAGGACTCCTATTAAAGCTGCCATAATATATAAAGTATACATTTGGAAACTCTTTTCGCTCTTTGTAACATGGACTTTTCAAATTTTTGATTCTGCATAAAATTGGAAAAGTTCTCAAGTTTTTATAACTTTAGACTGTGGATAAAATTTGTCTATGACTTGGACTTTTAAAGTTACATTCACTTTGAAAATGAAATTATTACATTCACTATGAAAATGAAATTATCTTATGCATGTATTTGTCAAGGCGTTTAAAATTAGCATGTAGCAAACCAAGCTCATTTTGCTCATGTTTCAATTTAAATACCGAATATTTTTAGAGTTTTTTTGTAAGTGTTTGAAAATGAGTGTAAAGAAGATTTTTAAATGTTTGTAACACCTAAGCTTTTTATAATATTAGAAGTAATGAAACCTTACATTGAATTCACATGCAATCAATTCAATAAGACAGAATATCAGCTTTATAAGAAAAAGTTTAATATTAGTATGTAAGTATACATGTGGTATACTTACATATTCTTATAGATATGTAAGTATACCACATGTATATAATAAATGTTATGTACATCGAAGTAGGTACTATAGAACACATTGTTATTACTATTATAATATTGATATCTCGTATTTACTAGAAAAATCGTTATACCGAGTAACTGTTATTTATGTTACAATTTTTATTTTGTTTTTATTGTTGTTGTTGAATTTATAACTAATAATATTTGAACTTAACAAGGTGTATTAGCTTCTTTTGTACTATATGTCCCCTTAATAATAATATTATTATTTATTTTTTTTATAAATAAATAAATATTGTATAATAAAAATAATACATGAACGTATGAATTTGGGTTATTATGTGTATATGTATAATATGTATAAATGCTTCTTTGTATTGTAAAAATAAAGTGAATTGTGATGAAAAAAAAATATTAAATGAAAAAAACTATAACTAGAAATGACCCGTTATTTATTGTCCTTATTAAAAATTATATATAATATAACGGTTTTAATAATATTGAACTGTATTTTATATTGTTATTTTATACAGTTATTTTGTTTTATTATTTTGTACAGTATAAAATGCAATTTAAAAAAAAATTGGGTTAATAATAGTATTAAATTGTTTTTTGTTTTCTGACTTATTTTAAAAATTTGATAATTTTCGGACTATTTTTTTTAATTTGTTGATTTTTCATCAAATTTTTGATTATTATCTATAAATAATCTGTATCATCTGGATATCTTCGATATGGTGGACCAGAAAATGGATCATCATCATATTCTATCATACTGTGATATGAAGATTTTGTAACATATTCAGTCTAAAAGAAAATAAAAAAGAAGGAAAAAAAAAAAATGGAAAAAAACATAAAAGAAAAGTTGGAAAATTAAATGGAAATTAAAAAAAAAATAAAATTTAATTATTTTAAGAAAATTTCAAAGAAAATTTAACAGGTGAGAAAAAAGTAGTTAGTATAGGTACATTAAATTTTTAAGTATGTTTCAGCCAGATTCCAGTTATATCTGAAGTTGAAGCTGCTAATTGAGTTGGATCTTGTATCTTAAGTGCAAAAAAAAAAAAATTATCAAGTTTTTCTATTGCAAAAAAAAAAAATGTATAATTTCCTAGTTTTGACCAAGTCTTAGTGCTTCAGTTGAGAATTAACCGATTTGAGTTGAACAGGAGTTTAAAAACTTGTTAAAATAAAAAAAGCAGTTTAAAGTTTCAAGAAATGATGTTGATATGGAAAAGTATTATTTGTAAGATTTTTCACTTAATTGTATGGTATTCATATTCTCTGTTCAAGTTTTTAATACCTTATTTTATAAATTTTACACAAAAAAATTTAATTTTAATAACACAAAGCCTATCATGTTCATCAGAAGGTTTTGGTAACATATTGAAGTATGATTTTAATATATAAGTAAAATTTTTTAAAATTTGTAAAATTATAATATCATAAATAGAATAAATGTGATTTATATTTTATTGAAACTGTTGCTGGTATTCAGTGTTTTAAATATCAGTTTTTAACAATTAAAACAAATCAAAGACTTATGTTTTATTATAAATTTTTAATAAGATTGTTTATATATTTTTTTAGTTATTGATTAAAATTTTATTTCAATTAATAATATTATTTATTTAATTTTATTAAATTATAAAATCACAAAATTATATTTTTCAAAATTATTTTTTTTTTTTATAATTGAAATTAGCGTCAAATTAAAATTTATACTTAAAAAAATATTTTTTAAATAATTTTTAATAATTCAATTTTAAATTTAATTTAAATGCAAAAAAAAAAATGTCATAATTTTAAATAGTATTATTTATATAATATAATTTTATTTATTTATTATCACTTTGGAATTTCTGATATGTTAATTCGCTGTTTTTCAATACAATTGTTTTGTTTTATTTTTTTTTTGTAAATTAATTTATTAGTTTTTCTTTAAAATTCGAGTTTTAGTATTTATTGTATTCGTTTTATTGTAATTGATCATTGTTTTATAATTTTCTAATAATGTTATAAATATATTGAATTGAAACATATGTTATACATATGCTGTTTTAAAGAACATTTTTTAATTGGTATCTTTAATATATTAATAATAAGTATTTTTAATAAAAATTTTGTTTAGTAACTTATTAGTATAGCAAACACTAAGGCAGTTTAGTGTTCAATAATATTGTAATTCCTAGTCATTATTAATATAAAATATATAAAGTATATAAATTGATAAAAATAATATAAATTAAAAATTTATAAAAAAATTTATAATTTAATTCAGAACCCAAAAAAATTAATAATAAAAATTTTTGATATGATAGAAGTAGTTTAATTAGTATTTAAAGTATATAATATATTAATTAAATTGATTAATTCGTATCTCTATAACATCATATAATTATTAATACCATTCCTGTTCTAGTGGTACGTATTACGAACTTACAGAATAAAAAACTGAATTTGAAGTAATCAAATTATAAATTTAGAATATTCAACTATTGATTATTTTATACAAATATATTAATTTATATATTAATATAATTTATAAAATTTATACATTATATTAATAATCAAGATATCATCTTGATATTGAAAAATAATAAAATTGAACGAAATTTTTTTTACTAATTTTTTTATATTTAAAAAAAAAAGCCATATTTGATAGATTTTTAGAATATGTTGTTTTAATTTTAAATATTTCATTTTTCAAAAGATATTAATAATTCAATATTAATTGTTTTCTATGTAATTGGGGGATATAAAGCTTAATGTTAGCATAGAATAGTATTTTATGTTTGTCATATTTTTTGTTTTTTTTTAATTTATTTAATGCAATTAATAATTTTATTTATTATTTAGATTTTTTTTAAATGTAATTTTTTTAAATTTTATTAATTAATTTTTTTTTTTTTAAATATTTTATTTTAAAATTTTTTTTAATATTAATTCATAATTTCATTTTATTTTTTTTATTTTATTATTATTGTCAAAAATTACTTTTGCAAAGGCAAGAATTTTCATTTTAATTGAAAACGAATTGTTAATTAAAAAACAAAAAAAAAGAATTAATTAATAAATTAATTAAACTATGAATGAATATGTATTATGTAATATTTTATTATTCGATTAATTTTGAACAGTTTTCAAATTAAAATATATTTCTATTAATATTACTATATAAATAGGAAAATGCAGGGTATTTTGCAAATTAATATAATAAAATATTTAGTTTTATTTTGTATTAATTAATTACTAGTATTAATTTATTAATAATTATTTTATATACTTTTTTTTTTTTTTTTTGGTTTCTAATATTTAATTTTAGATGAAATTTATATAAAAAAAAATAAAAAACAATTATAAATGAAAAAATTGTTTTATAAATTTGTTTTGGTTTTTAAATAATTTTTATTTTATGATAAGTTTATAATTAATATTCTTATAGATTCATTTCGTAGATATGTACTTTTTTGTTTTAATTAATTTATATTTAAAAATTGGTTTTATTTAAATTTTAATATTTAATTATATATATATAAATTTTTTTTTTGTTTTTTTTTTTTAATTTTATAACAAAAATTTATAATTTATAAACATAATTAATAATAAACATAGTAAATTTTTTTTAATATTAATTTATATTTTTATTTTTTTTTTGTAATTCATAATTATATAAAATTTATACATTTAATATATATATATAACTAACATTATTTTATATTAATAATAAATTTCTATATTTATTAGTATTAATTTATTTACAATAGTTTTTCGTAATTTTTTTTTTAATTATTTTAATTAATTAATTAATAACATATGTATATGTATTGGTTAAAGTCTTTGGAATATAGTATAAAAGATTTGGTTTGTAAATTATCCTCAATAATAATAATAAAAAAAATATATAAATTAATAAATAAATTAATATATAGGTTAAGTAAAAATATTTAATTGGGGTTCAACTTTAATTCTATAATATTTCGAATATTTTTGTAGTTATCCATATGTTAGATCCCTTATTGCGCCTAAAATTATGCCTCATGTTATATTTTTAAAATAAAAAATTTTTCTCATACAATTCGTAGTTTTTAGGCAGTGGAATTGATTCGGTGGATTTCAAGTTTCTACACTGGATTTTCAAGCTTCGGGAAATGATTTAAAAATGTGAAGTAGGATTTAGGTTTTACCTTCTTTAGATTTACACGACAACAATTTGCGCTTAAAATGCTGCTTTATTTGTTAATTACAGACTTAAATTACAATCTAGGCCCTGTTGAACGAAACCCTTTTCACTTATCAAATAATAATTTTTTTTGAAGAGAGATTGAATTTTACTAATCAAAACTTTATTGAATTGGTTTCAATTTTGGTCTTGTAAGAGTTACAAAAACTTATCAACAAAATTATTATCAGATTTTTTGAATTATGATAAGTAATTTGTGCAATGAAAGCAGTGTTTAGCATTTTGAAGCACAATATTAATTAAATTATTAATCTAGTAAAATTATCAATCAAACATTAGCCAGTAGTTCTTATAATAATAAATGTAAAACATTTTACTTATTAGTTTTTACTTAAACTATATGTGTATAACTATGTAGAGTTATATTTTGGTATTTCCCCGGAATTAATACAGAATTTTACTGTGTTGCAAAATAAAATCAAATTCAAAAAGTTAACCAGTTCATATTTTGGGAAATGAATTTATGTAAATAAAATTTTTAATAAAACTCAAAATATCAGTAATCAGTCTTTTTAATTAACTTTGAAGATAATTTTATTGGAATTTTAGTTATATAATAATATTCATTTTAAATTTTGAATGGCAGTTCAATTTGACATTTTCAAAGGAGTTTTAATTAAAAGTTTTGATACATATGAAACTATAATGAATGAAACATGGTATGACCCTAATTCATAAGAATTTAAAATAAAAAAAATTTTAAATATTCTGTTAAAGTTTTTTAATATAATGAGGAAATTGTAAAATTTTATGCTAACATTCATATTCAATATAAAATTCTTCATTTTTTATATCAGAATTGATACGATTTGTTCCATTAGAATTAGAAAAGCCTGAACCAGTTGAATTTCTACTAATACTATTTTGAGATTCATGTGAACATTGTGCTGAAAATGTTTTACTGTCACATTGTGTTTGATAAACTTGACTATAATCATTATTTTTTGTATTTGGTAATGTTTTATTTTGTTGAATTTGTTTTTGTTGCTGCCATTGTTGTTGTTGATGTTGTTGTTGTTGATATGTATATTTCTTAATATAATTATTATATACACCTATACTGTTATTAGAACTAGTAAGATTTCCTTCATTGAAACTACATGAAAGTTGTTGTTGTTGCAATGAAAGCTTATTATGTATTTGTTGTTGCTGTTGTTGTTGTTGTTGACGATAATCAAATTGATGTCTTTTACCTCTATTCGAATTTTCTTTATTTAAGCTTATCAGATCAAATTCAAAGTCACTATCTGGACAAGATGTAAGAGATTTACGTCTGGTTAATTCATGCTGTTGTGCTAATTGATAATGATGTTGTTGTTGATATTGTTGCTGTTGTTGTTGTTGTTGATGCTGTTTATAATATAATGATGGATGCTTACATTGAGATTTTAATAATGTTGTTAATGCTTCACTGGATTGCATATTACTGTTACTAATACCACCACCAGATGATGATGAAGATGATGCTGATGTTGCAGCTGCTGATGATGATGATGGTGTTTGTATTGAATTATTGGAACGATAAAATTTTTGAAAATTTTCAGAAAATAAACAATCTTTTTCAATAATACCACCTGTACCACTATCAGGTGAAGGTAAATAAACTGAATTTACATGTTTTTTGGATGTTGATGATAACATATTACTTGTGTTGGTATTGTTGCTATTGTTGATATTAATTAAATTACCAGAATCTAAAGAAGAATGTTTTTGATGAACTATTGTTTTATTTGATGTTGGTGCTGAGTATGCTAGTCCAGGATAATATGATGTTGAATTTGGATCATCAATTGTTTGATGTTGCATTAAATGATGATCAAGGAGATTTGATTTTATTATTGGTATTGCATTAGTACTTGTATCATTATTACCAGTTGTATTTATTTGTGTTTGTAATGAAATAGAATGATTTGGATATGTTGATACAGAAGTTGATGCGGCAGCAGATGATGATGATGATAGTTGTTGTTTGTTATGCTTTTGAGATTTTAAATGAGAATTTCCAATATATGATTTTTGATTAAATGGATTTAATTCTGATGTTCGAATACCATGATGATTAGGTGTATTACGTTGATGTGTTGCATATATTGGTATATTACCTATTAATGTATCTGATGAAAAATCTACTGTGGATGTTGTATTTGTTCCTATATGTAAATCATTTTTATCGTTTTCAAAATTTATTAAAGGATTACCTTTTATGTCATCAGAAATATGTTGATTTGAAGAATTTTTTAAAAGGTTCCGTTTAGAATCACTCATATCTTGGGATTGTAATGAGGATGTGTATTGTGAATTTCTGTGTGAAGGTGTCTTATGCGTGAATGATGAGTTTGAAGTATGTTTTGAAAAATTGTTTTTACTATTGTGACCGTCATTATTGAGTGGTGAATTAAAAGTTTGTTCATGCCTTAATGATAAGTCATAAAACTCTTTGTCAACGGATTCATAATTGAAAATCTCAAAATGTTCATTTTCGTTACTGAACGAAGGTGCAGGAGGTGGTGTAGGTGTTGGTGTTAAACAATCATCTAGAATATCAGTCTGACGAATTTCTGTTGATATCGATGGACAGTTTTCCTTCAATTTGGTAATTTCAACTTTTTCAATGAATTTTGATTTAGATGAATCAGTTGCATCAACTTCATCTTGAAATTTTGATGTTTTATTGTAATGATCCAAATAACTTTCATATTTTATATTATTTTCATCAGTTTGGCTTTTGTTTGATTTTATTCTTGAACCAATTTTATCTCTAGGTTTTTCAAATGGATTATTTGAAATTTCTTTACGTTCTGGACTTTTACCAAAATTAAATTGATCTGTTGAATCAATTTGATTTTTGTCTGTAAACCAATTTCCAGATGTTCCAATTGGTAGTGTATTAGCAAATTGAAATTCATCTCTACAACTGTCAGCACCCGTATCAATTTCAATATCAATTTGTTCATCTATTTCATCCTCATCATTTTCATCAATATCATCAGAATCATCATCTGAATCATCATTGAAAAAACCATTTTTAAAATTTCTTTCATTATGATGATGATGATTATGATTTCGAAGATGTTGTTGACCTTGAAATTTTTGATGCAAATGATTTATAAAGAAATTATCATCGCAACTTCCATCTTCGGTGGTCGTTGTAGGTGTTGTAGTTGTAATTGTTGTCGTCATATCATCAGATAAATTATTAAACAATTTTTGATTTTGTCCTGTTTCTAAGTGATCAATAACATTGCCTGGAAATGCCGCTAAGTTATCAAAATAAAATTCAGAAATTTTTGGATGTTCATATCGTAATTTTGTAGCTGTTTTCTCTTTTTCATTTGTTCCACTAAATACTGATGCATAATCACTACTACTAATTGAGCTGGATGTCGTTGTACTACGAGTTGGAACATTGTGTGGATCAGTGTTACCTGTATTACTAACAGATGAATTTGGTTTACAAACTTTTGCATATTCAACTGATTTATTATAAGATTTACTACGTTTATGCTGCTTTAACGACTTAGAGTCGGTTTTATTTCCAGTCGTTTTATAATTTTGAAAATCTCTTGAATCCAGTTCTAGCTGATCATAATTATGAAATATTTCAGACTCCTGATATTGATCTGTGTTACGATTTTTTGATTTGGCATTTTGTTGTATACGACCTACAGAATATGAAGATTTTTGATAATCAGTTAAACTCTGATCGAAATTCTCTTGTAAATAAGCATCTAAATAATGTAAATTTTTTGTTATATCAATTTCAGATTTATAACTTTTATACAATATTTGATTAGAATTTGTAGAATCAGATGATTGCGGTTTATTTAGTATTCGATTAGGAGGATTTTTTATTATACGACATTTATTACTGATATTAGATACAGTTAAATTTTGATCCTCTGATGACGGATGTTTAACATTACGACATTTATCGCGAATTTTCTGAAAACTTTGTTTCGTTTTTAACTGAAGTTTTTCAAAGTATTTACGTTTACGACCAGAATTTTGATTTATTGTATTTGTTGTATGTTCTGTTATAACACCATTTGAATGAATGCCACTATTACTATCTTCTGAAATTTTATTTAAATTTATTTTAAATTTATTACTTAATTTATTACCAATTACTAATGATTCTTTATTATTACTAGACGAATTGTTCTTTTTAAATGATAATGTTGAAGCTGATAAGAATTTCTTTTGGGATTTTAAATTATTTTCTTCAGAGTTATTGGGACTATTAGAGAAATCTTGACGTTCAAATTTACTAACTGGTATTCCATTTACATATTGAAAATTTTTATTGGCCGGATTTTGATCAATTTTTAATTCATTAGAATCAAATAATTTTCTTAATGATTTTTCAGATTTATGTTTTTTAAATGCGCCACTATTTAGGCCTATTGAACTGAAACTTGATGAATATGTTGGTCTCATAGGAGCATTTGATTTATTTTTTGGACTTGTACGTAATTGATGATGATGAGAATGAGGATGACTTTTACGATTTGTTTTATTATTATTAATTGATGCAATTGTATCATGTTTTTGATCTTGATCTTCATGAAATATTGAAAATGGATTTGTAATAACAGTTGTTTCTAAATCATCTTCATCGTCATCATCATCAACATTATTATCATAATTAACATCATTATCAAGAATATTATTTACATCATAATCATTAATATTATTTAATAAATTTTGTTGATTATAATTATTTGATAATGATAATTCATCATTATTATCATCATAATTACTTAAAATACTAAATGAATTTTTATTATTTTTACTATCTAATATATCATTATTTTTATTTTTAATATATTTAAAATTTTTTTGTTGTTTATTTTTATCATTTTTTAATAATTTTTTATTATTTTTATTATTTAATATTAAATCATCATTAGAAACCATAAATTTAAAATTTCTATTTATTATCAAATCATCATTATTGGAACTGTTGTTATAATAATAATATGAATTATTATTTTTTAATAAAATAATTGAATCAATAGATAAAGTTTTACGAATTAATTTATTACTAATATTATCGTTTATAATAATTGTTGAATTTGTTGTGGTTGTTGTTGTAGTAGTTGTATTTCTATCTAAAAATTCATTATTGCTGTCTAATTTTAATTGTATCATAGATATTGATTGTTTTAATTTTAAACAATCATTATTTTTATTAATTGGATTAATTTTAATTTGACGCAATAAATTTTCAAAATTTTGTGATTTTTTTGAATTTTTTATTATATTATTATGATTAATTTTATTATTTATATTTATATTTTCATTAGTATTATTATTTTTAATTACAGTTATTAAATCTTGGTCAATATTTATTTCAATTCTTTCGTTTGTTTGTCTTTTATTAGAAGAACATAATTTATTTATATTATCATTATTAATAGTAGATTCGTTTTGTATTTCTTTATCATTATTAGAATTAATTAATTTATTATTGTCGTTATTATTTTTTGTATTAATTACTAATTTATTATTACTAGTTTCATTTTCAATTTTATTATCATTACTATTACCTAAATTATTCGTTATAATATTTTCATTGTTTATTAATAAATTATTAATTTGTTTATCCGTTTTATCAATAATTAATTGTTTTGTATTATCTTCTTCCGATTGATTACTACTACTATTATTACTTCCACTACTATTATTTGTTTTAATTAAATCATTTGTTGTTGTATCTATATTTTCGGTTGATGTTAAATCAATTAATTTTGTATTATTAATTAATTTATTATCTGTACTATTATTATTATTTTTAGTATTACTATTTAAATTATTATTACTAGTATTTGTTATTAATGTATTTGTATTTGTTATATTATTAGTACTGTTATTTAATGCGGTTGTTGTTGTTGTGGTTAATAATGTTGCAGTTGTCATTGTTGTAGTAGTTGTTGTTGTACAATTTATTGGTGATATAGTTGTAGTAGTAGTTGTAGCTGTTGTTATTGTTGTAGTGGTAGTAACACAAAATTGATCAGTATTATTGTTATTGTGATTATTATTATTGTTGTTGTTGTTATTAATTGAATTAGTAATTTGATTATTCAAATTATTATCATCAATATTTATTGATTGATTATTTAATTCTAATTGTTGTAATTGATTATTATTATCATTATTGTTATTACTATTACTATTATTTATATTATTATTTAAATTATTATTATTATTAATTGCCTGCTAGACTCTAGTAGGTGGTTGTAATATCATTGCAGCCATTCGTACCTTCATCGCTTCTGGTGAACCATGTCCTGGATGATGATGATGATGGTGATGATGAAAACCAGCTGGTGTTGTATATATTGAATCACCTTGTGGACCACTGGTACTATCTGAACGTGATTTTAAATCAGCTTTTTCACTATTTAAATTAAAAACAAATAAAATAGAAATTAATTGAAACTTGAATGGTTTAATTACAAAAATTATTAAGAATTTTTTCAGTGAAAATAAAAAATCATCAGAATTATTATTAAAAAGTTGCTGTGTAAATTCAAATTAGAATAATACGATTTATTTGAAGAAAATCTAGTATAAATTAATTTGAATTAATAAATTTAAAAATTTTGTGCCTAAGTTTTAATTATACTAATAATATATCTTATAGTACGCTTTATTTGAAATATCTCTTATTAATTACTTTTGAATCAAAATATGTATTCTTTAATAATTTTTCAGAAATTCAAATAATTCTTAAAAATATATTTAAATTTGTATGTGGATATAAAGTATTATTTAGGTTTAATATTAGTTAATATATCAAATTAAAATTAATATAAATCCATATCTATAAAGTAAATTATATATAAATGTATATAGATTCAAAAATAAATATATTTTTAATGCAATATCTTACGGATAATATTAAAATCCTTTATTAAATTCTTTAAAATTAATGTTAAGAAATAACGTATAGGAGAAATAATTTCAACGACACCCACCTTTAACCCTTTTTAATATATATTCCATATATATATTTTATGTATAAACGGTTTTATTTTTATTTACTCAGTGAAAAGCTTATTTACAATTCTAAATTTCTAACTGTGACACAACTTTTACTTTCAAAGTTGTTTATATTCATTTTTTTTTATTTTATTTATTTTTATAATGTAATATACCGGAAATGTCATAAAATATGTACCGCTGAAATACCGTTATTAAGTATAGAATAATAAATATTGTGTATAAAGTAATATATGTGTACATAACATATTATAATATATGTATATAAATATTATTTTAAACTCATCATAAATTCTAATTCCTATAAGCCTGTTGTATTTTTTTCTTAATATAACAAATATGTTTTCTATTTCACAATATATTACGCAAATTCATTATTAATGTATATATATATACAAGTATATAATATATATATACATTTATATATTTGTATGAGAAATAACATATATATAAATAATTTAAACATAATGTTTAAAATTTAAGCTTTAGATAATATATTAGTGTAAATGAAAATACTAAATAACAAAACTTTAATAACTACCGTTATTACAATTACATAATTTTACATTGAGTGTGGCATATACTGTTAACTGTTATTTAAAGCGAGATATTTACAGAAGTCATTAGATATATACAGTTAACAGATTGACTTTTGAGCTCATGTAATGTTGTCAAATCAAAATGAAGTTCAGATAATTCCGTTCACCAAAATGTCAAAGCACTAAGCACTAAAACTCAGGTAATTCCTGACTCTGAAAACTTTTTTAAAGCAGTGAAATTCAGTTGCTTCGACTTACTGGAACTTAAGTGGCTGAACGGACGTACACCATTTTCTCTAAAAATTTTTTATAATTTAATAAAAATTAAAATTTGCAAACCCTAAGAAAGAAATATACTTAAGGCAGTAAAATGTATACAACTCAGAAAAACAGTATCGCTACAGTGACACCACAGTGACTGACAAAAATTAATGGGTAAAATAAAGAAATATTTAAATTGGGATAAATTTAGAATTTTTAGAGTTTGTCAATTAGTCGGTTGGAAAAGTTCCATGCGGTAAAGAACGGTAGTGAGGTACAGTTGTAAGTTTTGGCCACAGGATCGCTACGTACTGTCAAGTTCCTATTTTTTCATTAAGATATGATTAAATTCTTTGAATGTGACAAAATTATAGCTTCCAGTCAAGGAGCTTTACTTAAAAATTCTGATCTCCAATGAAATTCTGATCCATTGATTCTCCAAATGACATTTGATAACGGTTTCAATAACTGATAACTAATTTGATAACGGTTCATATAACTGCCATTTCATTAATTTTGATTCTAACTGTATATTGAATATATTATTATACGCACATGTGACATTTTTTTAATGATATTTGAAGAAATTCTCATTTCTGTGATAACATTAACGGTAAATGGTGAAAACTTTTCACATTTTATTTTTTAAAGAAAACATGAATAAAAAAAAATATAATAAAGCCATAGGTAAAGAGGTTCAAATTTCATTTAACAGTGTTTGTTACACTCTTGCTGTTTTTGTTTTTTTTGGTATGTTCTGATGATTTTTTATGTGTTCTTTGCCGTTATTTTTTTTTTGCAAAATTTTTCTGAATTTCAAAAAAAAAATAAAAGCAACATTTTTTTTTACACCGACAAAATGAATATTCTTACCTGTCTTTATCTGATGATTTATAACCGGAACGACCTGTAAATTTTTTTTTTTTATTTTTTTTTTTTGAAGAAAAAAAAGAAGAGAAAATAAAAAAAAAGAAAAATTTATATATTAATAATATTATGTATGTTTATGGAAAATTTAAAAATTTATTTTATTGTAGTTTTTCTTTTTCTGTTTTTTTTTTGCTGTGAAAATTAACAAGAAGCAATGACTGTCGAAGATATAAAAGAGGTTTCTATGAATTTTCATATTAATGCTAGACTTTCATGTATCTAAGGTATATGCTAGATTACATACAGTTATAATTTTGTACATGTGTGTGTAATTTTTAATTCTTATATATTTCAAAATTATAATTACTAAAATTAGGCTAAAAAACTTGTTCTTCCGTCTGGTCAGAACTCAGAATTTTATATCTGCACTCGTAATTTTTTGGCGTTTCTCCTCACGAATTCTTAATTGAAAACTATATTAAAACAACTTTAAAAATGTTTTAAATGTGAGTTGTATTAACTTTGAGAATGCACAGAAGTTTAAGACTTAAGATCTTCGTTTTTAAGTATAAATCGTGTAGCATACCTTTAAGATAATAAATATAATAATTTAAGAAATAAGTTCAGAATTCTCAATCCTCATAATGACTAGTCTGTCAGAGGTACATATTTGTCAACTTATCAACATAATAATATAGACCAAGATTTTTAAGGGAATACAATTTTAAAGAAATGCTTAAAATAATCTTAGTAATTTAAAATAAGGTATTTAGAACTTTGAAACGATCGGGCTTCCATAATTTATACATAATTATAAAATTCCAGGAGAACTTCCCTACATTTCACGACGATTTTTTTCAAATGTTTAAATTTTCTATTAATATTTAAAAATATTGTGCAATTACCTAAAATAAATTTTAAGCAGATCTGTTTCAGGATCTAATACCAAATCGAATTTATTGGAAACATTCAAAGAGGCAGCTTAGACTTTCTTTGGAGTAAAAGTAAATGCGATATTTTAGAAACACTTCTTAATTTATAAAAAAAAATTGGATCCTAAATACAGGACAAAAACTAATTTTAATTTTAATTTGTGTGAAGCTACAAATTTGAAGGCCTTTGAAAATTAAAACATTCTTAATTGAAAAAGAACAAATGCAAAAGTCTTTACAATCTCTTGTACTACTAATAGTAAACACACGTACATCTATTTCTTTTACCTAGATCCACACATGCATAAAATTGGCAGCTAATTACTCTACCAGTCTAAGGCCGCATACACAAAGACAGTGAGCGAGAGATTTTTCAGAAAACCTTTTAAAACATATTGTTATTCATATAAATGGCCATATAAATGATAGAATAGCGACAAGTGAGCCTAATAAATAGATTGAAAAAAAAAATAGATTGCATATTTTTAGGATGAATTAATTATAACGTAATAAGTGTCGAAAATCACTCTCTCGTTGTCTGTGCGTTCGAGTCCTAACTAAAAGTTTCGTGAAAAAAAAAGTTTTTAGGAGCGATAAATCTTTGGTTTTAATCGGGACCATGGTTCAGCTGTTCATAGCATCCAGAAATAAGTTTTCATGGAATAAATTGTATTTGGAAGAAAAATGATTCAAATTAAAAATAAAAGTTTTATTGTAACTTTCAACGTGTACCATTTATGTTATTAAAATAAGCGCCTTTAGTTTAATAATAACGCGTTTTCCATTATATATATATATTGAAAAATATATATGTATGTACATTATTTTTTTTTGAATTGTATCGGCCGGAAAAATCCACCAAACTGACACATTTTCAAAAAAAAAAAAATAAATAAATAAAATTAAAGAACAAAATACTATATATTACATAATATAAAATGTTTGAATTTTTTTTTTTTGTAAATTTATTTTATGAATGACAATAAAAGGAAACAGGAAAGTAAATGAAAATGATAACAGTAAATAACAATAAAATTTGTTGTGCAACAATTTACACACACAATACAAATAAGTAGGAAAAAAAAAAAAAAAAAAAAAAAAGAAAAAAATGGTTAAACATTTGAAAAGAAAATCTGTAGGTTCACATTTACGATTCATTTTTCTTTTTTGGCAATTTTTTTTTAAAAATGAAAATTAATTATTTTTTTTCGAAATTTTTTTTTAATATTTACAATTTTCACTTTTCTTTGACACATTTTGATAACATGAAAATGAAATTTGAATAGATATTATGAATTTCCACTGAATTTGTTTTATGATAAATACAATTCGTTTGAAAATGTTTTTTTATAATTTTTTTTTTTAAAAGATATTAAATGTATCTTTAGATAATGTTGTTTGTGGTAATTAATGGACAAAAGAAAATCGAATAATAATATTTTGTAAAGATTTTTTGAAAATATTTTCGTTATCTTTTAAAGTCTTTTTACATGGAAAATGATAAGATTCAGATAATACTATTTACTTATTTGAAATAAAAAATTTGGGTAATTGCGTTTTCTAAAAGTTTATCAAAGATATTGTTTTCAAGCGACTATTCAAGCGTTTTAATATATTTGATGTAATCAATCTTACAATTGAGAAAAGCCATAGTATTGTATTTTGTATTGTACATAAAATTTGTATTTCAGATACAATCAAGTAAACTACTAAATGTATAGACGAAATTTCATAACCGCCGGGCCATAATTCCCTTAGTGGTTGTCTCACTAATAGTTTGGAGATTATGACCCAATTTTTTTTTAAAGGTTATGGACCCAAAAATCAAAATTATGCGTTTTTTCCAGAATATAAATTTAACTTTAAAATCTGTCATAATTTATATAAAAAAATAATAACTCTAAATCTCATATATATAAATGTATATGGACACTATTGAAACAGTTAACATTAATTTCGCATTCAACAATAAAAGAATCAATAATTAACTTTAAGTAGTTTGTAAACTCTCTTCATCTTAGGGGGGAGAAATAATCAGATTTACAAAATATATCTTTCTAATATAAGGACGTTAAAGCAGACAGTGGGATATAATTGAAATCGAAATTTAAGACCCACTATTAGTGGGACATAAACTCCAATGGTATTTGGTTTTTTTTATTTATTTATAATTTATCTCAAGAGGGAAAGCACGCACAGAGAACTTTATTAATTATGTGTTATCTTACAAAACTAGTTATCAAGGAAGTGGTTGTTAATGAATTATGCCCCGGGAATATATGATTCGTTGCTGAATTGATAGGATTCTATGAAAATATCATGTTGAACAGCTTATGGAAACTTGAATATTGTGGTAACCGTTCGGGATTATGGAATTATATAGTATATCATGTGTTACCAAAGCAGGTTATTAAATGTATACAACCTATTTAAATTTAAGAAGAATAGGAACAGATTTTTTTTAATAATATACCTTAAGCTTCATTTTGTAATCCATTATTCTAGTATCAGACTGTACATTTGTTTTAATATCTCTATTTAGTAATCTAAAATTAGGTTTAAGTTAAGGTGTGACTTTGGTTGGTTAAGTCTAACGCAATGGAACACAATGGAATCCGATTTTAGAATCATAGTGTCGAATTAGTAATGAAATGTCTAATATAATATAATTTAATATAATAGAATTCTAAAATTTCGAGGAATTCTTTATATGAAATATTATGGCGTCGAGCTGTTAAGGAAGAAATGAGCCCGAATAAAAAAATGCTTCGTCAACTATAGTTTAGGACGGAAAAGCCTATCTCATCCTTTCATTTAAGATTTATATTCCCAATATTGGAATCAATGATGATAATGAGTTATTTCTAACTTGAAGTATTTAGTATAATACAGAATAGTGTATTTAAAGGTTTACAATTGGTTTAAATTGTATTATACTTAAAATTTCTTGTTTATTAACATTTTGTAAAATTGTGCATTTTTTTAACTCAGACATCTCTAACATATTTCTTAATTAAATAAATTATCTACTTCGCTAAATTTAAAGAAAACCCATAAAAAAGACTAAGGGTGCATTACCAAGCGCAGATAAAAGCATCGATAAGAGCATAGCGTTGAAAATTATATACATGATTTTAATAGAGAGCGTCGCTTTGATCAACGATAATCAATATATACTTTTCTACACTATGCTCATATCAACGCTCTCGTCATATTTCCCTTTCAACATATTATTTCTTAATCAATTTAAGTATTTTAACTAAAACTTCTTACTGTAGTTTATTCTATAATACTTTCAAGAACTATGCTGAAAAATTTATAATAGATAGTTTTTTTTAAAAATACGTCCAAATTTTCACATCAAAGGCGTTCAGAACAAAAGCTTATCCCTTTATTATAATTTTAAAGTCAAATTTAAAAAAAAAATTTCAATTAATTCTGAATTTTTAGTTTTTTTTTTTTTTTTTTAATTAAAATAAAACAAAAACAACAACCAAAAAAAAAAAAAACCAATTAAGGCGATAAAATAAGTGAAAATAAAAAATTAAAGTCATTAAAAAATTCTTTTAACTTTTGACATCATATAACTGTAAAAATTCATTTGGTTATGAAAAAATTTAAATATTTTTTCTAAATTGTTTTTATGAAGGCCTGAAGTCATTTACAAACACTTTTAGTTTTTTGTCTTTAGTGTTAAAAATAACTTTTCTTTACCCCCTTGTTTGTTGTTGTTGCTTTTTTAAGACACACTTTAATTTGTGTTGTTTTTGTATATAGCTAGTGTAAAAATAAATTTTCCACTTTAGTAGAAAAATTAATTCAACTTGTTGAACGGAATTTTTCATTTTTTTTTAAGTTTTGTTTTTTTATTAAAACACACGAAATATTCAAAAACAAGTTGTGATAAAAACCAAATGTTTCTAAAAAAGCACATTTTCAAAATTCCATAACAATTTTCCACAATAATTTTTGGGTACAGAGTGTATTAAAAAAAATTTGTAATAAATTTTTAAGTGCTTTTGTAAGAAACTATTTATAATTAAGAAGAACCATTAACACATTGAATATTAAAGTATAATGTTGCAACCCTATTTTTACAGTTCCTCAAAAATTCGAAATTTTCAATTTGTGACTCCTTATAGCTCTTGAACAAATGGCCATACAATAAAGTTTTCTTAAAGAGCTCATATTTATATTTTTTCTAACGCTTCAATTTCATAACAATTTCAATTTTCTAACTTAAACAGTTTGGAAGATACATGAAGTCAAGAGTTTGGTCTAACGGTAAATTAAAATATTGTTTGGCAACCCTATACATTTCTGTTATATTTCTTTTTGTAAATTTATTAAGCTTATAATAACAGCTATCGTTTGCCGTTTTCAGATTGAAAATATTCCTTACAGAACTTTTATTTAACATTTTACATTTTGAGCTTTTTCGGAATTTGGGGGACTGTAGCTTCGTAACGGATGGGGGTACAGAAAAAAATGCGAGAATCTTCCACGAAATATTTTTTTTCAATAAACTAATCAAATTTAAAACTTCTTATCATTATTTCAAGTTATTTAAAAGTTTTGAAAACCAACCGCCAGATAGACAGACAAACTCTAAACTATAAAAACACATTATTTGAAAATCTTTTGAAAATGTGCTAAAAAACATGAAATACCATAAAAAAAAACAAAGATAAAAAAAATTTCATTTTGTTCATCACTTTGTCAAAAAATGGACCGTCATAAATTAAAAAAAAAAAAAAACAACAAAAAGAAAAGAAAACTAAAAAAAAGCAGAAAAGTATTTTATCAAATTAATTCATGTTTTTTTTTTTAAAAAAAAAACAAGAACACGCCATCTTTCTTTGGGAGTTGCCATAATGTTTTTTTTTTTTTTGCTTTTTGTATCCTGTGGTAAAACTTTTTGCATGAAATTTGATTGAAATATGTGTGAATGTTTGGTATCAAAGAACGCAACAAACAAAAAAAAAAAAACAAAACAACAAAAATCGTTGCAAAGAAAAAAAATATTTTTTATTATTTTTGAAAAAAAAAAAAATTTTTATTTTTCTACGAAAGAACAATTTTTTTTTTTTGTATTTTCATTTTTATTCTGGGGGGGATTTGAAAATTCTCTAAAGGTTTTTCTTTTAAAATTCATTCAACAAAACCTGAATTTTTGGTTTTTATATAATAAAAGTAAAAGTTTTTTTTTAACACCTCTGCATAATAAACATTATGTATGTATATACAAATATATATATACTTATATATATATAATTTTTTAAAAATTATATAATATAGAAGTTGGGTTATCCTATAATTCCTTGATCATGCATACATTATCTCAGATATATCACTTGAATATTTATATTCATAAAAACAAGGCTGGGTAAAGCTATTTATAAATATACAAAAAATGGACCAAAGAATGATGATTCAATTCATGTATTTAAATATTGCGTAGATATAGTCTTGGACAAATATTATGATCTTTGGGTCAAGTAAAGCTATAGAAATTAAATTAACATAACATATGTTATAGTTGATTCTTATAAGTACTTGTTAGTTATCATATTTGATATGGAATCTGAGGTTTAAGTCAGAAATATTGATAGCTGCCAATTTTTGTTTGTTACTAATCTTTTGATTACTCTAAACTTTCATTTAATTTCAGACTGATTACATTGATTTTTGATTACTATTGATTTATATTTCCTGTAAAGTCCTACAATATTTCGCCAATATTTAAAAATTTTGGGACAGAAGGTAAAATCAATTAAGTAATTTATTAAAGGGATCCTGTGCTGAGGAACTTTTGTAATTGTAGTTAAAAAATCTTAATATTTTGAAGATAAAGACTACCACTATAAATAGTTTTAACACTTTTTGAATTTTGATTAAATATATCCAATAGTGTCGTTTAGTAGCGCAGTTGTTAAAGAAAGACTTTCTAAATAATTTAGATCTTTTGATAATTTATCAGTCAGTAGTCATTAATTGTACTGTAATTAAATGGAAATAATTTAAACTACTGTGTCTTAAATTCTGCACAATACTGTACTTATATAAAACAAGATACAGTAGGTACATAATATTAATGTTTATAGAAATAAAATGTACTTGTATAATTATTAAATATAAAAAAACCAAAGGTATGGTAAAATTTTTATTATATTATACTTGTACTGAATTTACAATCAAACTGTTTAAAATGCGCATAAATAAAGTCATAAAATCCCTTTTCTTTTAGATTTTCTTTTTGCTACGAAATTTTCCTTTAAAATTTTTTAAACAGAAAATTAAGAAATGATTTTTCACAATTGGAAAATTTTAAATCGATTTTTTTTTTTGAAGAAGAAGAAATTGCAAATTATTCCTTAACTTTCGTTTTTCTTAATATAAATTATAATATATATATATACATAAATGTATATATATTAATTTATTTTTTTTTTAAATTAATGAATAATATTTAAGAGAAACACAAAAGTATTTGAATTTTGGGAAAAGTTCTTTTTTAAAGTACTTATTCAGTACCTATGAAGATATTAATCTTGATATAAAAACCCTTTTCTTTAACTGTATTACACGAGTCGACCAAATTCAAATTAGAAATTTTAAAAGTACAAATTACAATATCGCCTATGTGATTTAGTTGTACATTACTAAAAAAGATTTTAAAGGAAATTTTCATCTTTTATAGTTCAACAATTAGATTGCATATTTTTAGGCTACTATATTAAAATATATTAAGAGTGTTCTTTAATTAACATAATCGTTGTTACTTAACAAAGTTCGATCAGTACAAGTACTTATATATTCAAATTTTAAAGTACTTCATACCTCCTCTTACATTCAAAGTTATCAACTATATTCATAAATATGTATCAGTGTTATAATTATTACACATTTCCCTAAGTACATTGTAAATATTATTCAATTTTTTAAATCTTGTTCAATTGTTATTATTCTTTTGAATATTGTTCTTAAATACGGGTACGCCATTTTTAAATATTTTTAATTTTTACATAAAAAATTCCAATTTTTTTTAAATATTATGCAGTGAAATGAATAAAAAACAGTATCTGCAGATATAATAAAGTAAAAAGAAGGAAAAACGAAAAAAATACGAAATCAAAATTGAAGATTATGGAATTTTTTATCATAAAAAATTTGAAGTGCACTTTTAAAAAGGCTTTTAATAAAAAATTTTAACGAGAACAGGAAAAATGTTTTTGTTTTTTGTTATTATAATTTCTGTTTTTTTTTTTTTAATAACAAGATTGCAGGACAGAGTTTTTGGACTTGAAAAGTCTCTTGACCTTACACAAAAAAAAATAACAATATAATTTGATATTTATTATTTTTTTTTGAAATTTTTTGAAAAAAAAAAATAATCTTGGATTTTAAATTTAACATTCGTTATTCAACTGTTTTATTTGAGGGGAAATGCTTATATTTATCTGCTATGAAATTATTATTTTTTTAATTCCCACTATTCATAAGCGCGTCGCCACTGAATTCTGTTTTTTACATTTTTTATTAATTTAAATTAAAATCCTAACTAACAAATGCAGGATTACTCAGCGTTCCGAATATTAAATCTATCAGAGATTGAAATATATGTATTCCAAAAGTTTTATATTCAGATATAAACCCCATGGCCTCTTACTTTTTCAAGGCCATCTTTGATAACTTCCAAGTGATAAAAAAATTTAATTTTAACTAATTAAAGGTACCTTTCTAGCCAGTCGAAGTATATTTCAACATTGTAAAGCACTTTCTTCGATGCCTTTTAATAGTACCGTTGATATCTAAAAACTTAGACAAATAACAGTTCTTTTTATTAGTGAATTCTACTGCTATTTCATTATTTATAAGTTATCTGACAACATTATTTCAAACATCCGGTTAAAATATGAAAAAGTTAAAGTGTACAAAGATCGCTGACAATTTCATCTATTTGAATTATTTATCACTCTTCTTTATTTTCCACTTGTTGTCTAACTGTTTTTTTTTGCATTTTCTTTTCCCCTTTAGTATTTGTGTTGACATTTTAAAAATTTTTCTTTATGATGATTCATTCTTTACAGTCCCAGTAACTAAAATTAAAGAATGCAATGGAGGGATAGGTGCATAAAATAATAAAATTTAAGAGTTGCACCTGCAGTACATTTTTATTATGCGATTCACCCTTAAAAGTGAATATTTCAAAAAGAAAAAAAAAAAATAACTGTTTTTTTTTTCCAGTGAAAATTGAAAGCATTAAAAAAAGTTGAAGAGTGAAAAAGATTTACACTTTCATATTTTATTAAGAGTGAAAATATATTGAGAGATCGATTGTTCGTTGTAACATTGTACAGAATTTGATCCAGAGGGAAACGATAAAGTCATAAATTTTTATTAATTTTTTTTTTTTTCGATTATTTTGAATAATTTAATATTTGATGAGTTATCGATTGTAATAATTTTAAAAAAGTTCTGTGTGCAATCCTTGATCGTCATATAGGGTCTATAAAGTTTTTTTTTCCCCAAGGATTTATTAAGTGCAAGTTTAAAGTTGCAGTAAAAAAATAGTTCTTGTAATTTTTTGCTTTTAAAAAATATTGTATTGTATATGTTAGTAAATATATATATATATATATTTTACAAATTCTTTCATAAGTGGTATATCTTTTCTACATCCCTTGGTCCTTTTTTTAACAAACAACTTGTTTTTAGTATCATTTTTCAAAAATTCAATAAGTATGGAATAAGATGGAGAAGGACTATAAAAGAAATTTTGCAATGTTTTAATATAAATGTGGAATTTTAGAGTAATTTTTTTTCTGAAATAATTTTTAAAATATATTAAAAGTTATATTTTAGGCTATAAAATGTTCAAAAGTTAGATAAATCTTATCTCTGATAATTATTTTAATTGATTATATAAAAGAGATTGCGATTTATAAAGATATGGAATCGGAAATCGATTGGGCCCATAATGAAGAATATGCAATCTTTTAATATTTTAGAAAAGTATTCTAGCAAGGACTGACTTTTATAATCCTGATCAATTTAGAATTATAAAACAAAGAGGCCCTGATCAAAGATGCACCGGTAAAAAAACCGTTTTTTAAATGGAAATTATTCGGTTCAAACTCCAGCTAGATTTTATACTTATCAGTCTTTACCCGAGTTTACACAAGAAATATTCAATACAAAATTAATCATAAACTTAAAGTTTTAGCCCCATCTATTATTCTGTAGAAGAGTGTATAGAAATTATCAAAGATACAAGGTAAAGATTTCTTAGCCCTAAAAACTTACACACTCTTAAGTTTAAAAAAAATTAAGATACTTCATTAGAACTTTAATACAAAAGTAGTTTTATAATCTCCTAATTAGAAAAAAGCTTTAATTTCACAAAATTCTTAGAAATATTCCATGAGTTTCTTTTTTCAATCCATAATTTTTAAATTCATGACATTTTAATAATGAATTCATTAAAGTCTAAATTAAATCAAACTATATTTTATAATTTGTACTCAGTTTAACAAAAGTTCTAAGTTCTACTTATAAAAATTTTAACACTTAATAAATTTACGAAAACATTTTTAAAGACTAGAGTTTTATTCTTTAAAAAAGTTTTTTTTGTTTTTTTTTTTTTTGTCCTTTTTTTGGAAAGTCCTTATCAATGAACAGCGAATCATTCGAAACAAACTTTTTTATTAAACTCTAACAATTTTTTTTTGCATTTAAATTCTTTTCGAATTGAAACTAAAATGACCTCGGAATTTTAAAAAGCTTAAAAAAAAAAAAAATTAAGGGAAAAAAAATAACTGAACTTTTCATTGAAAAGTTTTAAAGGATTTATTTATTAGATTAAATTATATTTAATGAAAATGAGAGTAACAGAGAGAGAGACAGAGAGAGAGAGTGGAACAAAAGTTAAAATGTCAAGAAATTTATTTTAAAGTTTTATTATAAAACATTTTTATTTTGTTGTTTTGGGTTCAGGCGTTTTTTGTAGAAAGTTATTATTTTTAATTTTTCAAAAATATCGAAATTTTGTAAGAATTTTTAAAATTTATGCGAGTTTTAAAAAAATTCAATTTTGAGTAACCCTTTAATTAAAAATTATACTTAAATTGATTTTTTTGAGCAATGAGCTGGATAATCAGAGTTTAAAAATAATTTAAGAATTTTTTCCGTTGGGTTTTTGTATTTGGAGCTTAAGATTGTTGCTTTGTTTTTTTTTTTTTTTTTTTTTTTTTACACGCTAACTAAACGCTAGGAATGGATTCCTGTATACATAATATGTAGGTTTAGTTGGAAAGGGAAGGAAAGTAGGATATTAGAGGGGAATTAGGAGGTAGGTTGGAAATGAATCTAAAAAGATTTCGTTCGTTTTGAATTTATGCAAGTTGTAGTATGGGACATTATTAGAAGAGGGGAACACATTAGATGGAAGCATGTTCCACATCTTAGCAGTTCTCACGACAAATGAGTTTCCATTACCAGTTTTAAACCATCTTGGAATTTCCACGGTGTCGAAATGAGCACTTGCTTAAGGCTAACTTAGTACCATTTACTTAATAATTTTGTAATAGGAGCTTTAATTACAATCACTAATCGAGTTTTACGAACGCAATCAAGAAGTTCGAAAATTAAAATTTAGTTCAAAATTTTTATAGGAATCCACCAAATTCGCAACTTCAACAACAGCGGTATTAAATTCCTTAAGATTTCGATTTACTAAAAACTGTACTGAAATCTTTTAATTTTAAAAAATTTTTAGATTTCAGTATAATTTATGCAAAAAAAATTCAAAAATTTATTAATTTGCTCGTTTTTGAAAATTTTTCATTTAAAAAAAAAAAGTTGAAACTCGTGATTTTGAAAAAACAAATTTTTATTTAAAGTGCATTTTTTTGTTTGGGTTTTATTTTTTTTTATTTTTTAATTTAATAAAAACTTTAAAATTGAAAACTTGACATTTCAATGTTCCGACGATAGAAAAGAAAAAAACATAAAAATAATTTAAAAAAGTTTTTCCATGTGACAATTAAATTTGAACCGAATTTAAAAAAAAAAGACGATTCCTCATTAAAGTTGAATAAATTTTTTGAAAATCGTTCATAGTTCAGTTTTTGTGTTTATGACCTAAAAATTGAAAAAGGTGAAGGTGGAAATTAAATTTAAAGCGCTTAAAAAATGAATTCTGAAATTTGTCCTTTTGTATATGAGAAAGCAGTATGGAGGTATTCGTGTGTATTAAGTTGAATTGATAAATAGCATTTTCTTTCTTTATATTCAGACAAGTTTTTCAAAAGTTTATAAAAATTAGAATGAGAAATGTAAAATAAAATGTGGTAGATTGATTAAGTAATTAACATAATTAAATTTAGTGTTCGGAATTAAATTGAGGTAATTAGTTATGAGGAAATTTATATAATATTCGAAGACACTCACATATTTTTAAATAGAATTAAAATTTTAATATAGTGCAATTGAGATAGTTCATGTCAGTTTCGAATTTAGTTCTAACAGATTAATTTCTTTTCTTCAACTCTTTCTGACCTTTGCATTTAAATTATATAATAATGATACAATAGAAAATAATATTATTGGGAGTAGCTCACGGTATTTTAAACACTTGGGAACAAGGGAAGATATAAATTAAAGGTGGGTACCTCCGGATGTTAACCTAATGTATTACTAAGGCATAAGTTTATGTAGAAATATACAACACTTATTTTGGAATCCGGGATCTCTGATGTATCTCAAAAGAATTTTATGGAAATATATAGTTTTGTACTGCGCAAAAATATAAATTTAGAATTTATAACAAAATTCAAATAAAGATTGAAGTGAAGTCTGCTCAATAGCAGAATTCAATTTTTTAAAGGTTTACCTATTAGTTTTCAGTATTACCCGTTATAATATACTTTTATATGAATTTGCCTGTGTCTATGGCTTTATTTTTTTATTCTGTCAGTTAGTGATATATTTATATTAGGAATCTGACAAAAAATTTATAAGAATTGTATGGTTCAGTGGTTAGCGGCTTCGGTAGAACAAAAATCTTAACCTTAAAATATTGAAAATTTTTATTAGCCAAAAAATTTTGGTAGATCTTTTGCATTGAAAAGTGTTTTAATATAAAAGTAAATTGCTGAATTAAGATTAACTAAAAGAAGAACTGTCTACCATTTCAGCAATTTACTTTTATGCTAAAACACTTTTAAATTCAAAAGATCTACCATAATTTTTTGGCTAATGAAAATTTTCAATATTTTAAGGTTAAAAGTTTTCAAACATTAAAAGAATTGTTTCTTAAATCATCAATATACTTTTTTATTAAAACAGTAACAAATTCCCAATATCTATATATTTATATGAAATGAAAGTAAGGCTCAAGCTCCAATGATATGAACCACATATGTATTTCAAAATATGAAGAAAATACTTTTTTTTTTTTCATACATTCTGGAGCCATTTGCTTCAATACTAGGAGTAAAAGCATTTGCTTTGTTTTATTTATAACACTCACTATGATGCCTTATGGATTAATATTTAACCAGATAAGGTATGTTATTCAGAATATAGGATTTAGCTTTATATCATTTGAGGTTGAAGCATATGAGAATGTATGTAGAGATTCCAAAATCGCGGAAGATCGAATTTAGTATGAGAAACAAAAAATATTCAATCATTTTTTTGGAGTACTCAGTTTTTACAATTATCAAGAGTTGTACTTAAGGTTTGTGTGTTTTAATTACTTTTAGTTTCCGTTTTTCTTATTTGTAGGTCAAACTTTTTAACTCTCGTAAGCTTTTGTTAATAATCAAAATTAAATACTACTTCAATCCAATGAAAATCAATTAGAGATATTTTAATATAATGCAGATTATACTGATTATAATTAAAAATTAATATGGCTTAAAAAAAATCCATTGAATTATTTACAATGAAAATCTAAGAAAAACTGTGGTAAACCGTAAATTAATAATCAAGATATAAATAATTTTAAATATGTCAAATTAATTAAGTTTTTTTTCATATAAACATTGAAAACTGAACTGAAACCATAAATTCAATGAAACATTAATTAATAATTAAAAAAAAAAATTGCATCATATGCAATAATACTTTAATATACTTTTTTCCAAAGATACATATTAAATATTTTTTTTTTTGATAATTCAATTTAAAAAATAAAAGTGTTTTAAATACCATATTATTTTCAATACATTAGTTTTCACCGGAAAGATAGAGATGCTTTATATTTTAAAATACTTTTAATTTGATATATGTGGGTTGTTCTACAGTAACATGTAAAAAAGTTTTCAAAAATGAAAAAAATTAAAAATCATTTTTTTTTAATTTTTAAATAATGACTATGAACGATTGCAGAATTATAATGTTATTTTAAAAAGGTGCACTCTGTATGCTGTGTTTTAAGCGAATTATATTAGAAATTTTTTTTTTTGCTGACACAGTAGTGACGAAACTTCCAGGGAAATGACATCCTTGTTGACACAGTAGTGACGAAATTTCCAGGGAAATGACAACCATGTTGATTATCGAAATTTTTATCTTTACTTTTCACTGAAGATAAAGTTATGTTATTAAAACTAGTGATTTCAAAACAATATTTTAAAAATTAATTTTAATATTTTAATATTTATAAAGTTTATTTAACTTAAAATCAGGGTAACAATTCAACAAAATAAAATAAAACATAAGTAACAATACAAAAAAAAAAAAAACATAAATTTGTACTTCAATTTTAACAATTCAATAAATTAAAAAAAAAAAAAAAATTAAGTACTTCACAAAAACCTTTCACAACTAGCTATCACAAAAATTTATTATGATAATATATACTTAAATTAAAAGATCTCAAATTAATAACTATAATATTAATGTAAAAAATATTAATATTAATTAAAAAGTTACAGTTCTTGAACTTCAATTTTTTGTTCAAATTTATGTATTTCTTGCCCATTTTCTTGCTCAACTGCAGGATTTTTTAATACTCGTAAAACTTGGTCGTTGGAAATGTATGATACATCATTCTGAACGACTTTGAATTTAGTTTTTTCTGTATTTACACTTTTGTATGACACTATTTTCAATTCACCCTCTTCAGCATCTTCTAGACATTGACAAACATAGCTGCAAATATATTGAAAAAGTTCAGCATCAGTATTTTTATTTAATAATAGGTACATATATATATATTTTTCATTAATCTTACCTATATTTTCTCCCTTTCAGACCAGAAAAAGTAGCAAGAATAAATACACCTTTTTTCACTTCAACATCAATATCACAACTTGATATTGATGAAGAAGAATACACATCCTCGTATTGCAATTGTTTTGGTGCCGATTCTTCATTGAAAAAGTTTAGAAACTCTTCTTCCTCAAAATTATTCTTATATTTCATCTTTCCTATATCATAGCCATGTATACATTTATTTTCACACTCAAAGCAACTCAGTTTTCTCATACTTAAAGTACTTAAGTTTTCTCCAGATACTACTTGATGCACTCCAAGAGTACCCTTAAAAACAGGAATGTTATCAGGTAATGTCTTTGTAAAATTTTTTATATCCGCTTCATCGATTATAAAAAAGGTTATTCCTAAAAATATTTTAAAATTAAAGGTTTAATATTTTATGAAGTTTAAGAAGGAATTTATATTGAAGAAATCTAATTAAAGAATTTACCTGGGCAATTATTTTTCAAAATTTCAAACAAATTTGAAACATTATTAATATCTTGACCACAAGCTATTAATCTATCTGCAGTTCTCTTGCAGACACCCCCAATTCCATCTGGTGCGCCTTTTCCGTGGCCGGATTCAAAATAATTCCATGTAAATTTTTGCAGACCCAGAAAATAATTTTGAAGATTGTTTGCCAGGAAATAAAACATACTTTTGTTCCTGTACTGGGTTGACGGACTATCACTTAAAAAATTAAGCACATTAATATTTCGCGGTAGTTGGTTCAAAATTGGAAATAAATGTGCCCAAATTGCAGGAACGTTATGCTCTAAAGAAGAACTTAATGTACAATAGCATTCATTTTTCAATTTTCCATTACAAACCCAATATAGCACAACAGTATGTAGAGTTATTTGTTCTCTGGATCCACCGAAATGGAAGCTTTGAATTTCTTCTGCATACTTTATTGCATAGTTTTCGCTGAAATCCATATGAATAACAGCTTCATTTTCTTTTAAATTGTTTTTTAAATTACGAATTTGTAAATATTGATGTAAAATTTTTCCTTCGTGAATCAAAAACTTATTAATTTTTTCCTTATACTCATTTATTAAATACTCTGGATGTACTTTTAAAGTTTTTTTAATTGTTTTGTTTACTAATTTTTCCTTATTAATTCTTTTACATGTAATTTTTTGTTTTTCTGTAACCCATTTGAAATAAATTATTTCTGTTTCCATGATATCCAAAATTGGTAAAGTTTTTTCTTTACATGTTAGGCAAATCCTTAACAAGCAATTTACAGATAATGAACAACATTGAGCTTCAATGACTTCTTTTGTAGTTTTTTGATTAATCATATTATTTTTTGAAAGTGCAGATATAATGTTTTGCATATTTGCATGGATTATGCATTGACACGTTTCTCGATCTTTTGTTTTCATTTGCTTGATGTAAAAAGGACAATTTCTGCAGAACAATGCGTAACTACAAGCATCTGCATTTTCTTTTTGAAATTTTTTGTATAAATTTTTTAGAGTTTCATTGAGCAATCTTTTTTGTCGAATTTCTGTACCTTTCCTAATATAGTCTTTTTTCCCTGGGCACATTCTTGAATTTTCATCTTCTTTTAAAAATGCTGTTATTTTCCTTCTAAGCTCAAAATTAACTCTGGTTTTTCTTGTAGTATCTAATTTTAAACAACATTTAGATACACTATTCCTATTAAAAAATTTGCATTTGGACAATAATTTGTATTTTTTTAAAATTTTTCCACAAACTAAATTCGTAAATAATTGCTTCCCTTTTACAGAATTAATGTTTGAATAATTAAACTTAAGTTGTTCTTTTAAAGCTTCTCCCATTAAAAGATTTTGGGAAACAATTTCAGGTCCTGATTCTATAATATTCTCAACTCTTTTTTCTAAAGTAGATTTATCGTTATTACTCTTTCCATTTTTTAATCGTTCACATCTTTTTTGAGTTTTTTTTAATTGGGTTTGTAATGTTTTAATTTTATTTTTAATTTTTTTTAATTTTAAGGACCGCCTTTTTCTGTTTTTTGCCTTAATTTTTTCTAAATTCCGATCTCTTATTTCAGGAAGATCATTTAAAATTTCTTCATCTCCCGATTGTGGTGGACTGTTCTCATTTAAAAATGTTTCAACATTTTTTAAATGGGCTTTGTTAAGTCTCGATTTTCTTTTATTTTCACGCCAAGTTTTACGTTGTCTTCTTTGATCCCGTTTGGACATATCTGCAATTAGCAATACCTTTCTTTCTTCTTTTTTTTTTAGATACCTTAATTGTTCTTTACGTTTGTTTTGTTCTTTTAGAACTGGATTGTCGCGGATTCGTTGTTGACGAAGTCGTTCAGCGTCCCGTTTTCTTTTCAAAATTTCTTCCCGACTTTTTTTCGGTGCCATTTTACTTAAAAATAAATAATCTAATGGAAAAGTTAAGAGTAGATTTTGGGTATATTAACATCTAGTACAGTAAAAGTTTTATTTAATATATTCTAAAACTTCATTTTTAGCTACAAATTATTCAAATATTCTTTTTTGATTAAAACTTATAAGTAATGTCATTCCTATGTTTTTATGTCATTACCCTGGTCATGTATTAACCATAGAAATGACCCCCATAGAAATGACATTTTTTACTATTTTGAAATTGAACAGAAAAATGATTAATGTTACATAATATTTAAAATTTGTAACAGTAAGAGGCAACATTTATCTTTAATATAAAAACAAAAAAAAATTACATTTACAAGTTTTAAATAAAAATTAGCTTACCATAGAAATGACCAAATCGTTTGTGAACTTCTAAAAAATTTTCAAACTACACTTTTTTTAAAAAGACTTGTCACTTTGAAAAGCCGCATCCAACTAAATTTTTAAAATGTAACGAATTCTTAAGCCACTCCCCATTTGTGACACAACAAAAAAATGATGTTTCTCTAAAATTTTTATATTCAATGAAAGTAATAGAGAAGCTACAAATTTTTGGCGACAAAGAAATAGTATAAATTTTCTCCGTTAATATTTATTCTATTTTTTCGCTTTGTAGCTTTTATAAATCTCTTATATTTCTATTTTCAAGAAAAAAAATTTGAAGGGTTTCAGTTGTTAAAAAAATAACCGTTTTTTATTTTGAATATTTGAAGGTAGTACTGGCGACACCATAGAAATGACATTTTTCCATAGAAGCGACAAATACATTTCATCGTTTTAATTGTTTTTAGGCAATTTTAGACAATTATTTGATATAAATTAAATAGGTAATAATTTATAAATTATAAATAAACTGTTTAAAGTTAAAAAAAAATAATGTTTTACGAGAAATAACTTGGCGACACTCGATATACATGTTATTGTAGAACAACCCATGTATGTATATGTACATACAATTTTTTTTCACTTTAATTCAATTTAAAGCTTATAATCAGTGCATATTTAAATTTATCCCACCCATATATTATATTCATTAATTTTATATTATGTTATTTTAATATCAGGTGTTAAAACACCTGTTAATGTTTTTATTTCAAATTATAAAAAAAAACAAAAAAAAAAAAGAAAAATTATAAATTTATCGTAATTTAAAATATTTTCATTAAATATTTGTGCTCTACTTCACGTTTAAGTTAAAAAAAAAAAATTGCATTAGTTTTGATTTTGCTTTAAAAAATTATTTTAACATTTTGAAAATGGTTTTAATTGCATTTTTTTTTAATGCAAAAATTTCTGATAAAAAATTCATGTGTTTAAAATTTTATATTTTTTTTATTTTTTATATTTAATAACATCATATGTGATATGGTGTTATTAAAAATAACCCAGATTTTTTTTGGTAATGGCTACTTTTGAATATTAATAATGGGAATGAATTAAAAAATATGCTATCCAATACTCTCTAATATTAGCTTTACTGTTCTAAAGATCACTTTATGGATGCAAAGCTTTGATATGTTTAAAATACATCTAATATGAATAATTGGAATCGATATTAAAAAATAATGTATGCATATTATCATCAAGTCCTCAATATTTTTTCGAACTGATTTGGTATGGTGCGCAGAATAATACGTTTCAAGCTCAAGATTTTAAGATTTCTTTGAGTACTCTGATTAAAATCTGTATAAAGTGCCATAATGAACGATTAAGTTATAAGAATTAATTTTAAAATTGAAAGCCAATCATGATGGTTAAGTGATGTTGGTTGCTTACCACAGAATGGTTTTCTTTTAATTAATTAATTAATTTTAAAATAATAATTTAATTTAAAATATTATAATTAAAAAAATTATCAATAGCTTTGGCGCCGCACCTCTATTGCAACAACAACTTATCCTTAAAAAATAATAATTTTTTGATAAGTGAGTGCTTTCTACGAATCAAACTTCATTAATTTATTGTCGAATATGGTTTTAGTGCATTAAAAGCTTATCAAACACATGACTATTAAATTATTTGATTAGTGATAAGTTGTTGGTGCAATAGAGCCCAGATATGTTAGATATCAAGATAGTATATATCCTTTATTTGACAAACCCCAGATTACTTCAAAATAAGTTATTGGGTTAAAATTTTTAAAATTTAAAAGGACAATTAGCGCTGAAGAAAATATATAACATATTTTTTCTCATCCAGCTGGATTGGATTTGGTACAAAGGTTAGGAACCGAATACTAAATTGGATTCAGGTGAATTATAAAAATAGAAAATGGTTAAATAAATAAATACAGTATAACCCTATAGTATGTTTGATACATCAATGTACAAAGATATCTAAAGCCAATAAAGGATATTGAATAATTTCATTAGGCATTTATTATATATAACACAGTTTCCTTTTAACTGTAAATAAAATATTTTAATAAACTTACAAAAAAAAAATACTAGATACTGCTGAAAAAAAAAACTATATAAAAACAAATTCAAAAATTCAAAAATAAAAACAAAATTCAAAAGAACTCACCTTTAAAACAGCATTTTTTACCACGTATCGCATAAATACATAAACAAATTAGAATAAGTAGAGCTGCTAAACATCCACCAGCAATTCCCAATAGATAACTGATCTCTAGAGGCTCTGTATTTTGGTTTTATAACAGATTTTGTTGTTAGTATTGGTGTTGTTGTATTCACATTTCATATTTGTTTTTTTTTTTTATGTTTGTTTAATACCACAGCAGTTGTAGTTGTTGTTGTTGTTGTTGTTTCAGGATATTCACAAAAAAATTCGGTTTTTTTTTATTTACGTTTTTTTTTTTTTTTTTGATAATTTTTTTTTTATTTTTTTTTTTAATTAGATACAAAAAAACACAATCAAACATACAAACATGTAAAGGAAAGGAATAAAATTTTTGAAAAAAAAAAATACGATTTTATTTAAAAATGTAAACATTCAGGTGAAAATCTAGTGTTAATATTTTATTATATATATATAAATATACAAAAAGGTGCAATTTCAGTGCGTTGAAAAATAGAAAGAGAAAAAAAATCAAAAAACAAAAAAAAACAAAAAATAGAACAGAAAATATATACGTATTTATAATAATTATATAATGAAAGTAAATAAGTTAGAAAGAAACAAAAAATAGAAAAATAATAAGATAAATAAATTATTTAAAATAATGAAAGCAGAAATGTATATATGAGATGTATCTTTTTATCTATAGATAGATATGAAATATTGTATCTAATTTGATGAAATTTTTGATCTCTTGATGATGAAATTTTTCCATTTAATCTTAGATTTCAAAAATTAAATATTTAAGATTAAATTAACTTTTGTGAAATGAAATGATTTGAAAAATTTGTTTTTTTCTTGTTTTTTAATTTATTTATGTAGGTGAATATGTAGAATGTAGATGAATGAATTTAAGTTTATATTAAAATATACACACGTGTTGGTATCTTAAGGATATCAAGAGAATAATTTACAACTAAAAAATATAATTAGATAATATTTTTTTAAGAAAAGTTTGAAAGTTGTTGTTTTTTAAATAAATGAAAAATTTACGCAAAAATAAAGGAATTTAGAAATTTCTGGTTTTCACTTCTAGTTACGGTTTAGTGTCACCGAAAGTGTAAAAATTGGGAAGACTAGAAGATTAATAAATTTGTTAATTCCCGAATATTAAACTTTTGTTTATACAAATAAAAACTACTAAGTAAAATTTCAAATTTTTTTTTAAATTACGTTTTTAGAAAATCTTGTTTTTTGGAAATCTGGTTTTTTCTTGTAGTTGGATACAAAATTAGAACTAGTAGTTTTTTCCTGAATGAATTTTCGTTTTATTCTTCTAAAACGAGGTTTTTAAAAATCGGATCTTCAAAAAACGACATTTTCTGAAAATGGCATCTGCGAAACCAACGTACCAATTTTCTGAATTCATATTTTATTTAGGTGATTTATTTAATCAAAAACGAGTGTACAAAGAATTCCAATGCCACAATTATGTATAAACTCTAAAGTTACAGATAGTTCTATGTTATGTATTTCTTGATTCTATGTATGTTTTGGTAAAGCTGTGTATAAATATATTTTAACATAGGTAAATAGATTCCCATTTTGTGAAAAACAATTTTTAGAATTACTAGAGAATGTTGAAGTAAAATTTCATTTTATATTTATTAAATTATTATATAATTTATTTATGTGAATCTTTTATAATTAGATTAAAAATTAAAATCATGTAAATTCATTGGGGTTCACAAAAGAAAATATAAAAATTTTTCTTTTAGATATATTTTAAATAAATATTTTTAAAATTATGTTTATTTTTTAAGTGTATTTTGAGTTAATTGTAAAAGACTAATTGTATTGTAGGAGTAAAGTATTTATAACTAAATGTAAATTTATATAAAATTTTTCTCGTAAAAGTTTTTGCCGAAATGGGATAATTATAAAAAAGTTAATTGTAGGTATTTTTATTTTTTGAAAAATTAACAATTTGTTTATTTATAGTGCTAAATTTAGATAATTATTCACCACCACCATATACAAATTAAATTTTATATTTATTTATTTTTATCTTTAGATTTTTTACCGTTAATAAAAACCAATTTTAAAACAAATTATTAGAGTGTAGATTAAGATAAACCATAAACTTTTGGTGAGCAGGAGTTTTTGTAATAATAATAACCAATTTTTGATTCAAAAAACACTGTCAGTTTAAATAATTTTCAAAAGTTATATCATCTTCGTAGATTGCTTATATTCAAAAGATATCTTTAGATAAATTATTTTTAAAATTTCAAAAAAATTTATGATTTTTACAAATTTGTGTTGTATCTGGTTGAGTTTGGAATCTTGATTTAGAAAAAGTCGCTTTTAGAAAATCAATTTTTAAGAAATCGCGTTTTTAGAAAATCGCTTATTTAGGAAATCGCTTTTTTAGGAAATCGCTTTTTTTTAGAAAATCGCTTTATTAGGAAATTGCGTTTTTAGAAAATAGCGTTTTTAAAAAATCTGTTTTAGAAAATCGCATTTTTGAAAATTCGGTAATAAAAATAATCTAAATCTATATTCTGTGAAAGGCTGATAATTTTGATTTTGTATCCAATTTTGAAATCTTTAAAATTGAATTTTATTAAATAAGGCTAAATTTTTCAAAAATAACGAGACTTTCTAATATTTACGACATTTTTTTAAACGAAATTTTTTAAAAGCTCCCTTTCTTTTATTGCTCCTATGCCCCAGTCTGGTATAATAAAATGTGTTTTAAAAGCGATTTTAATTTTTTTAAATAAAATTGAAGTAAAATATCACTACACTAATCACGGTTCTTGCTTTTGGAAGGACACTCTACTTCATTTTGCATGAAGTATGCAATAAATGTTTCAACCAAGAAAGAATATTTCGGAAAATCAGAATAATTGAAAAATCGAAGATTTTTAATAGGTATTAATTAATAATAAAATATATCATAGGTCCCATATTAAATTTCTATTTTAAAACTCGCACTTGGAAGTAAAATTCCAAAACCAAATTTAAATTAAAAAACTTAATCAAAAAAATCTATTGAATCTAAAGTTAGTTTTAAATTAAAAAGTTCTGGACTAAAGTAATTTTGTAGTTTAAATTTTAAAGTAAAAATTTTAAATTTTAATTATTTTTTTTTTGTTTTATTGAAATCCAATTTATTTCAATTTTTTTTGTTTTTTGAAACTTTACTAAAAGTTTTTAATAAAATATAACTAAGACTTATTTACAAAAATAGCTAAAATTTAACAATACACCGTCATCGAACTCCTGATAATTCCCGTGCTAAATAAACTTAGTTTTTTTCTTTTTTTTTTTTAATTTTCCAGTTTGATACCCATCAGATTGTACAACAAAATTTTTAAACAAAAGAAGATTTAACTAAAAAAACAAAAAGAACAAAATAAAATTGGAAAATTTGTTGTTCTTTTGAATTTTTCCCCAAAAACAAAAGTACATATTGTAATATTTTAGAATTCATTATGCTTTGGGATCGATGCAAAAATCTAGAAAAAAATTAAAGAGTTTTTGAAAAAAATCGTGTTTATTTTTGGGTTTTTTTCATTATTTTTAAAATTCTTTTGAATGAATTTTTTTACCTTTAACAGGTAAAATAAGTTATTGTTATTTTCTTTTTATATATTTTTTTAGTTTTTCAAATCTATTATAAATTTTGTTAATACTTGTATTTTGTTCTATTGCATGCAATTTTTTGTTTTTTTGTTCAATTGAAAAGTTCCAATAGGGGCTGATTATTGTATTTATAAAAAAAAAAACGAATATTTAAACATTTTGATTGAGTTTCTCTTTAATAAAGTTTTTTTTTATTTTCAACTTCGATTTTCTTTATTTTTTTGAAAAATTGGAATACATCGGGAAAATCAAACAACAAGGTTTCAAAAATATATAAAGAGTATTTTTTTAGGAGTTTGATTTTAAAATTAAATATAGCAGGATTTTTATTAATATACATCCTGTTTGAAAAGGATAATAAAAAATGTATTAATCTTTTGATGGGTTTTTATATTAAAATACTATTGAGTATTTGAAAAAGGAATTTCTTTCAAGTTTTTGGATCTAAATCGTGATTAGACATCAGTTAAATATTAAAAAAATTCGATTTAATGTTTTGAATTCGGAATATAATATTATATATATATATATATATATACATATATCCTTATTATTAATTTTAAAATCGAAATATATAAGAAAATATTTAAAATACCCTTCAGAGATTTGAAAATAACTACAGAGTTTCTGTAAGAGTTTTCAAATTAGGTGTAATTTTCAAAAGTACTGTTTATATGAAATTTTTCAATGTTTAAATTTAGAGAAACATCTTTTGCAGTAAATATGAATGATTCTTAGTCAATGAAACATTAAAAATTCGGAAAATAAGTTAATTTTCTATCTAAGTAATAGAATCTAGTTCAGAATTTCTGAAATACATTTACATTTAAATATAAGAGAAAATTATAGAAAAAATTCAATCAAGAAATTGAATAAAATTATAATATGGTCACCCTAAAGTTTTTTAACATCTGTGATTATTTAAAAAAAAATTATATAAACATGATCTGCATGCAGTATTATTTTAATCTATATATACACACACACATTTTTATTTTATATAAACATGTACACATAAATAGGAATGGAGTTACATTATATTCTAAGTGTAAAATTTCGACTGATTTATTAATTAAATAATATTATGATCAATTCCCACTATATCATATATTAAAAATATTTAAATAGAGTGACCATATAACCTACTATTATTAAAAATCACGTAGAAAGTCAGAAACGTAATTTCAGAAAACTATTATTTTTTTTGTATCCTTAAAAATTGTTTTCAAAAGACTTTTAAAAATTCTGAAAAGCAATACAGTCGAATCATTTAAAATGGAATACGAATAATTTTTTTAAGTTTGTTAGTATAAAACAGATTTTCCTTACAGTTGCATCTGCCCCGAAATGGATGGATAATGCTGGATGAATTTTGGATGGGTATAATATTTTATATTTAAATAAAAATTTGTAAAAGTTTTTCAGGCTTCAATGTGACGAATTATAAATTATAGGAAAAATATATATGTAAAAGTCTAGGCTTTAAAAATAATAAGTCCATAAATCATTCAATATTTAAAAAATTTTCCAACTGTAAACGGATCTTCATCATAGAATTTATCAACAAATACCCTAGAACTAATTTTTTCCTTACTTTCCATTTTATTTTTCATTAATTTTCTTTTGGAAAATTTACAATAATTTTAAAAGCTTTTGTTTTATTTAAACAGTTATATTTTTTTTTTCTTGTTCTTTTTCTTCTTTATTTTTTAATTTGAAATTATTTCAGGATATTTAGATTGCAAAAAAAACTACACAAAAAAAACTTAATTTTCTCGCATTAATAAAGTTTTAAATCAAAATTATTTTTTTTTTTATCAGTTTTGCAATTGCAGTAACTTGCAATTTCATTCATTTTTTAAAAATTTTTTAGTTTTTTTTTTTCATTTTGATAATCAAAGTTTTTTATTGGACAAAAACAAAAAAAAAACAAGGAAAACTTAAAACAAAATAAAAAAAAATTGCAACAAAAAAAATTTATCTGAAAATTATCAAAGTTTTGATTGCACAACTATCAGAAAATTATTTAAAGTTTGCTTTTTTTTTTTGTGCAATTAGTTTTTATTTTGCATACAAAAATATGCAACAAAAAAAACTTTCAAAAAAAAAAAAAAAGCTTAGTTCATCGTATCGAAATGAGCTGAACAAATAAACGGATATGATGTTTCTCAGAAAAAAATTAAAACTAATAGAAATTAATCAAATGAAAATTCAAAGTTAGTTTTGTTTTATTTTTTGTTTATTTTTTTTTGTTTTTTAATAAAAATAAATAGAAAAAAATATCTAATTCTTTGTTTAATATCTTTTAATGAAACCGCATTTTTAAAGTTTTTAATCAAAAATTTGAAACAAACGGAATGAAAAATAGGAAAAACGATTTTTTTTTCAATTGAATGATAAGATAAAAAAAAATCATTGCATATTTACCGGGGTATATTTTTTTTTGAGTAGAAATTGTGAATTTATTTTAGTAAATTTTTGGTATTAGCGATTTCATTTTTATTTTCTATTTTATTTGGATTATTTTTTATAACTTTTTTTTTTAATTTCTAATTTAAAGAATTAGAGTGCTATTAAAGCATTTAATAAATAGTTAAAATTAGTAATTTTTGCATTTAAAATTTTTTTTAAAAACATAATTGCTTTATTTTGTTATTATTTACTGATTTATTGATTTATTCATAATTTTAAATAAAAAAATTTCCTTTTTAATATAATAAAAAAATTAGTTTTTGATTTTCAGGATATTAGTCTTAAAGTTAAGAAGATTAACTCTTACAAAACGTAATTTTTTAATTAACCTTAATAAATATTCTATGTACTTTAAATTTTAAATTCGCAATGAATCACGAAGTGCATGTATTAAGGTACTTTTTTGGTTGAATTCGAAAAAGAATTTCGAAAATTAGTTTTAGAAATAAGTTTGGTGAACGACTTTAAAAGCTTTATTAAATGTACAATTCTAAAAATTGTATGAGATTTTCAATAACTTTTAAAAACTGAAATGCTATAACTAATCAACTTAAAATACTGGAGTCAAGCATTGTAAGGATTGTCAAGGATATAGTTCAAAAATTACATATTTCAAAATTTTGAGTTACAAAATTTTTTCCCAAGATTTTGGAATGCCCCTTTAAATTTTAACTTTTAATTCAATATGTTTTAGAAAGGTGCATTCGAAGCGTACCTTTATTTAATCATTTTGATATTTAAGTTGAAGAAAAGTAGTATCTTATTAATGTTTCTAATTTTTGAAACATAGTTCTTAATTATTAAAATCTATTTTCGATTTACATAATTTTTAATATTTTAAAGAGCATTCATAATTATTTGATCCTTATTTTTTTTTTTTTGAAATGTCCTTTAGACTAAATCTTGTTTTTTATTAAAAACTTTTTTTAAATTAAATTTTAAACAAAAGATAATATAAAACATTTTCAAAAAAAAAAAAAAATATGTTAAAAGGAACACTTAAACACATATATATATATTTAAAATATTTATATATATACACGTGTTAAAAAAGGACAAAAAATTTAAATAAAGATAAAAAAATATTATTCAAAAAAATTTAAAATAGTGCTAGTGCAAAAAAAAAAAATATTAAATAAAATTTCCATTTTATTGTACCAGTAACGGTAAGAGCTTTAAGTTAAAAAAAAAAAACAAATTTGTACATTATAACGGTAGACATAAAGAGAAAAAGGAAAACCAAAGTGCTAAACTAAAAAAAAAAAAACTTGTTTTTCATTTTGTTTTATATTCGTGAGAAAAACTAATTTACTCTATAGTCTATACAGTGCTTTTTTTACTTATTTCAAAAAAATTGTTTTACAAAAGTGCAAATTTTTTACAAAAAAAAATAATAATAATAAAAACAAAAAAATTTGATTACAAAAATTGTGCAACTTTTATTATAGATAAAAAAAAGAGTACTGATTATTAGGTATTAGGTAAAGTACTGATTTGTAAATATACATCATCCATTACCAAGTCTCTACATGGTGTTTTATCATATTTTATGTAAATTATTGAGTTTTAAAAAAATTTTGTATTTTGTTTCTACATATACAGTTATATGTTATATATAACTACTGATATTATATAGTATGTACATATATGTGTTTTATAATATAATCAAATGGAGGGTACTTTTACACTGAAAATGATAATATCTGATTAAACTTTTAATTAATTTATCGGCATTAAAAACTTATTAAAAATTAAAAATGTAAATATTTATTTAATATAAATGAACATTCAACATTTTCTTTCTTTAAAATTGAAGAAATGAATATGTTTACAACGATCTAATCTAGCACATTCAAGAATTTTATAGCAAAAATAATTAATGCCGGATACTCAAAAAATTAGAAAATTTTGATTACTCTGAATTTTTATAAATTTCAAATTATCAGAATTTCCAAAAAGGATGGAATTTGAATACTTCTTAAAACCACCTGTATATTAAAACTCGAAAAAAGTATCTTTGAGTAATTAAAACTTAATGAGCTGTCAATGTTCCCAAATTACAAAGACTTAATTGCTATTAGGTACCATTTAGAGAAATTTAAATAATCCCACGGTTTTTTTAATTTTTCATACTAATAAGTATACAATTTCAGTAAGTATCTGATTAAAAGGTTTTGTCTTAAGTCATTGACCTTATAGGCAGAAGCTCTGGAATTCAAACCCTATTCAGCTCATATCCAATAAAAAAAATATCATAAAATTGTTTAAAAATTAACCATCCCAGTGTTATCAAAATGTTACCCAAATTTTTTTTTAATGTGTAAAAGTACCCCCAATTATTTCAAATACATATATATGTAATTACTACCACACTTTTTTATTATAAAAAAATTTTATTTTATTTTGTGCTTTAATTTTTATGTATATATATATATGCAGTTTAATTGAAGTGATATGGTGCAACAACACAAATACAAATAAATAAAAAAAAAAAAAATAATTTACAAAAATACAAGTAGAATAAAAAAATTAACCATTGAAAAAATATAATAACAAGAAAATAAGTGACACACAAACTAAAAGTTTTACAAAAATCAAAAACAAAATACCAAAAACCAAATCTAAAAGGAAAAACTTACAAAAAAAAAAACAAAAACAAAAACAAATTCCAACTTATAATTAAACAATAATAATAATAATAAAAATAAAAATTTTTGAAATGCACCTGAAAACGTACCCTCGACGACCAAATGGACGGCATGTCTATCAGTGCCACGTTCATTTTCCACAACTAAATAATATGGTCGAGCATCATGTTCATCAGCATTATTTATATGTAATGTTGCTAAATAACAATCTTCACGGTTATCTTGCATAACATCATCAGCACGATATCGATCTGTAATGTAAAATTTTTGAAAAAAACAAACAAAAAAAACAAAACCATTTAACATTTTGTAAAAAAAAAATATCCACCAAATTTACAACAACAATTATTATTATTTTATAGAACAATTTGTTTTTTTCAATAACATTTTTTTTATTGCATATACATTTATTCCATATTAAAACAATTCAACAAATAAAAAATATGGTTTTTCCAAAAAATTCAATTGTAGGTGTACAGTTTTATAATATTGCACAACAATTGCATATAAAAAAAAATAAAAAAAAAAAAAAAATAACAACAAAAACATAGAAAATAAAATAACAGTGGTAACCACAACCGAAATGTATTTGTGTAGCAACATTTGTTATTTTGTTTTTTTTTTTTATGATAAAAACCATTTGATGATAATGATGACCATAATGATGTATATATATATATATTTGAATGATGAACATCATTATTATTGATGACGATGTTAATGATGATAATGATCATAATGATAATGATGATGATAGTGATAATATTGTTCATCAAAATGTTGAAATAAAGAATGGAATGGCAAATGTTGATGGTGTAAATGATGTTGATAATGGTTGAGAGTTTGTTTAATTTGAAATTTGTTGTTGTTATTGTTGTTGTTGTTGTTAATGTCATAGTTGTAAATATTCAGTTTTAAAATTTCAGAAAATAAAAAATAAATAAATGTATATATATATATATATTTTCAGTTTATTTTTGGTCAGCATTGCAATATTATTGTAAAGTTGTTGTTGTTGTTGTTATTATTTTGTACATTTCAAATTGTTAAATGTTGAAGAACCAAGACATAATAATGTTGACAGGAACAATCATTTTTGAGGTTATTAAAATGAAAGAAATATACAAATTTTATTTTGTTATTTTTTTTGTTTTTTTATTGTTAATTGCGAATATTGTTGTTGTTATTATTGCATATAGTAGTCCATGTATACGTAAATTCATTCCAATTATATATGTGTATGTATATATATATTTTGTTCATTCCATTTAATAACATACAATTTGATATTCATTTATTTGATGTTAAGTTGAAAATTGAAGTTTTTGTTTTGTTATCAATTTTTTTTGCACAATTTTTTTTTTTTTTTTTCCATTTAAAAAAACATTTAAAACAATGGTCAGTCATTAAAAGGCAATTATTTCATAAAAATAAAAAAAAAATTGAAAAAAAATAGAAAAAAAAGGAAAAAAAAAAATGGTTAATTAGTTTTTGGTTTTTTAAAATTGGAAAAAAAAAAAAAAACAAATTTAATTGAATATGCAAATATTGTGTATTTTTATTTGTTTTGAAAAATAATAAAATTGATAAATAAGTTTCAAAGGAATTTTGATTAAAACTATTTATGCAATATTAGATTCATACTTTACATAAGATTAATTAATAGTAAAAGTCTAAAATGCTGCTATAACATATGGAAAGTTTTTAAGATTACTCTTGGAGTCTTATTAGTAACATATATGGTAAAATGCACTGAAGTAACTTCAGAAATATTTAATAACTTTTGCTTATTATTCAACTATTAGGCTGTCTATACCATAGGTACATGTTGGAATAGGGAGTCATATTATATTCGTGTTATTAGAATTGATCTTAATGAATTCCAAATGCAATTTAAATATGAGATAAAACATGTAGAAACGTCTTAGATTTTCAATAGATACATCTGTGTTTAAATTATAATATTTTATATTTGAGTTATATGGAATTATCTATATCTTATTTTACATTTGTTTATATTGTTATAGTAATGTATGTTTTATTAAAGATATATAAATATCAATTATTGATTAAGCCATTAATTTAAATCCAATGGCGAATGGTTTTTTCCACTTAAGATCGGCACTCTAACCACTGTGCCACTTGGTTCTAAAGCGAATTGAAGAGAGTAATACTGTAATTACATGAGAAATGTTTTCAGTCAAATAATCGACAATGATTTGGTTAAGGAATTTGATTTTGATGAAGTGTTTATACTTTTACAAGGTATTCAAATAGACAGTGATTGGTAACATTTCTCATTCAAATTGAGTATTATAGTGGTATTGAATTATCTAATTAGTGTTAAAAGCTTAATAACGTATATTTAAGCATTTAGGTCATAAATTTAAATCAAAAGCCTAAGTCTATTAAATTTTCAATAAAAAACTTTATAAATGATCCTAAAACGTGGATCTATCTTGCATTAGGAGAGTTGTTTACAGATACTTGAAGCAAATGTAGATATTTGAAAGTCGCAACACAATTTGTTAAGGCCGTAGTTACTTTAAATAACAACAACTAACATGAATAATAACGGTATTTCCTGTTATAAAATTCTCTTGGTTTTAATTGAAAATATCTATTGTATCAAAATACAAAAATAAAGAAAATTCAATATTTTTTTAATAATGTATCTAAAACTATAACTCAAAAATTTTCTAGAAACTTATTTATCTTAATAAATATTACTACAGTTTTCTTTAAAATATATATATTATAAATTTAATATTTATCGTATATACACATTTATATTTTTTTTTTAACCTACATAAATTTATTTAAATTAAAAATTTGTTTTTTTTTTTTGGTTTTTTTTTTTATATTTCATAGATACCCGTAATAAGAAGAAGAACATACCTATTCCATCGCCAGCTGGTAATCTTAATGAACCCCATTCCCATGTAACATGATGTGGCCGTGGATCAGCACAAACAACAAGTGATAAACTAGCTGAATCACCACGTTTAACTGAAACAGTATGCATTGAAGGATTTAATCGTAAAACTTGTGGTGCTCCTGCATAAAAACAACAAAAACAATAAAAAAAAATTTATTTAATATAAAACAAATATTTATGTATTATATAAAAAAAATTGTATATAATATATTATATACAAAAAAAAAAAAAAATACAAATACAACTTAAAGATTATAATAAAAATTATAGAAGGATAATATATGAACTTCTTATAACAATATTACTAGATATGTGTATTGAAAATTCTATCATCATATATTATTTATAATAAGGGTGGTGGTAAGAGGGTTAATATTATCCCTTATCTAATTTCAGGACACATATATATCAGCTATCTCACTCTTTCATTCTATGTAGTATAGTTCTTTTACTTATAGTTACACTATATTTCTACTAGAAAAGAATTTATCGACATTACAATTCTGGATATTTCACTATAGTTTGTAAACCAAAGTAGTTACAAACACACTAACAAACAAAAATAATATAGAAAAAAAAAAAAAAAAGGAAAACCATAGCATGAAAATGGGGATGAAAATTTATTACTAAAAAACCGCAGTAGTTAATGTCATTTCGGTTTAAAACGAATAAATCAGTTTGCATTTTTTTGTTTTTTTGTAATGTCATATAGATATAAGGAAACATTATTACATTGTAGTACAGTGGTAACCATTTTCAAAAAAAAAAAAAACAAGAAAAACAAGAAAAATCAAAAAAAAATATCTAAAAATAGAACAAAAGTATCTATAGAATTTTTAAAGAGTCTTTGTATAGTAAGTTCATGATATGAATAATTTTGGTTTTTCTTCTTTTTTTTCTTCTTGTTTTTCTTGTTTTTATTTTTTTTTGGATACAAGTAGCCGAAAAGTACAATTTAAAGTGTTATAGTAGAGAGTAGTGGATCTGGACTTATACTATGGTTATACCAATATTTGAGAACAAAAAAAAAAATACATAAGTAACAAGAAAATATTCATATAGTAGAAGAGATTGTGGAACCATGAATTCCAATATAAAACCAATAAAAATAATCAAAATAGATTGCCACAGGAGATTTTTTTTTAAAGAATAACCATATTTTTTTTTGGTTTTAGTTTTTAGTTGTTTTTTTTTTGGGAAATAGTGACTAGTAAGAGAAATACGAGTAGAATACACTCCTGCTTGTATAGTGTTCGTTATGTGGTAAAAAATTTTATAGTGTTTGAATATTTTGTGAAAATTCGATTTAAAAAAATTTAACTTTGTTTGTTCAATTACTTTAAGATACGACAAAACAAATTTAAAAAGTTATTTAATCGATTCAATGCTATAGAAGAATCAAATGTAGTGAGGGTTCTTACATTTGTGAGGGCTCTTAGAGATTGAAATACTAAATTTCATGTTTGTTTGGTGAAAAAGAACTTCATAATGGCTAAATGCGCTTAAAGTAGAGTACAAGCTGCATTAACTCTATATTTTGGGTGGATGAGCCTCTGCATGATTAAATTTTTCTAAAGCATAGTACAAGTTTTATTTATTTTGTTTTGTAATCGAGAATTTGCGTTTACTAAAATATTTTCAGAGTAGAGCTTCATTTAATTCTGTCAATTGTTCTTGAGTTTTTTCACTTTAAAATCAAATAATTTTATGTCGAATTTAACTTTTCTTCTAAAAGCAGCCATTCTAATGTCTAACATATATCAACGTCAACCCCTTTGGCCTTCTTTGAGTAGAATATCCCTAACTCTTCGTTCTGCATAGAATAATACATTGCATATTACACAGACTTACTAGAAAATAAAATATATTAATATAATTTTTATATTTATACTAGCTAATACACAGTGCGCGTTGGTGCGCCTTGCAATGGGTTTTTTAATTGTAGTTTATGTTATTGAAAATATTAACACACTAAGAACACATGCTGTAAATGACGATTACATTTTGTACATTGTGCCGCAATAGGTTAACGGAACTTGACAAAATATTTTCAGAATTTATTTTAGGTCAAAGTAAAACTTTGGAAAATTGGACATAAATCTCTTTAAAAACTTTTTTAGATTAATCGTTGTGCTGACATGGGTTAACAAATTTCAAGTCTGTCAATATATAGCCAACTTCATTGTTATAGAGCAACACGTATATAAAATTTGAAGTCAATCGATAAAACTATTTTTTTTTAAGAGCAAAAGTGTATATTTAATTCCACTGCAGCCTCAACTTGGCGTTCCATTAGAGCAAAATAGAATTCTATACGCTACAATCAAACGAAAATTCGCCTTTATATATATATATACAAGTAGATATATTATAAATCTACCGTTTCCTACTTATAAACCTACTAAACCTATTAAAATAAATCACAAAAAGCCTATTATAGATTTATGAATAGAAGCTGTTTGATCAGATTAGATTATGCTTTATTATTCATTTCAAAATTTGATTCAATTCAAATTTAATTTTATGACCTTTGAGAAACCATTTTTTTTTCCAATTAAAGAGCTTAAAAAATATGCACTATCTATCTACCAAATCCATATTTCAATAGATGTTTCTACCTTAAGCATAAAAACGAAATGCAATTGTTGTAATATCACCATAGATATTATTCTTTAGATTGCCTTTAAAGTTTTATTTTTTTTTTTTTGTGTCATGCAAAACCAAATTGACACCATTGGCAACATACAAGACTATCGAAGGAAATAATTCATTTCAAAAACAGTTTTTTTAAACTTTCCGTTTTTTTTTATTCCGAAGCTTAAAACTTAAAGATGATAAGAAAATTTCCATTTAAAGTCAAAACTAAAAAAAAATAAAGTTTTTTTTTGGGTTATTTTTGTAACAATTGTAAAGAATGCGGGTTAAAAAAGTCAACTTAAAATAATGTGTACTAAAAGTTGGAAAAAAAAAATACCAAACCTAGATATAATCATGAAAACATAAAATATATAGAAGGATAATAGTGATTTATTCAAATGACCACTTTCGAAAATGATTGAATTATGAATTTTAAGATACTTTAGCTTTAAATTAGATAAAAAAAAAACTTAAAAAAAAAAAAGAAATGTTGCATTTCGAATAATTGGATTATGAATAATTTAACAATACAAATGTAGTCATCTTGATAAGTTTAATGGAAACCTCTTAAAAACTGTGCAAGTACTCTAAAATTTTTTTATTGACTTAGAAAAGAGCAGTAATTATAGTATTATTTAATATTTGAATCTTTTTGTAATTTTGATTAGAAGATATATACCCCTTTACCCCTAGAAACTCATTAGTACGCTCCAATCTTGTACAAATGGAAAGAAGCTACAAGGAAGTAGAAGACGTGGGTGTCCAAGTATTTTATTAACTTAGACGTACATTACTAAATGAACTTAATCAATGAACAGTAGGAGGAAGCCGTTTTAGATGGAAATGCCCAGTGGAAACCGATATTTTTAATAATACATAAATTTAAATTATAGTACCCTTTGGCAGCACTAAACATTTGCTTTCTAAAAATTTATAAAGTTTATAAAACCAACTGTCTTTTACCGTTTTCAGATTGAAAATACATCTAACAGAACTCTTATTATAACAATTTAAAAATAGGGTTTTTCCAACTTTGGTGGGTTGTAGCTCCGTAACGGGTGGGGCTACAGTAAAATATTCTTTTGCGAAATAATTTTTTTTGCAAAACCTACTTGTGGTTAAAATTTCTTTACTCTATTTTAAACGGTTTAAAAGCTTTTATAAACATACGGTCTGACGGACGAACGGACAGTCTGAAGCTAAATAGGCACATTTTTACAAATTTTTTTGAAAATGTGCTAAAAATTAACGAATACTTACCAACAACTTGTAATGAAACTGGTTCTGAAGTAACACTTCTTTCTTGTCCATTAATATAATTTGTTGCACGACACTCGTATTCACCTTGATAATCATAAGTAACATTATCAATTACTAAACGTGATGAACTTCCTCTTTCCAAATACTTTGTACCATGGGCTAATCTGTAAATTCAAAACAAAAGGGTTTAAATTCCAATTTTTTTTTTTATTTAAATATTCAAAAACAAAAGTGAAAAATTATCTTAAATATGTATATATATGTATATATAACTTTTTTTCGAATGTAAATTGGTTAAGTGATGACAAATTTTTTTGGTTATAATTATCTCTCTACTAATATCTTTTACATTTAAATTTTAACTATAAAGTATATTTCTTAATAAATAAATAAATTTATATGTAAATGTTTCCGATCCTGAAAAATGAAACATTTAAAAATAAAATTTATTTTGTTGCTATGGTTTTTTTTAACCCTTTGGAACCGTAAGGTGCGGTTAGTGGATCAATTATAATTTGTTCATGGTAGATTTATTGAGGTGCTGATGAAAATCTTTTCTTTATATTTTAACTTTAATTTTTTGATTAAGTTTTTAAGATTTTTTTCCGTATTAACCCCTTTCGCCCGTTGGCGTTGTATGATCTTATCACGAATTAGAAAACCGAAACTGATTTAAGTTTTATAATTCGGCTTAATTATTACTATCTACAAATGTTTTACAAGAATTACATATCTATTTGAAGCGGCTTTGAACATGTTTCTTTATTTTAATTCATCAACGAGGTCCATCTCTTTCTACGACCAGATCTCGATCGATTTGACCATATTATTAAGGGTTAAAATTTTGTAAATTACCATCAGCAGCTAATGCCTCGTTGTCTTTTTTTGAATCATAAAGAAAATATTTCAGACTCAAAATTTAAAACATAAACTGTTTCTTAAAGTGGCCTTTGGCTACGAAGCAGTTAAAAATTAACATGATTTTTAATTTTTAATGGAAAAAGCCTTTCACAACCTTAAATAAAATACACAATTTTAAGAAAAAACAAAATAAGCCCAAATATACGTAACAATTTCGAACTTAATATCTACTTCTGGACTAATTAGTACAGAATTTTGATTATACATCATGATATAAAAAAAGTTTTTAACAACCCAACCCTATCGTTAATCTTAAAAGACAATAAATTTAACAGAAACCAAAAAACAGCAACAACAACAACAATTTAACATGGTATCCTTTTTATTGACATATTTTTGAGAAAAAAAAAAAAGGCACAAAATAACGAAACCCTTATTAAAATTTTTTTTAGCTTTTTCTTAGAACCCTTCTTTTTATCAAAAAAAAAAAAAAAAAAAATAAAAACAGAGAAAAAGAAAGCAAAGGCGAAGATGATGAAAAAGCAAATGTCATTTTTTTTCTTAATTTTTTTTCTTATTTTATATTTTGATGAAGGAAGGCTGACCGTAACGGAACAGTCAGTCAATCAAGATAAAGAGCAAAATATAAAAAAAAAGAAACAAAAAAAATAAAAATAAAACTAAAAACAACAACAACGATAAAAATAACACGAAAGAGCAAAAAAAAAAATTAAAAATCCCAGTAGGAGGTCAGCTTATCCTGTCACCATGGTTAAAAATTTACTTCAAAAGATCCGAAAATGAAAAAAGCAAACAACAAAATGAAACTTAAATAAAAAAAAGAACAAAAAAAAAAGAATAAAAAAAAAGAGCAAACACAGGAAAAGAAAAAAAAGTTGTATTTGTTGTGGAAAAAGTAAAAATTAAAAAAATATTTTCTGCAAAATTTCTTTTCAATTTATACCCGAAAAAACGAAACAAAAAATAAAAGTGTGCAGGGGTGTACGAAATAAAAACAAGCAGTTAGCCATAGCTCCCTTTAGTAGAATTTGCACATTTTGTAAAAAAAATACTATGAAAATGGGCAAAATTGTGTCATGGTATTTATTAATCGTGGTATTTATTAATCGGCTTATTCGGTCAGCCGGTCGCGGCTTAATTATTTGTTTTTTAATAAAAATATTAATTTGAGTGAAGAGCTCATTCGAATTTTGAGAGTTTCACTACAATAGTGTAGAAGTTTAAGAAAGCTTTCAATTTTGTTTCAAAAACTAACATGCGAAACAATATGCTAAGACCAAGCCTGCATTGTATTGGCTTTGATCATGGGTATGATAAATGGTTTTAAACTCAGATTGATGTGGATGATAAACATACCAGGAGCAACTTCATTGTAGTGATAAATATACATGGTGTTTCCTAATTAAGAACACTGCTTTATATTATTGCATAGATAATTATGAATAATTAAATTTTGTGTATGGGAGCTAAACTAGGCCTCTTCTAGTTTCCAAGATATAGAAGCTTAATGATATGAGTGATATCTCGATATTTAGTTTGAGCTTTTATAATATTTCTATTAACCTTCTTCCTCCACTTAAGAAATCCTCTTTAATACAAGTATACTTTTTTCTATCTTTTACAGTTTCAAACCTGCGAGCTTCTAAATTTGAATAATGTTGAAATTAAAAATTTTTTTTTTGTAAAACAACATTGTGTTTTTTTATTATCTACTTATAAGTATCTATGCAGTGTTATAATATATTAGTGTATAGAATCAGAAAACACCCTGTATAAGTAAGAAGCTGTAATGTACAAACTATTTATTTTAAAGCTTTAAATTTTTAAGTTTTTATCGTAAGTTGAAAAATTTTTTGTTTAAATAACTGGTAGTGTAGAAGAATCTATTAATAGAACTCGAGATCAAATAGAGTCCAAGATCAAATAAAACGTTTTTACTAGATAAGCTGTGTCCTATTGCACTAACCACTAAACACTAACCAAATAATCATTTTTTTAATAAGTGAGAGTTTTTTACTAATGAAACTTAATTGAGTTATTATTAAAAAGCTTTTGAAGTAAGAAAAACTTATCAAAATTGATTAATTTTAGGAAATAGGAAAAAAAATTGAAATAGAACCCTTGTAAGTTACACATTGTTGTTGTTATTGTTTTGTTGTGGTGAATAGCATGTACCATCTTACCACGTAGTTCTTGTGTCCCAACTTGTACCCCTTTTGATCTTAATTGTTTATCCTTTAACTTCATACACCCATCTTACATTAAATATTTAAAGGTATGAGATATAAAATATAAGATTGAAAATTAAACTTTATTTTTACAACCTTATTTAATTGTCCTTTAACTCACAGCGCACCGTTCCATTATATAAAAAAAAAAAAGAACGAGACAGTATGAGAATGAGAGAATATATGAAATATAAGTTTTCTGTTTTTTTTTTAAATTTTTTCCACTTTGTTCTGGACTATGGTTCTGAGGATGACCTTGAGTTCTTAAAGAGACTTTTGTGATAATAATGATTATAAAGTTTTCCATTCGGTTTTCCTTGAAAAGTCATAACCGAAAAAAAAAAAACATTACAAAATTTTGATAAAAAGAAAAATAAGAATGTAGAAAAGGAAGGAAAAATTATTTTTGTCTCTGTTACTCTTATCAATAATAACATTTTATTTGATGGTTTCTTTTTTCTGTTTTTGTTTTTGTTTTTGTTGCAATCATTACGAACGTCGGAAAGAAAGGGGACATTTTTATTTTCAGTGTTTTTTTTTTTGTTATTTTTTGCGATTTCCTTTTTGATTTTTCTTTTGTTTTCCTCCATTTAATTGTGTTTATGAGAAAAACTTGTTAAGAAATTTTTTTAAGGATAAAATGTTTATTTGTGTGTCCTTTTTTTTATTGACATTATTGTCGATTTTGTATTTTATTTTTATTTTCGTTTTTGTTTTTGTTGTTTTAATGTATATATATATATATATTATATATATACAATGTATGTTTGACGCATTGTTGAAAATTTAATAAAAAAATATACATAAAGAATTTAAGTAACAATTTAAGAACTTGAGCCTAAAGGAAAACAAAAAAAAAAACAAAATTTTTAAATGATTTTTCAATTTAACATTAAATAATGAAAAATCAGCATGTTACTATTGTATAATGTAATGTTATTTGTTATTTTAACATTAATATAATGATGTAAGCGATTAAATTTTTAAAGAGGTGTTACATATCGTATTTTTCCTGTAGGAGTATTGTATTATTATTATTATTATTATTACTAGCAGATTTACCCGGCGTTGCCCGGAAGCTTGCAAATTGTAAAAACGCAAGCTTCAGCCAATTTTTTGAAATACTACTTTGCTTATAAATGAAGCCACAAAAAATATTTGTGGAGTTCCGTTAACCCATCGTGGCCCAACAGCTTTTTATAGGTTTTTTCGTTGCTTTGTTATATATATTAGAAATTATTTAACCGATTAACTTCAAATTTTGTATATGTGTTCTTCTTTGAAAATGAAGTTCAATTTACTAACAGACTTGGAAATTGTTAACCCCTGTCAACCCGACGATTGTTAAAAAAAAATTTGTAAGTAAATTACGTCCAATTTCTGAAAGTAGGTACAACTTCTTTGAATTAGGGGAATGCTTAAAAAAATGTTTTGTCGAGTTCTTTTAACCGATTGCGAAACAAAAACTTTAAAAAACAGTTTGAACGATTATCTCTAATTTTTCTATACATGGTGCTTCTTGAGAATTTGGTGCTCCTTGACGATAGAGTTGAGGATGTTAGGTTCCCGGCGAATAATGTTAACTGAATTAAAATGACTATTGATCAAATGGGGATACTAAGTTTGCCATTATGTCATTATACTATGTCAATAGTAGTTATCTTGAATTGCCACCGTTTGAATAAAATATAGTTGATGGTTTAGAAAAGATTTAAAAATTTGCTTTTCAACCTGTATTTTGTTTAGTACTCACCTGAAAGTTGTAATACGCTCTTCCTCGTTTTTTTATGATTTGATGAGAGAAATGTAGGCTTATTTTTTGGAAAAACTGTTTTAAAATACTATGTTTTTAAGCATTATACATAAGAAATTGAATTTTTTGATTTTTAGATTTCATTTGAAGAAAACTGAAAATTTCATTGAATCTTTGTTCAAAACGCACAAACAGGTCAAAACCAAATTAACCATGTGGGTTTTAATTAAAATGTTGGTACAAAATTTTCAATAAAATACTTTTAATCGTATAAGAAAATAAAATTTATAGAAAACTTCATGGCGTCGTCGTGGAAAACGGGTTAATCGAATTAACTAAAACTTTTTGCAGCCTCTCTTTAGACTGCAAAATCAACCTGTAAAATTGGACACAAATCGAAAACACAAAATTTTTTGAAAGTCCGCCAGCCGAAATGGGTTAAATTATTCCAACCAAATTTATACAACTAATTGCGGTTGCTAAGAGGAACATTTGTGCAAAATTACAAGTCAATTTATCAAACGGTTTTGACTCGAAATCAAAAACATTGAAAAAGCTTTTTTGCGCCCTCGTGCCCAAACGGGTTAACGGAACTCAACAAAAATTTGTGCCAGACTCTATTGTCGACTGCGAAACCACCTTGTAAAATTGGACACAAATCGGAAATACAAAATTTTTTGGAAGCCCGCCACGTCGAAATGGGTTAAATTATTCCAACCAAATTTATACAACTAATTGCGGTTGCTAAGAGGAACATTTGTACAAAATTTCAAGTCAATCAGTCAAACCGTTTTGACTCGACATCAAAAACATTGAAAAAGCTTCATTGGGCTATCGTGCCCAAACGGGTTAGCCGAACCCAACAAAAATTTGTGCCAGCCTTTCTTTTCGACTGCAAAACCACCCTGTAAAATTGGACACAAATCGGAAACAAATAATTTTTTGGAAGCCCGCCGGACCGAAATGGGTTAATATTTTCGAACCATCTTTATACAACTAATTCCGTTTGCTAAGAGGAAGATTTGTGCAAAATTTCAAGTCAATCGGTCAAACTGTTTCGGCTCGACATCAAAAACATTGAAAAAGCTTCATTGCGCCCTCGTGCCCAAACGGGTTAACCGAACCCAACAAAAATTTGTGCCAGCCTCTCTTTTTGACTGCAAAACCACCCTGTAAAATTGGACACAAATCGGAAACACAAAATTTTTTGGAAGCCCGTCGGGCCGAAAGGGGTTAATTTATTCCAACCAACTTTATACCATTAATTCCGTTTAATAAGAAGAACATTCGTGCAAAATTTCAAGTGAATCGGTCAAACCGTTTCGACTCGACATCAAAAAAACGAAAAAGCTTAAAACGGCTCTGGAGCCGCAACCTGCTGACTTATAAAAATGCGACATAGCCTATGTCACCCCCCGGACTCCCAAAATTATTCCTCTAAAATTTGGTGTCAATCGGACCAGTGGTTTTCACGTGAATCCTGGACAAACAAACAAACAAACAAACAAATAAACAAACAAACAAATAAACAAACAAATTTTCTTCTTTATATATTAGATTATTATTCGATTAAATAAACTTAAATTGTATTGACCATTTAGTACAAAGTTTTTAAGGTAATCAAATGGGAAGGGAAGGGAAGCTAGTTTGGGACTTTATTAAATTGTACTGTTTAGAACTATTATTCTGTATATTAAAAGGAAATGTGTTCTGCTCTTCTATTTATTAATATTTTATACAATCTACATTTTTAATAAAAGTTAAAACTAAATATAATTAATTAATTAAATTAATAATTAAATATAAATTGTAGATATTTGTCCAACTTTCGGATATTTGATTTTTAGAATATGTAATGTGTTATTATAATAATATTATTTTTTTTCACAAAAGTTTTATCCTTGACCTACAATATTATCAAAATGACAGCACTTATCGTCACCAAGGAAACCTTAAATAATATTTTTCAAACCGTTACCTTAATTATTACCAGAATTGAATGTATATTTTTAAAACAAATCACCAGAAGAAACGGTTTCGGTAAAAATACCAAAACAACAAGGACGCTTAGAAATGACCTAAAGAATAACATGTGGCTTTAAGCATATATATTTTCGAAGGCTGGCAATGCTAACTATATTTGACATAGCTAACTATATCATACATAGCTATTATAAGAAGTATGTTGTTCTGTATTTTCTTGTATTTAAGGTAATTGTTATACAACTTAGAGTTAAACCTTGATTAAAACTTTGATTCTACGAAAAACAAAGGGTGACTAATATTGATATTATTAATTTTTCAAGAATTTTGAATCATACTAATTGTTAAATAAATTGAATTATTGAAAATACTAGCAAAGGAAGTGATTATGAGTATCGATCTGAAGTCATCTCATATCAGCTGTGTTTGATGCAACTAAAATTGAGAAGATTTGTAAAACTATTTATCTATTTGTCTGGTAAATCATCAATTTGATAATATTGATGAATACCTATATGCATCTCGTGATTTTGTCCTAAATCAGAAGAAAAATAAAGCAAATTTCGATGTATTGATCCAAACCAATCTTGTACCAGATTTGCTCAAACATTTTTTTCTTTTTAAGCTCAAAAACATAGAATTTTATTTGGAGCTTATCTCAACTTCAAAAAAAATATTAATTTCAAGGGTCGTGTTACTCATTTCTATCACAAATTACAAGAAGGAACAAAACATATTTTGTATATTATGCAATATTTACATAGATAATTAAATTACAATTTAAAATTCAAATTATATTACCTAGAAAATATAAGAAATTTAAATAAAATTAATTCAAATGAATTCGTATTACAATCATAATATAATCTTTCGCTTATTACATTTAAATGAATTTCTATCTTGCGCTCTCTGCAACAAGAATATAAGTTTTCTAGAAAAATGAATGTTTAGCAATAATATGCAATACGAAGAACCGTTGCAGGAAATAGTTTTATTATTCAAAAGATTTAATTTAACAATATATCTAGTTTCTTGTAATATAAGGACGCATTATTATAAATATACTTATATAAATTGTACCTTACCTATATTATTAGCATCCATGGCAAGATAAAAGAATATTTTCCAAGAGGGAACTCTATATTTAGCTATACATTAGTACACTACAACTATTTTATCAGTACATAGTTGTGATGCAGAAATTCAGATTTTCTTTGAAAAGAAAATTTTATCCTCATCTAATATCATTTCTTATTCAATCACCATGGTAACGTGGTATTTGTAATTTACAAAAATAAAACGTCAAAATAGAATTTCAATTTGTGTACAGAGTTTATATGTACAGAGTGTGCTCTTAAAATGGTAAGTTTAAATACACGTATATAAGGGAAGTGATGCAACGGTAATTTAAGCTTTTAGATAACTAAGCTATCTCTTATAAACCTACGGTAAGTTTTTTAAAAAATTACCACTATTCTTAATTCAAATTTGTTTCATGGCAGGGGTCATATTGTTATCCTGAATTAATTAGACACTCTGTATAATTATAAAAAAATTACACGGTTTATTCATTTGTACAATATAATATTATGTATATATTATTTAAAATAAGAAAAGAACAATACTCACAAGTAAAATACAAGTATAAAGGATTTTAAGGACATGGTATATAAAAATAAAAAAAAAAACAACAAATAGCTTATTGTTTTCCAACCCCCAGGATATTTGAATGTAAAAATAAGTGGTTGATTTTAACTAGAAAATTAAAAAAAAAAAAAAAAGTAAATTTTAAGGTATTATAAATATATTAACACTTACATAATAATATACATATGTATTAACAAGTGCAATAATAATAAGAAGAACCAAACAGCATTCAGAAAATTCAACCATTATAAAAAAAAATACAGTACATATTTGTTCAAGGAAATGAATAAAACCGAATTACTAAGAACAACATATTCTTACATCAATCAACACAACATATTTGCATTTACCTTGAAATGCAATTAAGAAAAAAAAAAGAAAAAAAAATAAAAGAAAAATGAGCAAAAAAAAAAAATAAATAAATTATTTAAGGTATTAAAAGGTTAAAAATTTATAACGAGAAAAGCAATTAACACTTGCGTTTTTATGTTTTGCATTCATTTCTCACTCGTTATAAAACACATTTTTTGTTGTTGTTTTTTTCTTTTTTTTACAACTAGGAGCGCTCTTGTAAACGCATACAATTTTAAAATTTAATATGTAATTTTTTTTTTTTACATGGATGGTATTTTGATTACACTATTAAACCTAAATACTTATATAATTTTATATGTAATATGTATATGTGCTTATAATTACTTATGTACATATATACTCTTTTCACGTAAATTATGTCCTTTCAGTTGGAATTGGTCTTTTTCTAAATCAACTTGGTCCTTCTTTTCTAATTACCTCTGTAATTACCCAGATGTCGAAATTATATAATTTGTAAAACATTTAGGCCCTGATTCTAAAAAAAAAAATAAGTCTAATGAAATGGCACCTAAATTTTTGGGGGTTATTTTTTCTGGCGAGGGTCTGTCAGTCTAAATATGCGTTCAACTATAAAATCTGGGAGGTCAACTCTTGTTAAATATGTTGATGCAACTGCTTGATCCTAATAAATGGAACTGATTTCAAAAAGGACCAAATACATGTGAAAAGAGTATATATGTATGTGTATGTAAATTTGTATATTATTTAGGTTAACAAAAGGAAAAAAAACATTATTCTTTAATTCAAAGACCTGAAAATGTAATATGTACCGTTTTAATGTTGACAAAATTGATAAAAAATGTATTTACTTAAATATTTAAAAATAAGTTTTCGAACATTTTATCGAAAGATTAAAAATCGAAAAGTTTTTTAATCAATTAAAGTTTATATGTAATTATAAAAGTGAGATAAACAAATTCTGAAGTTTTTCTCCATAAAAATGTAGAAACAACTACTGATTTTAATACTTGAAAAACATAAAATATCCTTCGAGCTTTCTCTTTTCGTATAGGGCCTAAAGATGCCATAGCTTTTTAAAAAAGATTGAAAATCTAGAAGTGCGTATACTAATTAATCAAACTTTTATTTTGTGATAAATTGAAGCTTAAGTTTTACTGTCCTAGAAGTCGACGACAATTCTTTTAATTAAAATTAAGCGCAAATGTGGAAGATGATCAATCAAACGTATCGAGTCTGCACTAAGATATATTACAACTCTTGTTTGGTTATTTAATTAAAAACACTTTAATTTGTAATTGTGAGCTTAATATATTTTATTTATCGACTTATATATTTTTATATTTTACATATAACAAGTTAATCTTATATTGTTATACTCGTGTGTTACAAGTGGTGTTATCGCTTTGACTTACAAATGTAGACTGATGCATACTACTAATGTCTTTCAATAATATCGACATTTTAATAATATGGTAGTATTGTTTTATACTATGTGAAGTTTACTAGAGTGACTATAAGTCACTATAGATATATAGGCATTGTTGATTTATATGTTAATTCATCTTCTATACTTATATATAACTAAGCTTTTATACTTACAAACATGACTAGGTTTTGTAAGGTCGCCAAAACAAAAATTGACAGCTGAAGATCACGTCAAATAATTGTCAAATTTACAGTTATAGTGCTATGACGTAGAATTGAATGCTCAGCTATGCTAATATCAAACTTATTAGATTAAAAAATAATACATCAAGGATGAAATTACTATTTCTTAAAAGCAAACTTTGAATATATGTTCGAGAACAATATTTTATTTATCGAAATTCTGCACAAGGACCCCCGCTCTCATTATCACTTGAAAAAAAGTAATATATAAAAAAATAAAAAAAAAAACAAGTAACACGTTTAATTCTTTAGAATCACGTAAGCATTATGGCATAAAATTTCTAACGAAATGTGCATTCAAGACAATATGCATATAAAAAAAAAAAAAAAACAAAAAGAACAAAATACAATTTTTTTTCTATTTTTTTTTTTTTTTACATAACAATGCAATACATATTATGTTGAAGTATTTAGAAGATTTTCTACTTTTATTATTATGCATTTTTATATTCACCATAGCTGGGATTCAAAACTGAAACATGATGAAATTGCAAGAATGAAAATAGGCTGCCATTTTTCAGTTTTTTTCTTATATACTTTTGTATTTGGAAAATATAAAAATAAAAAAATTTTGAATTCATTAACCCTCGGTTACTGTCCTCTATTTTCGTTACGTAGTTACTATCCAGGGGTGGAAAACACCCCATATATTCAAATGCGTATTTGAACTGCTATAACATAAATATCTTAAGGCATTTTTTTTTCCAGATTAAATCAGTAAAAATTCTACAAATTTAGATATATAAACTTCATTTTATTAAAAACTAAATAAATAAATATATAGTAAAAACAAAAAATACTCCATTTAATAAGAAAATAAAAAAAATTAAAATTAAATACTTTTTAAATTATCACAAAATCTATAATTTTCATGCCACGTTCTTGCAATTGGTTGTTTTTGAAAGCAGAAGATAACAAATAAAAGTTTATTAACAAAATTTTTTTCAACAGGAACAATTTTTTAGAGAAAAATTTTATTAAATTAATGTAATTTATCTCACCAGTTTTCAGTATTAAAAAAAAAAATTCCAAAAACAAATTTGTGATTTTGCCTCCAAATTGTAGCAGTTCACACAAATTAATTTTGTACGCTTTTGTAGCTATGGCAATTCAAATATTAATTATTTTTATTTAATATAATAATATAATATTATAATAATAAAAAAAAAAAAAGTTCCCAATTATAACTCAAATATCTACCATAATACAAAATTTCGTTATTATGAATAAATTTTGTGTCAATATTACTGTCGGGGGTGTAATATACCCCATTTTGTAAAAAAATTTTGTGTCAAGATTACTGTCGGGGGTGTAATCTACCCCATTTTGTAAAAAAATTTTGTGTCAAGATTACTGTCGGGGGTGTAATCCACCCAGACCCATTTTGGATTGCATTTTTCGAGGTCTTTTTTTATCAAAGCCCACATTTAATTTACACAAAATTAAAAAAAAATATCCAAAACGAGATTACATATTGGTTTGAGATCAACTACTACAATTTTTCGTATGTATTTTGTCTTGTAAACTTGATTTGGGTGGATTACACCCCATGGACAGTAACCGAGGGTTAAAAAATGAACATTATAAAAGAAAAATATAATAGAAAAACATTTACATTATATTATATTAAGTACTAGCTAGTACCCGGTTCGCGTTGCTGCGCCTCTCAATGAAGGTTTAATTGAATTTGATGTTACTGCAAAAAGTTAACACAAAAATTACACACGGCTTACACATGTAAATTTTAAAATGTATGAAAGCAATCTTTTTAAAAGGATTTTCTAGGATTATTCTAGTAATTTTTGAAACTTTCTGTAATTCAAAGCAGTACAAACTACTTTCCAAAATTTGACGTAATTTACTTCCAAAAAATTTTTTTTGACCAAACGTAGGACCGACTGTTAAAAGACTTAACTCCATTTTCAAGTTGCTTCACACATATAAAATTTGAGGTCAACCGGTCAAATCGTTTCTAATTTAGAGTTAAGTATTGAAAAAACCTATTAAAAGCTGTTGTGCTGCAATGGGTTAATGCAACTCAATAAATTTTTTTTGGGGTTTTCTTCTTAGCCAAAGCAGAATTTCATAAAATCGGACAAAATTTGGACCCAAAATTTTTTTTGACCACCTGTCGGCCCGACATGGGTTAACAAATTCCAAAACTGTTAATATTGTCAACTCAATTCTTAAGGAGCATCACGTACCTAAAATTTGAAGTCAATTGGTCAAACCGTTTTCATTTTAGAACAAAGAAGTTTAAATACTTGCACCACAGCCCCAACTTGGCGGTCCGTTAGAGCAAAATTTTTGGGCCACGATTTCTTTCTGTATCTAAAAACCTCTATATGCAAAATTTCATGAAAATTGGCTGGGTAATTTAGGAGTCTATTCGCTACATACAAACAAACAGACAAACAAACAAACAAATAAGCAAACTTTCGCTTTTATATATATAGAAGATAGATAAGAGTACATAATGTTTTAAATATATAAGTAACTATATACTAACTACATAATATAATGATGAATTTGTTTTTAAATATTTAAATATAGCAGTAGAAGAAGATTAATATAAAGCCATTTTATTACTTTAATTATGTTCTAAAGCTGACTGATGGGCAGGATACATGGGATGTACAAAAGTTTTTTAAGGCTAAAATATATACTGGAATTAAAATGAATGGAAGGTGATGGAAGTTATTGAAGGGATTTTTCTTAGAAATGTAGAAAGTTAAAATTGAAGATAATAGAAATGACCTTTAAGAATCAAATAATGGAAGAGTTCATCATTACAAAAATTTTGTAATTTCTTGAAGTGTTTTAAGAAAAGGAAGTGATGAATATCATTTGAATTAACATTTTAATATTGTTATTTAGATATTTACACCTAAGAATTATTAAGAGGTAAATAAGCTTCACTTCAAATTTTAATATTGTATATTTAAAATTAATTTTTGAAAAATTTTTAAATTTTGTTTTAAAGTTCGTAACGTGGCCAAGTCAGTCTAAGTGCAGGCTATTATTATAAAAGTTTCATGAAAAATTGGATGCATAATTGCAATAATAATAGTATAATTGAACTTTACTTTATTTAATTTCCACGACTGTATAATTTTCTAAAAAACCTAAGATGGAAAATTTAAAGAAATGGGTGATGTTAAAGTCGCTTAGTTTTATATTAGACATACTGTCTTTATTTTGTCTATTTTTTTAGACATTAAAAAGCATCGAGTACCCTCCGTTCAAAATATTGGGAATTCCCTTTTGCTATGAGAATCCTTAACAAATCAAAACTGCACACTATATTTGAAATGTTCTGTGGATGAGGAATTTAATACATATGTACAGTTTGGTTCGAGGGTTCGGTTTAAAAATTAAAGTTTGGAGAAGTGAAATTTGAGATTATAGATAATCTAGAACAATGAAGACAATTTGGAGCTTTATAAAGAAGAACGATGTGGTTGTTTTTCTTAACATTTCTACATGTTAGTGTTGAACAACTGTCGCACATCTTGTTTAACATTGGAAAACTTTAGTGGAGGGTGTTTATTGTTCTATTACTCTAGAACATATATTCGTCCTTACCAGAGACCTACAACATTATTGAGCCAGATTGTGCTAACAAAATATGAGGCGTATTATAAAAATTTATTTATGTTGAGACATATGTAGGCTTTTATGAAATTTAGATAAAATTAAAATTATTACCGGCCGGGTGGCACAGTAATTAGAGTGCCGACCTTTAATGCGAAAGGCCCGAGTTCGAATCCCAGTGAAATTGAAAAAAAATTTTATCTTATTTTCGATTCGACTCAACTACCGTTCGCTATTGGGTTCAAATTAATGGCTTAATTATTAATTATATATTTTTAATAACTAACTAATATTTTTTTTATAATTTAATACAAGAATCTAAAATATTCTTAAAAAAAGTTTTTAGTAAAATATTTTTCAATATTTGTTAGATTTTTTCAACTTTTATTACAATTTTCTATAAACTTTTGTTTTATAAAAATTTTTTTTAGAATTTCGACCAAACTTCCTTTAAAAATCTATAAAATACAAAAAAATGTTATTTAAATAACATTTTGTAATTTTTTCTGCAATTTTACAACTTTTGCATTTAGTTATTTCAATTTATTTCAAAGTTAAAAAAAAAAAACTTTTACTTCTTTCATTAAAGTTATTTTTATTCTATTTACAAAGTACTGATTACTAACTACTGAGTACTGTGTGTTTTTCAGCAGAAAAACAAATTACTTTTAAAAATTTTTTTTAAATTGATTTTTAATATTAAAAATTTGTAATATTAATAAAAATTTAAAAATAAGTTTTGAAAACAGAGTAGTACTTTTTTAAATATACACGAATGAAATAAAATTGACTCGGTTCCTTGTGGCAAATTTAATCTACCCTGTTGATTGTAAAGCTTTTTGTAATAATAGTACAAAAATATTGATAATATATTGACAATATAGTTTTTTTATTCAGAAGAATAGAAAACTGAATAAATGAAAATTCATGAAAACTAAATATTATCATTTCAAGAAAATTTTTATAATAGTTGCGATGACAAAGAAAAGCAAAGTATCTGAACTTTTTTATATTGTGTTATATTGTATCTGAACTATTATATTGCATCACTGCCTCCATTATTATTTTCAGAGAATGCATGTATTTTAATGTTAGTACTTAAAATAGCTTAAAGTGCAATGAACAAATTGAAAAGAGTTTACAAGAATACAATTTTGTTTTATTTAAAGATTTTCTGAAAATGATTTTGTAAAAAAATGTTTTTTTTTTTTGGGAAAACTGTTTTTCTAATGATATAGGAGAAGGATTACATCATTAAAATATTATGCTTATTGTATCAGAGATTTTAGGTAGGTACTTTATTCAAGCATTTGTTATATAGCTCATAATTAGCTGGATTATGTTGTTATTTACAAGATACAAAATGGCTATTAATATCTTGTTAGCTAATTTAAGTGATGCGATTACTGGGATTCAAATTGTGGTCTATATTTTATACTATACTTGGACAAATAAAATGGTTTATGGTAGCATGAAGTTAACCTGCAATGATAAGTTTGTTAGCATTAATATAAATGAAGAAGAGCGTAGGAGAGTAGTGGAGTATATTTATTCTCCGATACCCAGTATTGCATTACAATGAATTTATGTAAATTTCAGCGTCCTAAATTCGTTATTTTTTGAGTTATCATGCGGACAGACGGACAAACGCGCGAATATAAATTGCTAGGTCTTATTAAATTTCCCCTGCGATTCTGACCAGATCCGTACCTTTTAGTCTATTATCCACTCTTAATGATAAAAATTTAAGCTCGATCGATCCCAAATAGATAAGATTCTTAAATTTCTTTATCTAAAAACATCGAATAAATTGAGCTGTGATAGCTACCTATTAAACAAATTATTTATCATTGAGAAATCATGTTATTTAAAGAAAATTCAGACCAATTCAGAATAAATCGGTATCCTGTAATAAAAATTTAATAAATTATCCAAAATAAACTGGGCGAAACGTGAATCCCTCCTAATAGAGTAAATAACGTTCCTTCAATTTAGATAAATCAAACAAATCAAAAGGACAGCTTGCAGAATAAGAAACTTGTTTTTTGGAAGCTATAGTTTAAGACGCGCTACAGACTAAGAACTATTTAGTTAATCTATATGTGTGTATATTGTACTCTATATTTATTTATTATTTATTTGTAGTACCAGACAATAGTAAATATAGCCTGACAATATTTATTCTCTGCCTATTTGACATTTGGACTTATTATTAAACTATTGTAATATACACTATATTTTTTTAGATAGTGATCCGACCATTAGATATGATCCGACAAGGGCTTGAACCCAAAGACTTTTCGATTGAAAAGCCCGCCACTTTACCACTGAGCTATCGGTGAGATTGTACTCTATAGAATAAACATAATCCTTTAAAATTAAAATATCAACTTCCGGATATTGGAAAAATTGTCTTAAAATATAAGAAAATAAATTTTATATTTTCTTTTTCTATGTATTAAATAACAGTATTTTGTATCATTAATGTAAAAATCAATTTTTTTTTATTTTACCGTTTGTTGTGACTATAAAGTCTTTAAAAAAAACTAGAAATTATATATTAAAAAATAAACTAGCAAAATAACTTAATGATTATTTTCATTTCTTAAAATTGGTAAAAATAAAATTTAATAACGGTACAATTATATTTTATATTTTTAATAGTTATTATATTTTGAAATTCTCAAATGTTTAGATTTTATTGGTAGTTATTTAATGTTTATTTCAATAAATAAAGTTTAGTTTTATTTTGCTATTAGAAATTATGTTTATATGTGCATGGGTTATGGAGTTTTAAACTTTATATTTTGAGAAAATATTTTTATTTTTAATAATAATATAATATTTAAATCTGCATTTTAAACAATTTTAAATAAATATTTAATGAGAAAATATAGTAATTGGAACTCTCAAGAAACCTGTGTCAAATCATTTTAATAGTTATTTGATAATTTTAACAAAATTTAGAATGCATTTTAATCAATAAATACTATAACAGTACTTATTAAACTCAATATATTCTTTTGATAGAAATGTTTGATTAACTATTTTATCTGTGATATATACAATCCAATTAAAATAGTTTAATTTCTTTTTTAAAGTTTTTAATGAATTTTAAACAACTTAATTGATAACTTAAAACTTTGAAAAGTTTGAAATCAGTTATTTTTAATTTATAAACCGTAGCACTTTTTTTGAACTTTACATTAAACATTTCAGTAACAAAAACCATGTCAGTCAGTGAAAGTCTTAAAGAGTACCTATGCCAATTCTAAATCTTAATATTCTTTCACTCTATAAATTATGGAGTTTAAAAAATGTTTTGATAAACGTTTTAGCAAGTGAAGTGTGCTTTATATGGTTAACCAATTCACATAAATTTTTAGGCGAAGTGACAAAAGTCCGGGAGTCGAAATATCCCAAAAGACATATGACTCGAAAAGAAGTTCCCCGGGGATTTGTGACTTTATAGAAGAATTTCCCCTTTTTGCAAAATCTAAATTTTGCAACCAACTTTCGACTACACAAATTTATAAATAATCTGGAAAAAGAAACACTTTTAATTATTTAACCAACGTGAATATGCTCCCTAATATAGAACCCCGCATAGCTCTTATTGTTTAACATGTAGTATTTCATTATCATACCTAAATTATAAAGTTCAATATAGAATTTCAAAATTCCTTAATACTCGAAAAATTCGACTTTATTTCCTTTTCAATTTTGAATTAATTTCTTTTTAAAATTCAATTTAAAACTTAATCACATGTTTTGAAATATTATGTAGAATTATGTCCATTTTTTAAGAGACTTTAAGCTCATTTATTAGAGTCACAATTCCCCGGGAAATTTTGACTTATTTTTTTTTGTTTTTAGTCCCCAGGGCAGTTTTGTCACTTCGTCTAATTTTTACAATTTTTAAATATTATTGACATTAGTCTTGTCTATTAAGGGTTTTCTTTTACTGACAGCGGGAGCAGGTATTAAATCAAGATTAATATATAATGGACGCCTTCTAAAAGTAAGATTTAAATGTATATGACTTATTAATCGTGGGAATTGCAAATTATATAATCCTACACCGATTACATAAGATTTTCAAGGAATCTTTTTAAATTTTATGGAAGTATCTCCACTCTATTGAATACTAATACTAATCAAATATCAATTTTCTTATCCTTCATTCAACTTATTCAAATTTTTTGCAAAATTATCGATATTTTTTAAAGATTTTCTTCAGTTTTTTCTTTTGATATACAAATTTTATTACAAATTTTTTTTTTCAGTTATAAGGTTATGACCATTATTTTGTACATCATATCAAGGCAACTTTTTTAAACTTGCATTTTCTTTTATATAACACAGTCAAAATAGTACACGACTATTGTTTTAAAGTAAAAATATGTGTTATAAAATTTATAAACTATTTTTTATTAAAAACAAAGAAAAACAAAGAAAAATCAGAAAAAATAAATAAAAACTTTTTTTTTTAACGTGCTATAGTGGAAAAATATTTTAAAATGAAATATTGGGAAAAGTAGAGAAAGAAACTTTTGAGTAAAAAAGAAAAGTTGGAAAAATAAATTTATAAAAAGAAAATGAAAACTTTTTATTATATTCATTTCAGTTTTTTTTTTTTTTTTTTTAATATTGTTTGTCAACAGATTTTTCTTTTTTTGTCTTTTTCCATTTTCACAATTTTTCAAATAAAAGTTTTTCATATTTTTTGTTGGAATTTTCATTTCAATTCCAATTTTTATTACAAAAATTTTCATTGTTGCATTTCATTTCAATTTTTTTTTGTTTTTTTGTTGTTTTTTTTTAAGAAAAGAAAAACAGTTTTTGCACATACGAGAAAATGTACAAAGGAAATAAAAGAGTAAGTAATAAAATGGTTAAAAAGAAAATTTTCTTCTTCAACTATTTTCCTACGAAAATATTTTCTTTGAAAAAAAAAAATGGATTCCATTTTTTTTTATTTTATTATTTTAAATCTGGCTCCGGAACAAAATAGGTAACAAAATTCTGGAACGTTAAAGAATGCCTTAAAAAAAACATAACGGGGGAAAAAAATGACATAAGACAAGAAAACTTTAAAGAATTGAAAAGGAAATTCGGAGGAAAATTAAAAAAAAAAATTGAATTCGTGAAAAATGTTTTGGTTATGCACTGGAAACTTTCGCAAAAATTAAAAAAAAAAAAAAATGGCGGCAATGAATATAAGAAAAGAACATATTTTTTTTTTTTTTCAGTTTCAGTTTAAGTTTAAGTTTCAGTTTAAAGTTAATTTTGTACAAATTTCCATGTTATAATCTAACCATGGGGTAAAATTATAGTGGAAATCTTAAGTTGTACTACTATTAGATACTTATAATATAGATTCTAACTAATGTACAACCTTATAAGGAGCGCAAGACATTTAGTTATACGTCACTTAAAGTAAACTTCACATTAGTTAATCATTATATTCATTAAGCAGTTGATTACCTGTGCCTTATTGCACCAACCACTTATTACTTATTACTAATCAAATAATCATTTTTTTCATAAGTGAGTGTTTTTTACTTATCAAATAGTATGTACTCGAACGCAAAAGAATAAAGTGCAACATAAATTTATCCAAATTTTGTTGAATTATTATGATCAGTGATAAGTTGTTGGTGCAATAGGGTCTAATCCAAGTTCTATATTAACAAAAGACTCTGAACAATATTCGTTTATTTTATTCTAGGCTTTAAATTTATGATAATAAATAATGATTATGAAAAGGAATACCGTTGGGGCCTTGAAACAATAAAGGATTGTTAAATTTCTGAAGATCTCATCAACAGTTTTAATCTGTTTTCATTTTTACGTAAATATCAACTGAATGATACTGGGACATATTATGTACAAGGGATTCAAACTTTTGAGCAGAAAAATAAATTGAATATTTAAATATTTAATAAAAGTTTATTTTCAATTAAGGAAATCTAATCTTATATTTATAACCACTTCCTATTGTACAAATTATTCAAATATTTTAATACAGATATATTTTTATAATCACATAAATATATAAATTTAATACAATGTACTCCAGAGCCCTATTAAACCAACAATTTATCATTGAACGCCTTCAAATGAAGAGTTAAGCATTTATATGTAGCATCTTTTAATATGCCCCTAAAAGTATGTTATTCAAACTTAAATTTTTCCACTTAATTTTAAAACAATTTTCCTTTTAAATTACAACTTTTATAGTGCTACATATTTATGTATTATTATTTAAATAAATTTTCCATGAATTAAAAAAAGAACTTTATTTATTAAAATAATAAAAAACTTTAAAACACTTTTATTTTATTTAAAGGTCATCTGAATAAGTTTTAAAAAAAAAAAAAATTCTCAATTCATTAGGAAGAAAATTTTTTTAAACAAATTTTCAATAAATTTCCAACTTTAATAAAAGTATAATATATAAAGTATAAAAGTATAATATAACGTCTGGTGAATATTTTTTTTCAGGGTAATTTAATTTTCATTTAAAAACTTTTTTTTTTTTTAAATTTAACAGTTTCTTGCAAATCATGGTACTTCGTCCTTTGATGTAAAAATAAGTGAGTGAGTAAAAAAAAATTATTTAAATTTTCCAATAAAAATAAAAAATCCAGGAAAATATTTCCAGTTAACTAGTTTTTTTTTTAAGTTAAATCAGTTACGAATTTTTTTTTTTTTTTTAATTTTCCTAAAAGCATGCAATCAAATCTGGAAAAAAATTTACCTATTCAAGTTGAATTCTATAGAAGAGTACTATGAGTACTTACAAGTACAAAATATTCATTGCATGGAAAAGTAAAATATAACGGTAAAATAAAAATTGAAAAATTTTAAGAAAAAAATTTCTACCACAAAATGGGGACATTTATTGAAAAGTCCATTTTATTTTTTTATTTTAAATTTTGAAGAAAAAAAAAAGGGAAAAAACCTTTTAAAACTATTTTCTTTTTTTTTGGCATAAAATTTTATAATAAAATTTTTTTCGGAGAATTTTTCCTACGTGCTTTCTTTTCGTTTTCGGAAGAATTTTAAAAACCAAATATTATTTATTAAATTTTTTTTTTTTTAAAAAATAAGACATTGTATTTTTGGATTCTTGGAAAAACTTTTAGAGATTCGGGGGAAACTGTGTTTTTTTATTAAAATAATAGTGCTAAGTATAGTTTTTTTGTTTTAAAGGTACTTAAAAAACATTTTTAAAAATAATTTGGGGTTTTTGTCTATTTTTATAGTTTATGCTAATATGGATATTTTTAATAATATGTATTTTATTTAAATGTAGGTAAGTATTAATATTTAGGTCACTGTTTTGTTAATAATATGCAGGAAAGTAGGTACATGTATTGAATTTTATATTTCAATTTTAAAATCAATTATTAATGTTTTTGAGATAAAAATAGTTTAAAATAGAATCTAGCTAATACTGATACTTCCGTATCAGTATTAGCTAGATGATAAATATTTCCAGAAAAATTAAAGACTGAGTTTGTCGCATTAGTAACATATTTAAATTTAGAATTAAATTTTATTATGGAATTTCCTTTTAAGATTTTCAGAGATTTTCTTCAATAGTTTTCTTACTATATCCATATAAATCTGTTACTTCCATAATATATTTTTTAATTTTTATTTTTTTGATATTCCTTTTTAATTTCGTCCTTGCTTAAAGGAATAGTAACCATCCTGTGTATCATGTGGTTGAAAGCTGACATTTTGTGCTGGCGACTGTGTTTTGATGTACTTGGAATGACTCGGTTGGTGTTTATTGGTTTTCTGTATGTCTCGAATTCCTTATCCTTTTTATGGTGGCTTATGAAAATGTTTAAAATTGGCAAATCATGACTTTGTTCTATTTCATGGTTGGAAACCAATATTTTTGTGTGTTGAGATGATAAATGAGATTTGTTTTGAACTTTGTCTTTTCTTACAATTGCAAATACATCATCTACGTATCTCAATCAGAATCTAGGGAAGCTTTCTTTGTTAATATTAGAAAAAATTTTATAGAACAGAAAATAATGATGATAAGAACAGCACAACTAAGAAAACTTAGTAAAAAGAAATGATTGTATACATTTATACCCTGATTACAAATATTCCATAGGAATTATTTTCGGAAAAATTCAGAAATTTAGTATTACAACTTCTTCGTCAGAATTAATATTGAAAAGCTTCTTCCCTATTCGGAAGTCGAAATTTTATGAGTTCTGATTTTTGAAAATTTTGTATTACAAATTTCATCGTATTAAGTTTTATTTAAGTTAAATATTTCAGAAAAATCTTCTTTAGTTGTAAAACTTTACTTATTTTCTGTTCTGAAAAAATTTTACAAACTATTTTTATAACTCTTGTTCTGAAATATTTTCTGTTTGGAGCTCATAATACAAATTGTAAGGAATCCTTTAAAGTTTTCTTTGCTCCTTCGAACAATTAAAAAAAATTATAAGATAGCAATTGAAATCAAAATATCTTCAATTAAAAATATTATCTACTTCAAGATTTCGATTTAAATTATAAAAATGAGTTGCATAAGTTTTGAACTAAAACTTTTTCTAAATTCTTAACATGTTCATTAATCCAAATCATAGTTCTTTCATAATTAAATAAATTATTATAATTGTTATTATTATTATTATTATAGCCCAAATATCTTATCCTACTAACAACATAATTTTTTAAATATTTGTTTTAACAAATTTTTTATTAAATTTTTTTTTGTAGATCAAGCGAAAATATACTTAAAATAATTGTAGACATAATTATAACTTTACTAATCTTGAAAACTTCTTCTATTATTTTTTTCTCTCTTTCACATTTTCTTTTCTTATTATCCATTTTCATAATTATCTCTTTATTCAATTAATGAATCTTCTAAATATGATTTACTTTTTATATTTTAAATCTTTCAAAGATTTCATATCCATTCAATTTTTGGTTTTTTTTTTAGAATATAACATTTTCTTCTTTGAATGAGTGAATTTAATTCAAGTAATTCCATTAATTTATCATTTATATGTTCTTCTTTTATTTTTATATTATGGCGTTTTTCTTTCAATTAAAAGTTTTTTTTTCTGTAAACTAATTATTTATATTAAAATTATGAAAAGAATTTAAGTTAGCTTTTAATTTGTATTAATTTGTTGTTGCTAACACGTTTTAAAAATACATTAATTAGTAGTATAAAAGAAATGAAAATGTTCCTCCTAAAGATATGCAAAATTATTATTTTTTAATGAAATTTAAGTGTTTAAAGGAAATTGGAAAGAGAACTAGGTAGCGTAGCTGTTTAGTAGCTGGCAAACTAACCATTGGATTGCGGGTTCGATTCTCGCACAGAACATTAGTCCTTTTCAAGTAAAATTACTCTTCTTTAAAAGTACTTTATTTTACATTTCCCTCTTGCGATTGAATATAATAAGGGTATAATGTAATTAAATAATGAATATAAATGGTATTAGAATAACATATTTAAAGTATCTTAACCTGAAATGGTCTCTGTGACCAATGATTTTTAAAGTATTGCGTTATAATGCATGATATAATGTATAATATTAATGAATAGAGTATAATTAAAATGTTCCTCCTAAAAGTATGCACAATAATTTCTTTGAATTAAATTGAGGAGTTCGCAGGCGCATATTTGATATTATTGATATAAATTATAAATAATAATTTTTTTTTAGATATAATCTGACCTGGGTTTCAACCCGAAATCCTTCGATTCAAGGTCCAAGTCCTAACATCCGCACCACGAGTCTGAATAAAACTTTCTAGATTAGCTAGCAAGTTATTTAAAATAAATATATTTTTGAAATATTAATAAAAATTAATGATAATGTAAAAGCAGGACTGAAAACAATTGAAAACAAATCCCATATACTTAAGTATGAATTTAAATTATTTGGATCTGGTTTTTATTGAACAATAAAAGAATTTTTTAATTTCAGGAACGGTTTAATTTAGGACTTCAATAGTTTGTACAAGCAGTTAAAATTTTTTTAATAGTAAACATTAACTTTAAATTTTAATTTAAAATTTTTAATTAAAATAATAATAAATATTTTGAATAATTTATATACATATATATATACATATATAATATAATAACTATATAATAAGAGTATTTTATTTTTAAATTTAATAATATACATACCTTTGTACCCATTTATATGTTGGTGGTGGATTACCTTCAGCATCACAATCAAATGCAGCTGGACTAAATAATGGTGCTGTTGTTAAACGATCTGGACCGGCAGAAATTATTCTTGGTGCAACTTTTTAATTGCAAAAAAATTATTTTGAAAATATAAAAATGGAAGAAAAGAGAAATAAAAAATTAAAATAATAAAATTAAATATTTAAGTTTTTATTTTTTGGTTTTTTTTTAATGAAAAATATTTAAAAAAAAAAATTTTTCATTATTAGTTTGTTTGTTTGTTATACAAAAAATGCATTATTAAATTTATTTCGTATTAAGGAAGCAAAGCGCAATACAATTGTACGTTAATAGGTAATTAAAGAATAAAAAGATTAAAAAAATTTATAAATTTTACTAGAATTGTTTTTTTTTATTTCAATTTTGTTGTTCTTGTTGTAATGTTGCAAAATAACTTTGAAAAAACAATGGACACTTTCAGTAAAAACTTTTCTAACAACAGCAATAAAACAAAATACGAAAAATAAGAAATATCTACCTACAGGGGACTCTGATTGCAGTTTTTGAGGACTTTTACGATTAAAATAAAAAAAAAAATTGAGGTAAGTCGCAGTCAATTAACGTTTAGGAGTATTCGGAAGTTAAAAGCTAATAGTTTGAAATTTTGAAAGAGCCAGAGTTTCGGAAGGACCTTTGAGGGAACTTCCGCAAGGGGGTTGTGAGGTATTGGCGGCCTCTCCACTAGAAATTGATATATTCAAAAACTTTGAGATATAAAGTACCGTTATATGAAATCGTCATCTTGATAGCTCACAGTCCCTCTGCGGAAGTATATCTGACCTTTCTATCTGCAAATTTTTAATTTCAAATTGTGGCGACTTCAAAGATTTGCATTAAAAGCTATGAAAAGATTTCGATTAGATTACAAATCAAAGCACGTATTAAGGTTCAGATCCAGATTTTTTAGGAAAACTTTAATAATAAACGTCAATTTACATATCCTAAATTAGGTAATATTCCTAAATGTGGTAGGGAAGAGCTATGCTCTACAGCAATTCTACAATTTTTTAAAAATTAAATACCATTTGTGTGAATTTCTAATAAATACTCAAATACCTATTTGGACAAAAGCTTTACCACCACGCATACCTCCAACAGCTACATAGACTTCACACTTTTCACAATATAATACAGTTTTTAAATCTCATAAAGGAATAACTTAAAAACAGTAAAACTAAAAAAGAAAATTCATGTTGTTTGTTTTTTTATTACAAAATATAAAATTAAACACAAATGAAAGGATAAACTAGGATAAGTACACTTTATTATTATAATTATTTTTGCTTTTTTTTTTTCAAAAAAGGAACAACAGGGACTAATTTAAAAAAAAAAAAAAAATAATAATAATAAATGTTTCAAATTTTAAATTTTGAGTGTAAAATGTATAATAATGTACAGTGAAAGAATAAAACTAAATTGTGAATAGTATACCTATTCACTTAAATAATAGTGATTTTCTTTTCTAAGTGGTTCGCTTTTGTTTCCCCTTTTTAGGTAACTTGAAATTTTTTAAGTGAAAACTAGTGTTTTGAAACAGTTTTCAGTTCTATTTTTAAATGCTTTTTTTATTTTAACTATTCTGCAAATCTTAGAATAAAACTATTTTGCAGTTACAATGTATTAAAATTAAAATTTTAAGTACTAATCGTTTAGTGAAATGATTCATAAAGTAAAGTAAAATTAAAATTTTAGTTAAAGAAGTTAAATAAAATTTGAAATTATAGTTAATGGAGTCAGAAGCTATTGCCATTAGTCAGCTGATTTAAACTTTTTAGAAGTTTAGGGAGAGAATATGATTAGAGTTTAAAATAATTTAAGTTAGCTTTAATCTGTGTTAATTTGGTGCTGCTAATTAGTTTAATTAACAAGTTAATCATTATTATGCAAAATATTAAAACTTTCCTCCTAAAAGTATGCAAAATAGTTTCTTTTTTGAATAGCAAAGTTCAAATAAGCTTAAAAAACATAAGTTATTCCCATAATGGCCTATGTAGCCGAGGGAAACACTAATATTGCTTAAGTACCTTTTTTGTAATAATAGAATTTAAATAAATAAATAATAAGTTTAAAAAAGCAAATTGATGAAATAAAACCAATCTTTTGCAGATTAGTTTAAAATATACGGATCAATAATTCATGTATCTATTGTTCTAAAAAATCTTCCATTAGTACACCGACCAATTGTATGGGAAGTAGATTTTGTATTGTAACTAGTCTATACCTTCATAAATACCCTAATTAGAAAAAAAAATCGAATTAGCTGCTACAGGTTAATTCAAAAGCTGCTTCCTTCTAATGATTTCATATTATTGAGAAATTTCACTGGAAGCTTCTTAATAATAAAGGACATTTAGCAATTATTAGATATTTAGCAAATCAATTAGAGAGATCAAATCAAAAAATTGAGTTGATCTCTCTTAGCATTCGCCTATTCGTTTAGATATTGTATATCGTAGTCTGTCGAATAATATTCTTGAACGGTTATACAGTTCTTAAATTGCTCGATTATAGGGTGAAATAAATTCGCCGCGTATAATTTTTCATTTTTCATTACATATTTTAAAAAATGGTACATTCTTAGATATATCAGACATTAAATTGATCTGGCTTACCATTCGCCTATTCGGTTCAAACTTCTTGTAGTCTGTCGAATAATATGATTTAAAAGTTATACATTTCTTAAATTGGCTCGAATACAGGGTGAAATAAATTCGCCGCATATAATTTTTTGAAACAATAAAATATCCACCAATAGACGGCTTAACTATTAAAATGTTAGATTTTTCAGAGAAACTACTCTCGACACTCTTCTTCTCAACCCTTTAAATTAAAAAAAAACTGGTGTCCTATACCACAGTCTTTATTTCCATAAGTTCTATATAAGCTCTCAATACATCTCACATTTTGAAATATATTATTCCATAATTTTAAATTAATATTTTTCAACCCCAATCCTCCTCTGTCTCCTCCCCTATTTAATGATTGCACTTTAATAAGTTCTGTATCGTATATTTATGAAAATAATTTTATATTATCATAAACTTTCCGTCAGTTCTAAATTTGCTCCAAATTTTGTAGTTGTTTTTTTTTTGCAAAACCAAACCGAACCGCCAAAAATTTCTCAAAATTAAAATCTTTAATAAAAAACGTACAATAACAAAAAAAAAAAAAAAAATTGCAAAATAAAATTTTGTATATATAACTTATTGTTGAAGTTTTGCATCATTCATTTTAATAAAAAAATAACTGTTAAAAGGAATATAATAGCTACAACTACATATACAATCAAATGCGCAATGAAAAAGCTTTTGTTTTGTTTTTTTTACTACTATATTTTGATTTTATTCAAGGTAGTCGAGAAAAAGAAAAGAAAAAAAAAAAATAAAAAAAAAAATTTAAAATAAAAGTTAAAATGGAATAATAAAACACAGAAGAATAATGGAAAAAAAAGAACAAAAGGAAAATAACAGTTAAATAACAAAATTTATGAAGACGAACCATATTATAAATCTTAATATAAAATGCTTGTTGCAAACAGCAATATCTGGTAAAGAATTATTACGCTAAGTAAAAATGAACTTGTCCTTTCTTTTATTTAGGAATTGAATTTTCTAAAAGAGCGTTTTTAAACTGTAAAACTAAAGATTAAATAATTTTAAGAAATAATAATAAAGATTAAATGGAAAAAAAAAGATTTGAGATTAACAGTAAAATTTTTTTTTTTTTAATATTTCAACTCTTGTAAACTTTATGATAGCTATAAAAATTTTGAGATTATATAATAGCAAGAAAATTATAATCATTTGTTGTATTTGGATATATTTTATGGATAGATATTAACAAATTTTATCTTATGTCATAATGAAATTGACGTCTTTCAGTCACCACTGAATTGCAGGAGCTCTTTGTTTGAACTTCTGAAGAAATTAAAAATATTATGTCAAAATACCAAAACTTTCGACACACTTTGCAGCTCAATCACATATTTATACTGTAGAGCTTTTCGAATTTGAGTTCCGAAATATAGGAACTCTTTTATAAATCGAGCCTCCAAATTGTGGAATCCATTACAACTTTATGCGCTTTCCCCAATACTTATGATTTAGATAAAACTAAAGAGATAAGTCAACATATAACTCCGGGTTTTCCTTTCAATCCTTGATTTATACTATGTCCAATTCTTTATTATTCAAAATGTGGGACCCATTATATAACAAATAATTGAACCGCGACTGTCAATTTTGTGACCAAAATAACTGATTAATTTTGGTTTATTTTTTGTTGAGTTAGTGACTGTGCAAGAGTGACTTCTCTGTGTTTTTCAATAGGTATCAGGTTATTGTAAAGTACTTTAAAGGGTTATTGTAGGTCTTGACCCAAAAAATATTTTCTGAAACAGTGTCAGTAACAGAATAAGAAGTTTTAATATAATAAAGCGCTTAATTCCTCTAGAAAAGATAAAGAGTTAAACAAAACTTAGTAGGTAGTCTTTATAAAAAAAAAATTTGTTATGAAATGAATCGAGTTAATCCAGATTTTGTACTACAACAGACGTACCGGAAGTGATTAGTATAAAACTACATCCAAGTTTCTTTAACGTAAATCATGATTCCTATGATACTTACATTTAACATCTAATTCTATAGAAAGTTGTTCTGATGCTCCAACAGAATTTTGTGCTTGACATGTATACAGTCCTTTATCACGTCGACCAACAGGTCGTAATTGAAGTGTTTCCTAAATATTAAACGTTTTATTGAGCAAACAAGTTAAATAAATCATTGAGTTAAATTGTACCTGTAAACTGGCTATTTCTGTTCTACCAGATCTTCGCCAAACAATACTTGCTGGTGGATTTGCATCAGCAACACATCTCATTATAAGTGTATCTTTACCTTCTTCTAAATCAATTTCGGGTGCTCCAATCAATCGTACTGAAGGTGAATCTATATATTAAATAAACACACAAATATTAATAAATAAAATAATTGGAAATATATCTTTGAATAACAAATTATTACATTTAACATCTAATCTTCCTTCAACTGTTACAGATTTTGCAGCATATGATTCATGTAATGCAACACATTTAACTAAAATACCATGTCGATCACGTGATGCTGGAATTTGTACTACAGATGTTGCTGACCATGTTCTTCTATTATCTGGTTCAGTTGAATTTATTTGTGGTCCTAATGGTGTTATTTCTTGATCACCTAAATTTTTTTTTTTTGAAAGTTAAAATAATTATAATATAAACCTAGGTTATTTAAAATGTAATATTATTATAACTATACTTTTGGAATACTACCTACTTATTGTAATTAATTTTTTTAATTAAATTTTAAATTCAAAATTACATTAGTAAGCTTAGTTACGGACATATTAATACATTAGTTAAAAAATTAGGAATTTAGATCCAAGGATTTAGGAGAATTTGAATTCTATTTCTATAACTTAAATTCGAGTTTTCCATATAACTCAAATTTGAGTGATTAAATATAATCGAAATGCTCATGCAATTCTCT
>OY720442.1:9331635-9369898 GCA_963082915.1 Dolichopus griseipennis
TTATTATCTTAAAAGATTTTTGTTTTGTACATTTGAAAATAAAAGTTTAAAATATAAGATTTTATTATAACTACGTCCTATTGTTGTACAATCTAAGATAAAATGTATTGTGATTTAACAATTAAAAATTATAATTAAAGATAATTTGAATAAAAACTTAATTAAATTGCTTAAAATTTGTGTACAAAAGTTTAATTTAACCCTTGGTTTCTCATTGAAGTTTCAAATATAAAACTTTAAGACTGTAAAAATCTTCGGAAAACAGATAAAATGCAAGAAGATAACATATAACAAATATTTAAGATCTAAAGTCTAATAAAAGTAATAAGAGATTGAAAAACTATCAAAAGTTTAATTGCAATAAATCTTTAATTTAGTTGATTCAAAAGTCTAATAAATATTTGAAACGTATTCAGTTAACCCATTGTGGCACAAACGCTTTTTAAAGATCTTTTGTTGACTCTTTTGATCTTTCAATATTACCGTTGGATTTTTGATTTTAAGAATTGGTTAATTCGACATTTGACATTTTAAAAGTGCAAATTGAATTTTTAACCTATTGCGGCATGCTGATGTTTTTTTTTAACCTGCTGCGGAAATTTTTTGGTTCTGACAACACTATCACGCTGATTTTCGGTAAAACTTTCGGTGTTACCGTTTGATCTTAAATTTTAAAAATTTGTTAATTTTTGACACTTTGGCAGCTCAGGTTGAAAAAATTCTAACCCTTTGCGGCATGATGATTGCTAAAATAATTTATGTTTACAAATTATTTCTAATTTTGGCCAGGACTACTCTGACGAATTATCAAGCGTCTAAAATTTGTTTTGAATGAACTTCTATTAACTCAACTCTGCACAAAAGTTTTTTTAAAGAATTAAATACAGTTCCAAATTGAATTGTCCAGTAAATCCTACATAAATTTTTTTAATTTTTATTTTAATGAAATTTATATTTTTCTATAATTTTAATCTAAATACGCCATATCATTAAAATCTGTCTCGAGCTCGATCCCTGGCTGGGTAAACTCAATAAATATTACATAATAATATAAAATTATATAGAAATAACTTATAATTAAATAATATATCAACTGGCCCACATGTCTATTTGGCGAAGGGTCCAAAAATTGCGTGCAAATATTTATAATTGTACGTAATTAATAAATAAATAAATAAAACTGTGCAGGTTTACAAAACTCACATGCATAACACCCTGTATTTTAATGTTTTTGTTTTTTTTTTTATTATATATATTACATTTATTATGTTGGTTTTAATATGGTATCTTTCAAAATAAAAGAATCTGATGTACTTTTCAATATTGAAACTGTCAGGAAATTAATACCCATAGTCAGATTGTTTGAAAGGATTTAAAAAGTTTTTTATTATTTTTTTTTTATTATATTTTTTTTTACTGTTTTTATGAACTATCTTCTATCTCGTTTCTTCATCTGAAATAATTTATTGAAAAAACAACAAAAAAAAAAAAAACAAAAAACAAAAAAAAAAAAAATTATGAAATTCTAGTGAATTATTTTCTCTTTAATAGTGGAGTGTAAAATCCAATTTATTTTCAATGTTTATCTTTAAATACATATACACATATATATTACATAAATTTAAAGTATATAGTATTGTATATAAGAAATACAAACTGATGGTAAGAAGAAGAAATAAAAAAAAAAAATCTTAACTTTTAAAGTACAAGTTATATTTTTTTAATCAATATCATGATCATCATCATTTTAATCATCATCATGACATGTAAAAGACGAAGAAAAGAACTTTTGCTTTGTTTTGAGTTTTTTTCTTTAAAAAACCAAAAATCTCAATGGAGCTTTTGATGATTTTCTTTTTGGTTACTTTAAAACTTTTATTTTGAAATGTTTTTTTTTTTTTTTTGGCAAAATTCTTTACATTTTCTTTGAAAAGAAGGGGAGGGGATGATGGAAGGAGGGGGAGGCAGGTTTATAAAATTTTCCTAAAGTATTGTAAAAATATTTTTGTGGTTTAAAATAAATAAGAATTTATACATTTGCGGTATTTTTTATATGTATATAAACATATATATATATAAAATGATTGTATATAAATATTATTCTAATAATGTGTATACATACATATATATTTGTATGAAAATGTTTTCTTTGATACTTTTGTAGTCATTTGTAGTAATTTAAATCTATTTCTTATTTAGAGGAACGAAAATTGATTTTTAAACTAAAGCTTGTCTTTTATCTCTTATTAAAAACAATTAAACTTTTAAAGTTATGTAAAAGTTATTTGAACAAAATTTTTTTTTTTAATTTTAATAAGCTCAAGTGTTTATATTTTGTTTGTAAGTTAAGATTTTTGAAGCATTGTTGTAATATTTTATTTAATGAACCGTTATATACCGTTAATTTAATAACTGGCAAATTAGTTTCAATTTAAACTTCATTAAAATGCGTTGAGTTGATAAATTAAATTTAGTACATTCGATTTATTTATTAACTATTTTTTTTTTTAAGCGCTAACTGTTAGGCTAATAAGCCTGTCTATACCATAGGTACATGTTGGAACAGGGGGTCATTTTATATTCGTGTTATTAGAATTGGTCTTATTGAATTCCACAAACAATTTAAACATGAGATAGTATTAGGTCTTATAACATGTAGAAATGTCTTAGATTTCATTAGATACAATTCTATTTTTGTTTATATTGTAATATTTTGTATATGAGTTATATGGTATTGTATATCTGCTAGTTATATTATTCAATTAAATTATTTGTTTATATTTTGCATTTGCTTATATTGTTATATTAATGTATTTTTTATTAAAGATATATAATTATTAATTATTGATTATGCCATTAATTTGAACCCAATGGCGAATGGTGGCTGAGTCGAGTCGAAAACCAGAAAAGTTTTTTCAATTTCACTAGAATTCCTTTCCGCATGAAAGGTCGGCACTCAACCGCTGTCCCTCCCAGCTATTAAATATATTTAATAAACTTAAATAAATTTAAAAATGTTTGAGTGAAAATTTGAGTAACATTGGAAGAATTTGAGACCAAAATGTCAGGATAGGAAAGAGTAATCCCGACCTCAGTAGTGATAGGAAATCCAGTTATCTAAATCATATTTCCATATTTTTGTTTAAGGTGATTTGGATTTTATTATCAGTTATGAAGATCTTAATTTGGATTAAGAACTTATTAATTCATTAGCAATCTACTTAATTTAATAATAGACTGAAGTAAATTAATTGAAGTTAAAATTGTGTTTAAAATAAATTGTTACTGTCTTTTAAATGTAATTAAATATTACAATGTAATTAATTTCTAATGTTATTGTAACTTATGTCCTTAAGGGTAAAGTCATTTAATATAGTGGAAAACTCCAAAAAAAAAATCTAAATAATTAAACCTGTCTAAAACATTAAAGGTAAGTAAATGACGTTAAATTATATATCCAGTGAATTTATGTAAATTATTTTTATAAAGTGCATAATAAATCTTTCAGTTCAAGAGACTGAATTTATTTTTTATTAAAAAAAACTGTGTAATTTTTTTATAAACCATTGATCTCGCAAAAAACGTATTTCTGTAATATAATCATGGTTTATTTTAGGAAAAGTGAATGTTTAGACTTTAAGAAAACTTAATTTTTGATTGGTTTGGTATGCGAATATTGAAATTAAGGAGTTAAAGAGTTTTAAAATGTAATGAAATGTATTATAAATGGTGCAAAAATTAGAAAAAAATTTATTAAAGAAAAAATAAAAATTTTAAAAATTAGTTTCTATGATTCTATAATTTGTTACCTTTAAAAATTTGGGGCTTTGTATCTATATCATAATTTAAATCATAATAATATAAGTCGAAATCTCAGTTCAGATTCAATGAATTCGGTAATAAAGAAAAAAGTTTAAAATATTAGCAGTAGGCAGTAGCTTTTCCAAGTAACCAGATTTCTTTAATTAATTTAGAATACACCCAATATCTGTTAATTGTTATCGATATATAATTATTGGATACACTAAATGAAATTTCCATACAATAAAAAAATTTCAATAAAATAATTTCTAAAACAGAGTTGAGGCTAAATTTACTTTTATTGAAAATTTATTAAAATTAAAATTACTTTAATATTTAACAGTATTGAGAGAGTAACAGTACTCAACTTAACTCTTCTCAATTATTAAATAATATTGAGAGTAGTTAAAAGGAGCATATGAAGACGTTAGACTATTAGCAAGCAAATTATATGAGAGCTTAGGTGAAAGCTTTAATATCCCAATGAAATAGGATATTCTCAGAGTATACTCTCAGGTCTCTTATATTTTAATTATTTACATACAATGTAATACATCAAATAATTAAAATACTTTAATTGGTGGGTGGGTTAGCGGTCAGCCTTTCAGTGGTGGTAGGTATTCCATAAATTATAAATTATGTATATAATATATTTTTAATTAGATACGTCCTGGTCAGGACTAAAGCCCAATACCCTTGGTTTAAAAGGCCGTCATCCTAGCCACTACGTCATTGGTCGGATGACCTTGTTTTTTTAATATTACATGAAACATGTTATCTTAAATTTTATCTTTTGCCTTTTTTTCTTGTATTTCATTCAAATAGAATCCATTAAACATAGTACTTTTATAAACCTATTGTCCATTTTTTTTTTAATTTATTTAAAAGTTTTTGTTTTTTATAGGACAAATTACTTCTATACTTTGTACTTACTTTGTATAATATGTGCATAAGAAAAGAAAAACACGTATCTACAAATTAAAAAAAAATTACAAAAAAAAATTAAAAAAAAAATGTCAGACTGATTTTTAGAACAAAAAATAAACAAAAAACTTAAATAATAGAAACTTTTGACACCAAAAATAATTATCTAAAGTAAAAAATCTCGAAAAAAAAAACCTTCACCTTTTATACAAAAAAAAAAAAAAACAATAAACAAATTGTGTTATTTTACACTAAACTGAACATATTGTGTCCCAATGTTTTTTTTTTTATTTTTTAATTCATATGCAAAATTTAAAACAAAATGTAATGCCATATGAAATATCTTTTATCTTTATCACTATCTTCCAAAAATAGCCTTTTCTCTCTATTTTCTATATGAACCTTTTACAGTATTTCTCTCTCTTCTTCTCTCACTCCGTCTCATTTCCACTATTCGTGATAAAAGTATCACGTTTAATTTTTTTCTATTAAAAAAAATTACGATAAACATTTTGCAAATGTTTAACACACACATTTTCATATTATTTTATTTTTAAGGATGTCTGGTCCTTTTTTTTTGGTGTCCAACAATAACAACAAACTGGAAAACTCTCGAAATAAAATAACAAAAACAAAAAAAGGTATAAAAACAAAAACAAAAAAAAGGATGAGAACTGAATATCCTTATGAATGAATTAAAAAAAAAAAAAAAAAACAAAACTGGTTTTTTTTTGTTTTTTAGGTGCCTTTTTAAAATCATTGTCAGGACAGGATATGTGCCAATGTACTGTGCTATTCTATTTATCCTTTTTTTCCCAAGGTTTTAGGTTTTTTTTTTTTTTTGGAAAAATTTGTTGTAACAGTTCCGGTCCAACAAAATTCTAACAACTTTAAGGTTAATTTAGCATAGAGGAAACAAAAAAATAAATATAAAAATTAAAAAAAAAACAAAAACAAAAAAAAATTTTTTAGAAAAAAATAATAATAATAAAAAAGGTGCTTTCGCTTCAGGTGATAGAAATTTTTTGGGTAATTTGTTGTTGTTTATTTTTTTTTATAGAGAATTGTTTTTTTCTGAAAGGTATACTTCCGAATAGTGGCTTCTAGAATCAATTATTATGTGAATTTAGTGAAAAGTGAGAAGAGTAGAAAGTTTCTTGAGAGTGTACCTATCATACTTTAGAATTTAAAATTTTTTAAAATTTTGGGACAATTAAGCTTGAAAACTTATTTTGACTCCTTTACGATTGGACATGGAGTCGTAATTTGGAACTTTTATTGTTATATATGTATTCTCGGATATTGTGATTGGAATGATGTGCTAATCTAAAAATATCCTTTTTTATTAAAAATAGTCAATTAGTAATAATAGAGCGTGGTAACTGCATAGTCATTTAAATTTCAGAATGAGAGTCCATTTCCAAAGTGTTCCTCATGTCTAAAGAAGCATGTCCGACATTAGCTCCTTCTACAAACTAAATGAATGTCTAGTGTAGAATGTCTAGGAGTAGTGATCACTTATTAAATAAAGGGTGATGTACACGGGCATTGGTCCGTATTATAAACCAAATTCTCTCATAGTTCAAAGTACAGTGGTGATCACTTATTATATAAAGGGTGAAGTACACGAGCATTTTTCGTATTATAGTTCAAATTCTCTCATAGTTCAAAGTACAGTAGTGTTCAGTAGTTCGTAATACCTGATGAACATGATGAAGTTTGTCGTAAAATATAACCTTCAATAATAGTTATAAGCGTATATAAATTTTAAGACAAACTTCATCATGTATTACGAACTTAAAATTTCAAAGACTTTAACTTGAGAACCATCTAACACAAAAACAGATTTAATATTATATTTTCCTATAGATTTGATTGTAAAACATCCTTAAAAGTCTAGTTTATTATGCGTATCCTTTTTTTTTTACAAAATTAAATATTACTGAATAATTTTAAAGAATATTTTTTTTTTATATTTAATGATTTTGTGTGAATATAGGCGTAAAACATTTATTTTTTTTTTTTTTGATTATTTTTTCTTATTTATATTTTGTTGTTGTTTTTTAATATTCTTTTTTTATACCATACCTTGTTGTCTTTTTGCCATGAACATGTTCCAGCTTTATCGATTATTTTACATGTAAGTAATGCGTCTTCACCAGGATTTACCTCTGTATATTTAGGCTGTTCAGCAAATCTTTGAAGACATGTTCCATCTGTAATACAAAAAGGAAATGAAAGAAAATTAGAAAATGTTTTTCATTTTGTTGTTTTTTTTTATTCTTTATCTTAATTTATGACTTTATTTAATATAAAAAATTATTTACAATTTTTTTAATTCATTGTGTTAATAAATGAAATAACACAGAAGGACTTATGTCTGAATTATTTATGACAAAATGGAGATTTTTACTTAAAAGTTATGTGAATTTTAAAATGTTTGTGACACATTTTATTTTGGATTCATTTTGCCCTCATTGTTAAATTTTTTGTTAAATATAAGAAATATATGTATATATATCAATTTTTATTTTAAAATGGTATTTAGTAGGTATTTAGAAATTTTAACAGACCTGAGTTTATTTAAAAAGTTTTTACTAGGTCTTTCTAAGTTTTTATTAAAAATTTCTAAGTTTTTACTTTTATTTTTAACTAGGTCTTTCGAATTAGCGATAAATTCAGATCAGGGCTTCAAAAACGAGTTTAAAGTTTTGAAAGCCAAAAATTATGAAAAACTTTTTGAAATTTTAGTAGTGATCACGAAATAAAGCTAGAATTGCTCTAAGACGCTTCTAAAGGCTTCAAAAACAAGTTTAAGGTTTTGAAAGACTATGTTTACTTGCAGTAGATGATAAACAGTTGGTGCAAAGTTAATAGTTAGTCTTTAAAGCTAATTTTCTAAAATGTCTAAAAAAACTGTGATTAAGTTCAGCATTTTCCGGTGATTTCGACGGAGTTTTCCCCACAAAAAAAGTTTTTTCGAGTTAACCATTAAATTAAATTACTTACAGAATTCGGCATTTTGTCACATGTGAAGTTCCTTTAATTTTATTAAAATTGTACTCAGAGGTACAATTTATTAAATTTGAATATTTTAATAATTTTGTTTCAAAGCAACCAATAATGCATCTGTGAGTTATAAGCACAGATTAGATAACTTTTATATGAAATATTGAATATACGAGTTTACATAATAAATATATATTATATTTGGTTCATTATTATCACGTTATTAAACCTGAATATAATTTTTCACCCTTACTAAATCGCAGATCCGAGCCTATCGAAGGACTCTAACACGGGATTCTAACTTTTGTACCAGCCAATCGGCTTGCTTACATTTTACGTTTGCTTAGAAAACTTTTAAAAGCATAATGCCAAAATAATAAAACCATTAGTAAGTTTCTTACTAGGATATTTTCATAATACTGATGCATGTGTCAGCCAATATTAAATAAAAATTTCCATTACCTGGACATGAATACCTCCAATAGTCCAGTTATTTTAAACTGAATTTTCATAAATTTTATTTTAATCAGAAAAATCAATGCAAAAAATTAAATTCCCCTTTATTTACAATAATTACAATATTCAATATTTAAATTTTCAATAATATATTTCAAGGTTAAAAGATAATCTCAAATTGTTTTCACAAAATTTTCAATTAATAAATTATGTATTCCGGATTAATTATATATTTATGTAAGAATTAATTAATATTTTATTAAGATAATCATATTTAATCTTTAATGTCAATAAAAAATTAAATAAATTATATATTATAATGTTTTACATATAATTTAATATTTAATTGAATTTTTCAAAATTTATTTCTTCTCTTACCCTTGAAATATTTGTTTTAAATTAAAAGAAATTATTACTTAAATTTTTACTATTTAAAGTTTTTTAAAAGTAATTTTAAATTAATTATCTAAATTTTTAAAAATATTTTAAAATTTAAATCTAATCAAACATTAGTAGCTATTAGACCTTAAATAGCTTATCATCACGAATTTTTGAATCTTATTAAATTTCGTAGTTTTTAAATCTCTTAAAAATTTTATATTCCCTTACTCTTATCACTATCGATTAAATACAAGTACATAATATGCATATATATATATATATTATTTCCTAGTACTTACATAATACGAATCTGAAAGATACACAACATATATTACTAATTACTACAAATACTTAATCTCCGTATAAAAATGATAATTATACTAAAAATTAATATAAATACCTAACATAAAGTACTGTAATTATTATTTTCTCATTTAGAGCAGAGCAAAATATTTGCTGATTGCTCAAAAAGGTCCTCCTTTCCCCCGAAAAATTTAACCAAATCCCAAATAATTTTGAATCATAGATAAAAATAATTTATAATAATACACCTTAAATAACATAACATAATATTATAAGATAACATCTTACATCGTACAGCTAACATATACTCATAAATAACATACACTAACATATACTAAGAAAATCCAACTCTTATCTTTATGATTACTTTAAATTTTATGAGCCTATAATCTTTTCGGCGCCGTGAAATAAAGCCATACGAAATAAAGCCATAAAATGACATTATGGCTTTATTTCGCATTCAAATGCGAAATAAAGCCATATCGCCAATTTTTTCGCGTATGGCTTTAATTCGCATTCAATTGCGAAATAAAGCCATATGGCTTTATTTCGCATTTAAAAACGTAATTTTATTTGTGAAAATAGAAGCAATTTAATTTTCCAAACTTTTTTATTTAAATAGTTAGGAAGGAGTTTTAGAGTTGGTTTCAAAAGCAGGGTTTTACGCTTTTTCCAGAATATTTATATATGTGTATATGTGGGATTCTCAATTAGGAGGGATTTTTGAGTTGGATTCAAAAGCAGGATTGCCCCCTTTTCCAGAATATTTATATTTATTAATTAGGGTTGATTATTTTTTGTATGAAATAGCTATGCCGAATTCTCATACCATTCTTTTCATTATAGTGTTGAATTCAAAATCTAGTTTCAATAATTGAGTTAGCGGGGGTTCGGGGGCGGCAGCCCCCGTAATGAAAATATAATATTATTTAACATGTTTTATTACAGTGTATTAAAAAAATTAGAAACTTATTAATTTTTTTAATGAATTAGGTATCCGAATTCTTATACCATTCTTTTCATTTTAGTGTTGGATTCAAAATCTAGCTTCAATAATTGAGTTAGCGAGGGTTCGGGGGCGGCAGCCCCCCTAAATAAAAATATAATATTATTTAACATGTTTTATTACAGTGTATTAAAAAAAATTAGGAATTTATTAATTTTTTGAATGAATTAGGTATCCGAATTCTTATACCATTTTTTTCATTTTAGTGTTGGATTCAAAATCTAGCTTCAATAATTCAGTTAGCGGGGGGGTAATGAAAATATAAAATTATTTAACATGTTTTATTACAGTGTATTAAAAAAAATTAGGAACTTATTAATTTTTTGTATGAAATAGGTATGACGAATTCTTATACCATTCTTTTCATTTTAGAATCCAACTAACAATCCCACATATACATATATAAATAAAAAAAAAAAATTATTATTTTAATACCGTTATTTTTTGAATAAACAAGCTTTAAATGATTTTTTTTATTTAAAAATAGGAAATTTTTAATTTCCCGGTCCAATAAATCCGGTCCTGAGGGGTCCAGAAATCTCGTTGATAAATTTTTAAAAAGAAAATTTATTAGGCTTTTTAATTTGATACTTGGATTTATTTTATCACATAGGGTTCCAATTTTATAAAATTAAATTATTTAGGCCCCCAGCAATTTTTCTAAGCCCCATATCTCCCAAACGGATGAGAATAGACCCTACCTCTAGAAGCATTTTTTGTTTGTTTTGAACCCTAGAATAACCCCTAGTTCTATGGCAGGTTATTAGTGAAACACCCTGTATTTATCATTTATAACTGCACTTAATTATCAATTTCTATTTTTTTTTTACTTTGTTTACTATTAAACTAGAATTTGTAACAATTTTACTATATGGCTTTATTTCGTAAAATTTTAGAAAATGATATGGCTTTATTTCGCATTCAAATGCGAAATAAAGCCATACGCAAAAAAATTCTCGATATGGTTTTATTTCGCATTTGAATGCGAAATAAAGCCATAATGTCATTTTATGGCTTTATTTCGTATGGCTTTATTTCGCGCCACCAATCTTTTCTTCCGTTTCTCTTCATTTAACACAGAATATGAACAAGAGAATATTCAAGTGTGGTGAAGAGAAGGACAATATTAATATGTGGTGTATATAAAGATGAAACTCTATCTTATAAAGGTGAAAATTTTTAAGAAAGAAGAAAACTTTTATGAAAATATTTTAAACCACAAAATTAGAAGTTTTAAAATAATTTTCAGCAAACAAAAAAGGATTTGAAAAACTTTCAAAACTTTTTGAATGTTTTATTTAATCCTTATTCTATTTTATATATATGTATATATATATAAGATAGTTGTAGGGTTTTATAAATTTATCTTTATCATCATAAAAATTAAATGAATCTTCCCCCAAAAAAAAATTAACACACAAATCATAACAATCTTTATGGTTTTTTAACCTATTCCATACTGTTTAAGATTTAAAGGCCCTCTACAACTTTCCTTAAAACCTATAAGGAATGAAAAACCACAAAAAAAAAAAAAAATACAAATAAATAAATTCACCTGAGGAAAAACTCTTTAAAATAAATCGTTCATTCTTCGGAAAAATATTTATTATTGTTAAACGATTACACGAATTATTATTATTATAGAGCTGAGCGTTTCTTGTATTTTTCTGTGAGTTAAATTTGTTTTTTTTTTTGTAGCAATTTTTGTTTTGATTTTAAATAAATCTTAGAAAAATTCCAATGGTTATATTTGTATATTAGATATGTATGTATATTATATTTAGATTTAACCTACAATATAAGTAAATAAATATTATGGTAAATTTGGTTTATTTTTCTTTAGAACAAGGAAATAGAAATTAAAATTTAAAAAAAAAATAGTGTGTTATTTAAAGAGTATTGCCGTTATTTAAATAACGGTGGAAATTTAAATCGAGTAAAGAGAAGTTTGATTATAAGAATCGCGTAAGAAAGTTGACTTCGGTTTAATTTTTATGAGTACTTCACTGTAGGGATTATGGGGAAGCATTTCAAGCGGTTATTATTAGTCCTGAATTTCATTAATATTTTTAAAGTATAATTCTTTAGATGCAAAATATTCAGAAAATACCTGTAAATTTAAAAGATCCTACGCTTACATTCAATTTGTCATCTTTTAAATATAAAAATTGTTATAAAATAACATTGTAAACTTCAGAATTCATAGTTACATTTAAAATTGCATACTTTTAGGCGAGTTTTTCAAAAGAGAAGTTTGATTAGAGTATTTTTTTAGTGAATATTGGTATTTTACCAACTCTAGTATTAAATAAAATCTTATTCTAGAGCTGATTAGTTGTACTGACTAATAATCACACTGTAAGTCTATGTTCTAAATATCTCAAAAAAACAAAATAATAAACAACTAATCTAATAAAGCTGAAGCAAAGAAATATTTTCGTGAAGCCATACAAAAAATAAAGTAGAATTTTTCTTCCTTTCATTCTATTGTCGGATCTTACTTTCTTATTTCGTTTTTTTTTCTTCTGGTTTTATATTGTACCGTTATTCTTAAACAAAAATTAATTCCAATGTTAAATTGTTGTTTTTTAATATACTAATAAAGGTGTACAATGGCATAAACAATTGATACAAAAATGTTTGAAATTCTTAAAAAAAATTCCAGAGGAAAATGACTAATAATGGAAGAATGTAATAGAAAATAATGAATATTTGGCTTAGTGAAGTATGCAATGAAAATCTCATACTAAATAAGTAAAATTTTAAAAATATTCTATTGTAATTTTTTATTTAAATTCCAATTTATAATAAATTTTTCTAAAAAAAATCTTCGATGAATTCAATCACAATTACATATTTATATGGATTTACTACTCGTTTAATTTTCAGTTGATTAGTAAATTATTTAGATTTAATCAAATGTTTAAAGAGTTTGCATATCACTAAAAAGTAAGTAAGGGGTAAGGAAAAAGTAAGGAGCTTTATATCAAAATAAATTCAGAATAAAATGATCTTCCCTAGGGTTATGCAAGCAAAATTTCAGATATTTAGAACCAGACATCGGAAAGAATTTTGAAATTTTTTCAGTCGATTAATACAAAATGACATTGTTTCAGATAATTATAAAGGTGAAAAATAGATTGTATGAAAATTTTAAGGCAAATTCAACTGCGTTTATTCTCCACTGCCCAAATTTATACAAATAACTGACTTGATGACTCCTAAATGTATGTTAAAATTAATTATGAATAAATAGTAGTACCTTTTGTATCCAGAAGTTATTATAAATAATATTACTTAACAGTTTCTGGAAATAAACAAAAAGATACCTTCCTATTTAGTTTTGATCTAAATACCAATTCAAAAATTTCAGCCACTTTGTTCTCATCTATTCGTTCCTTTTATTTACCCTCTTCTAAGTAAAATAATCTTCTAAATAAAAGTGGAGAGTTTTTAATTTTTTGTTTTTAGATAATGGAAAATTAATCACAAAATAAATGTTCTCTTTAGAAAACCTCATAGCATTTTTATCTCAAAGGAAACTCAACACAATTTTGAAGAAAATATTTTTCTGAAAATTAATACGAAACTGAAAGTGTTTGAAGTTAAAAATGAAAGACTAAAAATTGTTTAGTATTGGAAATCAATAGGTAATAATTTACTTTTCAAAATTTAGGAAAAATTTGAGGTTAAATAGAAAATCCTAGGGTAACAAAAGATTTTTAAAAATATTAGAATTGAAAAATTCCTTAAATTTTTTTTTTGGTATTTTTAATTATTTTTTAGTTATAATTTTCAGTAAATACTGAATGTTTTTCAAATTTTCCTCTTATTGCAAGAAATTATCAAAAAAGTCATCAATTATTAAAAGTGTAATTAAAAAGTCAAAATTTATTGAGTCAAAGATATTTTTCTTTGGCTTTGTATTACAACAGGTATTTTATGAAATATTAGGACCAATTGAATTAATATTGAGGGTTCTTAATTTTGTTTATCTGCTACATAAAATAGACCTACCGAGTTCTATTCTTTATTAAATTTTTAACCAAATGAGATTTTGATTTGGATTATTATTCACAATCAATGGTAAGTAATTTAATTAAAAATATATTGTTTAAAATTGGTAAAAAAAGATTAACGAATTTATAAAGAGCCTAGGTATAAAACTAATTTATGTTTATTAATATTACAAATCCCAATAGATTTTAAAATTTTCCTTAACCATCGAAAATTATTAATTTTATTGAATAATTTAGAAAAAAAAAAAAATTGCATATTTTTGGGATAAATTAATACTCCTAAAAGTATTCAATAAAATTACGTAGAAAACTTTTCTGATAGAAATTATTTAGAAAATTATTGATGATTGAGCTGTATTTCATGTTGAAATTAATTCAACGGTCCTCTGGTGTTTTTCCTTCTCTGAAAATCTTATTAATATAAATTACAAAATGTCAATAACCAAAGATCCTCCTACACAACTATAGCTATAAATACTGTTTAAAAACGATAACTTCCATATTTAAGATATAAATAACTTTTCATTAAAACACCTCCAGAAATGAAAACCAAAAATACTTTTATTACTTGAAACCAATTTAAAATTTACCATCGTGTACTAAATTTAATTAATAAAAAAAAAAACATTTCCAAATATCTAAAAAAAAGTCTTTGTACTTACAAATTTTAATCAATTATTTAATTATAATACAAGATAATATCTAAAAATAAATTTTCTTAATAGATCATTCAATCTACAATAACTACAAAAAAAAGAACGAAGTGTTAATTAAAAAGTCTTAAAAAAAAACTTTATTCAAGTTCCTAAATTAACTTTAGGCTTATTAAATTTATTTTGGATCAATTTCATTTCAAAAATTTTCTTCTCCATCCAAAAAGAATTTTCCATAGAAGAAAAAAATATAAAAATACTTTTGATTTATTTTTAACAGTTTATTAATTTTTAACTAATTTTTTAACAAATACTTGTAAATTATTCTTTAAATTCTTTTTTTTTTTTTCTTTCCTTCTCAATTTTTAAACTTTTGTCCTAAGGAAATTTAATAGATGATGTTATATTAATATATACTATATATATAGTTCTATGTATTTATATTTATTTATATAATATAATTAAACTAAAAGATACTTAATAAATTAATGTGAAAATATATTTTTAAGCATACTCTAATACCTCAAATACCTCCTTTTTATTTTAAAAGAAAATTAATGAATTAAGTTTTATTTATACTTAATTACATATTATATAAAGTGATGGGCTATATTAAAAATTTATGTAAATTTTAAATATATAATATATTAAAGTATATAATATCAATATATTATAATATATAATACTTATTTTCTAAAATACTTGTACTCTGGGTACAATAAAATTGAAGATTTTTCTTCAAAATTTTGTTGTTCCATCTAGTTATTGTTGTTGTTGCTTTGGTTATAAGGAAAATAAATATTTTAAATTTTTATAGTTTAATAATTTTTTAAGTATTTTATTTTTTGATGAAAAATTGTTTTCATTTTCGCTTAAAGCTATTTTCAAAAAAAAAGAGAGAAAAATAAAAATGGAAGAAAAATAGAAAATTTATTTTCTTAAAGAATTAAACTTTAGATTTTTTTTTTCTAAGGACCATAGAAGTTATGACCATACATATAAGAAAAGCAAATATAAAAAAATCTAATCAAACATTTAATTTATATTAAATTTTTAGCGCAATTGAATTTGCAGTAGAAATATGTTACTAAATAATTTAATATTCATTTAATTCAAATATCCATATGACTATTAAGCAAGGAGCATTCTATCAGAATTAAAATCAGAATAAAATGGTTTTCCCTAGGGTTATGCAAGCAAAATTTCATAATTTATGTAATATATTTATAATAAATGAAATTCTATCAGCAATCTGCTACTACTCATATTATTGAATAAATAATAAAAAAAAAAATTGCATATTTTTAGGAGAAATAAATTTTCCCTAATAGTATGCAATCCAAATAATTGAAAATTGTTTATTATATATTGTTTGGTTTTTGTTTTTAAAGAAAATCTCTTAGCTTGTTTATAATGAAATGCTTGACTTCTGATAGATCGATATACGAGTAAATTATATAGTGCATTTTAAAAATTGAAAGCTATTTATAAGTTAATCATAATTTCTTGATACTTTTTTAAATAAAGATATTTTACATTAATCCTTTATTTTTTAAATAAATAAAGATATTTTACGATTCTTAATCATATTCTCAAAATAAATCTTGCCATTGGGTTGATTTGCTTTGATTAAAACTGTTGCAATCTTTTTCTAAATTAATATTTAATATAGAAGTATCCTTAAATTAAAGTTTTATGAAAAGAGTTGACTCTGGATTTTTTAATTAAAAAAAAAAAAAAAAGCACGGTACGGGAACAATAAATTATATTCTTCTTTACTCCGACTTTATTTTGTACTTTTATCTCAATTGAAATCTTGAAGGACCAACAAATTATTAAAAAATATAAAACAGAAACTTATTACAAGATATAAACTTTTATTTTGTAATATTTTAAATTATATTTATAAAGTCTTGATGAATATCTTGATGAAAAACCTTGAGTTAAAAAGAAAATATTTTATATATTCTCAGAACTAATTATATGTAATACATATGCATAATATATAATACATATATACATCACATATTATATTTATCCGTATAACAAACCTTTGGTAAAAATTAGTAATGCTTGTATTTATTAAAATATGAGGGTGTAACATTGGAAACAAGTTGAAGGTTTTCTTTAAAAAAAAACAAAATAAAATATAATATATAAATTGGTTAATGGTAACTATTACCCATTACTTATGTACGTAGCAGAGTAAAATTTATGAACTTGTACATATATTTTTTTTTGTAAACAGTTTATCTCGGACGTGAATTTATATAAATGTATGTTTTTGTAGAAATGAATAGGTAATGAAAAAATCCAGAAAATAAATTTCCGAGATAAGGGTCTTAAAAAATATTACTAAAAACTTTAAAGATCTTAGTTGGGTTCATGCAACTTAAATATTGATATGCAATTAAGCTTTTAAGCTATGAATGAGAAACCTATTATTTTTATGTGTTTTAATAGCTCTCCGGAACAGATCCGAGTCTAAGGAAGTTATAGGACGTAGTCTTTTGGACGAAGTCTTTTGAGTAGACTTGAAATGATTAGACTTGAAATATACTCTTGGGTTGCACAACTGCAATTCATTTCTTTAATAAATAGCGTACGATATTAATTAGTATTTCATATTTTGCATTTATGATAAAAGCCGAAGATCAAAACCGAAGAAACAATTGTTATATTGAAACACTCTGTACATTGTAAGCAAACTTTAGTTCAACTATAAACTCAAAGTACACAAACCTCCTAAAAAACAACTTTTCCCAGATACATAAAAATTTTACAAACACTGACTCTCAATACCAATGAGCTTTAAAACCTAAGAAACAATTGTTATATTGAAACACTCTGTACATTGTAAACAAACTTTAAACCAACTATGACTCAACTATAAACCCAAACTAAATTCAATCCCTACAAAAAGAACTTTTCCAAGATACCTTCAAATTTTACAAACACTGACTCTAAATACCATTGAATTTTAACTACTAGTACACTCTGTATTTAAAACTACGAATATTTAAAAAAAAACCGTATAAATATATGCAAATACTAAATTATATATATATATATATATATATATAAACTTTATTTGTGGTTGCTTTAATATTTATTAACTTAAGAGGGTTAGAAATAAAATTGTTATGTGAAAATATTCTTGCTTTTTGTATTACACTATGCTAGATAAGATACAACAAACATATGAGGGAGAATAACAGTTAGTTAGTAACTTTATTTTGTTTTTTTTTTTTGTTCATTTTTTTTTGTAAAGAAAAAAAAAATATTGAGGAATTTTTCGAAACTATATGGGAAGATGAATGAAACCATTGTGTCAGAAACCGGATGTATAAATAACAATTTTTATTCTATCCCTACATCCGTATGTACTAAATATGTAATATAGTATATAATATATAAAATATATATGTATATGATAATATATATTTAGACAGTTAGAAGTATTTAAGTTAGTTAAGTAATCAATGAACAGATAAGAGTTATTAAGAAAATAGATAATGTAAAGTTAAATATAACGAGGAAGAGTGTAGTAGAGTAGACTGTGTCAACTCTGGGATACCCGCATGACCGTAACATATACATTATATCATGCGGTTATTTACTTTTGGCAAAATTTAAAATATTCAGCTTTATTAGGTGTAGAGTAATGCTCATATAAAAGAAGGAGTTGTATGGCATCTACTCGAACCCTCTGCAATAAACCAACCAAATTTTGTTCTCTAACTTTGGCCATTACACTAAACTATTTTCATTTTGCTGAAACTTTGGCCATAAAACTAAACTACTTTTGGCAAAATTTCAGACACGCAGTTGTAATAAGTACAGCGAAATACTCACATAAGAAAAGAAGTTGTATGACAGCTACCCGAACCCATGGACCAAAATGGCTGGATTTAATTAGTGATGACGGCTATTGCAAAAAAATGAGCTTGCGAAAATTTCAAGATTGTAGCTCCTTTAGTTTTTGAGTTATCGTGCGGATGGACGGACGGACGCACATACATAGCTAAATCGATTTATTTTTCGATTCTGATCCGATCCATACACTTGAGTCTATAGTCTATATCGTCCCAAACGTAATGGCAAATTTATTATACCCTTGGACTATATAGTCATGCGGGTATAAAAATAAATAAATTCGTATAAAATTTAATACTTAGACCAGGAGTATAACGAAATTAATTGTATTTAAATAATTAAACGTAAAATATTATTATGATCCATGTTGCATTAAATACGATTACAAAAGTAAGAGGGGTTCTATTGAAAGTATTTATTAGTTATTATTTTAATAAACTATGAATATAAATAAAATATTTTAAAAAGAAGTAAGTTACTTATTGCTGCGCTCTATTTCCTATTTTTAAAAAAAGGTGAATTTACAAAGCACTTGCTGGATTTTAGATTTAAGGGAAATTTAAGTGATGCATTTTTATGTTAAGAAATGCATTTTTAAAAGAAATTTTAATAAAGAGGGTTAAATAATTGTTTAAGAAATAATTTTAATATTAACTTATGGTAGATAACAATTAACAACCAACAACTTCAAACGGAAAAAGTATTCTATTGAAATGGATTATATTTTCCAGAAAAACAAACTGAGTGAAGGAGGATTAATTCAAATTTTCGAAACACGCAGTTAAATATTCAAAGAAGTATTATTGTGAGAACCCTATGTAGATTATAAAGAGTATTCGATCTTGAAATGGGAAATGCAATGAAATAACTTACAAATTAATAAATTAAGTCGAATAGGTTTAGAATCTATATGATGTTACATACCGTTTTTAGAATCTCTAGTTCAAAATTAATAAAATATTTTCTTATTACATATGAGCACTTATTTTTACAAAATATATTTTTAACCAATTAACCAATCAATTAAAACCAACTAATACTAATATGGTGATAAAATTATACAATATATGAAGAAAGACGCACTTATGGCTAGATTTGAGTTTAATAGATCATTTAAAGCCAGGGATCAGAAGACAGTTTAATACTACAAGTTTGTAACCTATAAGGACTCTAGACTATTTAGGCGAAATTTTGTAATTAAACATTTGTACTGAAGAAATATGAACATTAAACTAGATTTGAGTTTTTTAAATCATTTCAAGCCAGGGATCAAAAGACAGTTAAATACTACAAGTTTGTAACTTATAAGGACTCTAGACTATTTGGGCTCAATTTTGTGATTAAAAATGCTTTAAAATGTTTTTTAAAGAGAACTCTGGAATTGAAATTTTTTAATGAATTTAACATTTCAATGCAGTTGCTAAATAAGAGGTTCTTAAAATATTTTCTGGTATCTAAAGATATTTTTGATGAAATTTTAAATTCTTCCCTTGAAATCATATATAAATCATATAATCTTATATAAAACTTTAATAACTATCGTAATCTAACGTACATTTTTTATAATTAAAATATTAATAAAAGATTTTTTATTATTAAATTTCTAATAAATTGAATAAATTTTTATTTATTAAATTGAATAAAAGAATATTAAATGTTTCAACACTTTAAAACGTTTTATCTAATTATTTTTTCCTCTAATTAGTTTTTATTTGAATTTCTACTCTCTAAGTATAATTCAATATCTAAGAATTCTTTGGTTGATTTCATTTTGAATTTGAACACGTTTTTAATATTATAATAAACATTTAAATAAAAATTAATTTTCTATAAAAATTTTAATATTAAATTTACTTTAAGATTATTTTTGAATTTCTATAAAATTTTCTTAAAATAATCTATAGGTAGCAGTTAGTTGTTATTATAAAGATTTAAAATTTTAAAAATACAAAATTTTATTTAAGAATTTTAAAAATTTAAACAACAAAGTAAAAGTTAAGGTAGTATGATATAATTTTGAGATTAAATTATTTTGAATAAACTTTAAGATACAATATTTTATAGGTTTTATAAAATATCATAATTAAAAAATAAAATCGTTAAACGAATTGGAAGTTAAGTCTAACATTTTTACTTCAAATATTCTTTTTATAAACTTTCCTTTTCCTATGCTATTTTTGAAAATTGATTCTAATATCTGATGTTCTTGCTAATAGCTTTAACAATTCTTAAAACTGGGTAAGCTTATAACTTAAATATGGTTTTTAAAACCATGTTGGTTATATTTACAGTATTTAATTTTAGTATGTTTTAAAAAATTAGATAATTAAAAAATTTTTTACTAAAAACTTTTGAATTCTTTAGTACTAGTAACGCTAGACATTAGAATTTATTAGTGCTAATAATTTTATTGGTACTAATAATGAGCTATACTAATAACTTAATATCTCTAATTCTTAAAAAAATTTTGATATTCTAATTTATTAGTACTAATGATTTTATTAGTACTAATAATAGAGCTATGCTAATAACTTGTTTTCTTCTGAATCTTTAGTACTAATAACCATACATCTTCTAATACTTTAAAACTAATGATTTGATATTGTATCCCAATTCATTAGTACTAATGACTTTATATCATCGAAAAATCTTTAATACCAACAACTTTTTAATATTTAAATTAAGCTAGCATAACAATCTGCAATATCACAATATCTATTTTCACTTGAAAAAATACATATTTCAAATCAAAATGATATCTTTATTTATAATTCTTATTTCAAAATTTTTGAATTCATTCGATTTTATTTTCAATATCTTACAAAATTTTGCCATATTTGATATAGAAAGTTTCTAAAATAAACAGTTAATACAATATACATACGTACATGCATACTTCTAATACAAACAGATACACATATGAAAAAAAATGGAACCAAAATATTTTTGTTATGTGTTGAAAAGAGTTTATATTGAAAATATGCAAATTTACGAATCGCTTCAATAGTTCTTATATATTTTTATATTTTAATATTTGTATATATTTTAGATAATATGTAAAATATTTGTATATTATGTCTACGTTTATATGTAAATGTGTATACAAATGGAAGTCTAATGAAGTAAAGTTTGAAACTAAAGTTCAATAGAGCGAAACAATTTTATGGGGTAAAATTTTTTTTTTATAAATTTGAGTTTGTCTTGCCACATTCACAATAGGTATACAATATGTTTTGATATTATTACTATAAATATAAATATATATATGAAAATATGTATATGTATCTATAATCATAATAATATTAAAAATTTTATTTGTATCTCTTTTTAAAATAAAAATTGTAATTTAAAAAAATTTTATCTGGAATTTAATATGAATTTTATTTCAACTTCATATTAAATAAACATAAAGGGTTTAAAATTTTATTGGAAAAATATATGTAGGGCAAACAATTCACAATATTTTCAGTTTTAAATTTTATATTTTGTTATTCTTAGAATTTGTTGCCAAATAGTGTTTGTAGTTTTTTTATGTACGCGGGTACTATAAGTCCCTTTTGGGTTTTGAAATGTCAATTTTAAAGTTTCAAATGAAATTTAATTAAAATTTAAAATTCACAATAAACCTTTTTGTAAATAATTGTGAATAAAAAATTTTTGTATATTAAACCTAGAAATGATAAATTGAAAGCTTGCTATTTCCTATTAAGTTTAGTATTATTTTCCTTGTATGTATTTTTTAGCTTAAGTAAATAAGGTGATTCTTTTTATAAAGTTACCATAAGATTCCAAATCCTGAGTTCATCTTCAAAAGACAGGAGAAGTTATTATAATTTGCTTCCGACTTGTGAAGGATTTAATTTTATAATATTTCAGGTATTGAAGCTCTAAGTTATTATTTTGGTTTTTAATGTACTAGAGCTTCAAGATTCTTAAGTTACTCTTTAAATACAAATTGCTTTACGATCTGTATAAGACTGAAAATATGGATTTCTACCGTTAAGAAGTACTCAGAAAACTTTATATTTCGGTTAATTTTTAAAAACTACACTCAAGTTTCGCTAGGACATTTGCAAACAACGAAATTGTTTAAGATTTCTTTCCCACCAATTTAAGCCCGTGGTACTACCCTTAAAAATCATCAATAATAAAAAAACGTTATAGCAAAGCTAGAAGTTCGAACTTTATATAATTAAAAAAATTTAAGAAGATCGAACCTTGAAGAATGGGTTCTCCTAAATAATATGCTATTTACATTAATAACTCCATAGGAGCTGGAGAATATAAATTTAATTCTGAATCTAGTTAAAAAAATCTATACTCTGATAATTATAAAACAACTGCTATTGTTATAACACTAATTATTATTATTAATAGTACTTTTGAATTTTACTGTTATTCTTTAGATAAATGTACGGTACACAATATTTAAAAAGAGTGAAAAAGATATAGTGACTCAAATTAACACAGAGGAATAAAATAACAGAACATCCAAAATATTTATATAGAACCGTTAAAAAACAACAAAGGAGTTAAAATTTCAAGATTATTTCAATGAATTTATGTTTAGTAAATGCAAATTAAATTTCATTTTGTTTTTTTTTTTTGTATATTTTTACTTGTATTTGTAGATAAACAGGATATCTTGCTTAATTAATACCGTTATCATTTCTTTTTTGTTTTTACCCTGTTTTTTGGAAAATTATATATAGATATAAAATACTTTTTATGTATAACATTTAAGCTGTGAATTGTGATATTCGCGTTTTTATACAATTTGCATAACCAAATTAAGTAAAACAAAAATTTTTTTAATGAAAATATTTAAAAAAAAAAAACAAAATAAAATTTTAAAAGTATGTATTCAGTATTCATTTTAAATTTTTAAATAGATTCAACATTGCAGATTAATAGCTAGTTATCAAAATACAAACACAGTTATAATTAGACTTAATTAAAGGTATATCTGCAATGCATAATGTTTACACCATAGACTAAAAAAAAAATTTTATACATAATATTATTTGAACATTTTTAAATGTATCTGTAGATATTTAGGGCTTCTGTGAAAGAAATAAATATATTTTAATATAACAAAATTTGGAGGATAATAATATCTGATAGTATTTCAACAATTTTATAGAAATTAAAAAAACTTAAAGAATTTTAGGAAAACTGAAGTTTAAAATATATAATAGATACTAATTAAATTTAATAATTTACAAATGTATTTATTGCATTAAATAAAAATTTGAAAATATTTTACGAAAAATAGTTTTATAAGATAATTCTTTGATCAAAAAATTTAATTTAGAATTATAAAAAGTATTGCAAAATTTACTATTAAATTAATAGATAGTTAATATATCATTATCTAACCTAGAACTTCTTTTATTATATAATATTTTATTAGTTATTAATAAAATTCTGTTTCATAAAGGCTAATATTTTATTAATGCTACACTAATAATTATTTGTAAATTTTTATTAGTTTAGAAAAACCAATAAATTCAATATTAGTCTTTTAAATATTATAATGAAGGTTCAAACTTTATATTGTATGCAATAAACTTATTTTTTTGTTAGTAAATAATCTTAAATATTTTGTAAAAAATAAATAAATAATAAAATCTAAAAAAAAAATTTACACATTATTAAACATACCTTACATTAATCAACAACATTTTATTTTGGTTACAACTTAAACATAATTCAGTATAAATTTGAAAATCATGTTAAGCTCTGATAGTGAGAGTGATTATGAAGATTTTATAATCAGGAGAAGTAGTGTACTTAATATAAAATAAATATTTGAACATTCAAATCATAAAGTGACGAGTCTACACTAATAATTAATACTTTGCAGTAATAATTTATTATTAAAATTTTCTTAGCTGCAGAAAAGTTTTATGAAACAAAAAAATATCACTCCATATAATATATTATTTCTAAAAATTATTAGTTTATTAGTATTTGACTAATAGTTTTATGAAACAGGGCCCTGCTCAAATTTTGGGTGCTTCGCTCAAACACCAGTTACACTTAGTTATTATAAATCGTGATTCTTACAATATGAGTGGAGGAATGACAAAAATGTGGAGCATACATTGTGAATCATGAACGTCATTCTTTGAATGACATTTAAGATTATACACTAATATAATGAAATGACATTCAAGTCTTATACATTAACAAGCTTGAATGTCATTCACATAATGCATGACAGTAAAATCAATTTTTTGATTTTCTTCATTCAAAATGACATTCTTTTATTCAGAAATAATCATTATCGTTTCAAGCATAGAATGACATTCATCAATGACAGTGTATACTCTACTTTATAAAAGTAACAAGGATCTTTAATTTTTTTGTCAGTTTGTTTTTTCTCTACTCTCTGGATTTCGAACAAATCGATTGATTCTGATAGATCATTACTTATTTTTTTCTAAAAACCAACAGACCGGCCATTTTTTGTATTTTAATTAATAAGATAGATAGATTGTTAAAAATGTCCAAATAACACTAGTAAAAAATTTTATCATTAAAAATTTTTTTAATATAATGTATTTATATACACAAATATTTACCAAGTTGATTAATATTGGTTTTCAAGAGTTCAAAGAAATTGTTAAATTAAATTTACATAAAAAAAAATTACAAATTACAATATTTTTAATAAAAATATTTGTAATATATTATAATTAAAAATTTATTTTAAAAAATCTTTATTTAATATGTAAATTATAACAAAAAAGTGTAATTATTTGAATAAGAAAATGTATATATTAATATTAATTATTATTAAAATAATAATTATAAATGTATATTAATATTAAAAATTTTAATGGTTTTGTTTATTTAATGAAAATATTATTTACTATATTAATATTGTACTTAATTAAAAAATTTTAATGAAATCCCATTTTATTATAATAACCCGAATTGTCGAAATCGGGTTTTTATAATTTAATTATTTAATATTTTTTCTAATTAATTGATTAAAAATCTTAATATTACATAGAAAACTTGAATGAATTAAAGCATGAAGAGTATTGCTATGTTCAATGGGGGAGAGCATATTCAGTCCTAACCGTAAGACCATGTGATTCATTGATTTAAATTATTATTATATTTGGTTGCCAAGGAGATTTTGTAAAAATTAAAATACATTTCTGACTTATGTAATTGAACATCCAATTAAATATTTAGGAACCGTAAGCAATTGAGCTTGCACTTCCTCTGCTAATAAGTCAAATTCAACTTATCTTAATTTTAATTTACAAATTTTATAAAATTTAAGAATAATAAAATTTAATTTTGAAAATAAATACTTTAAAGAAATTTTAAATTTTTTAATTTGCAATAAATTGCAATTTTGAATCATCATTTATTGCAGTTGCAGAAGATTCCAATGTTTTTTTTGTTTTTTTTTTTTTTGTAGTTGTATTCATCTTTGAAAATCTTAAACTAATTTATTTTCACTTTTGTTTAATTTATATTCAAACGGATCTTTATACTAACTAATGGTATATCTATTTATCTACAGATATTTATTATTAGCTTATGTGTATAATGACAAAACACGAATCATAAATAACTTTAAATTATATATAAACTGTATAACTACATACATATATATATGAACATATATATATATATACATAAAATGTACATACTTTAATTATATATATTTATACACAAAATAAATACAAAATAAGCAAAAGAATTTATTTCATATCAAAACTTAAATGATTCTTCCATAAATATTTAACATTTTTTTTTTTTTGTTATTTTCTTATTCTACTGTAGTTTTTTTATTTGTTTTTCTTATTGTTGTTGTTTTTGTTTTTTTTTTTTTCATTATCCACTTTCACATTTTCTTATTGCACTTTTTTTTTTTATTCCAAAGAACATAAAAACTCTTTGTCCCAATTTCCTCAAGATGATCTCCTTGAACTAATAATGTATGTATGTATATAATATATGAGTACAATAGTACATATATATATAAAAACAGAATTAAAAAAAAAACAATGTACTTTTATTTATGTATGTTAGTGTATTTGAAGAACACTAAAAAATAGCATATCACTAGAAAAAAAATAAAATTGAAGAAGAGTAAAAATGCAAAAAAAAAAGGAAATGAAAAGGAAAATGATAGAAAAGGAGAAAAAACTTCTAACTATCTCGTTTTACAAATAAAAAAAAAAAAAAAAAAATAAAATAAAATAAAAAACAAACGTTTGAAATAAAGAATAAGAAATAACAACTTGGCATAATTTAAAGTATAATGTGTTTTGTTTTCAATCTATATTATATTTATGTACATATTATTATTATTTTTTAATACAGTGGGATGCAAAATAAAATTTTAAACAATTCGCTATCCAATGAGGTTTGTCAAATATATACTGATAACCTGAGTTCTGCAGTTTTGGCCGCATACTAATGAACTTTTACACTTTTATAGAATAAAACTGTTGTCCTTGTATATGTAATTTTAAATCTTGATTATTCAGTATTAAAAAAGTGCTGAATCAGTTCTGAAGCTCCGTAAAATGAATGAAACAACAATTTAATACAGCCTTACTCTCTATATCACTTTCATTTTACACTTAAAAGGGTATTCCACATTAGTAATTAAATAAATGAGAGGGTTATTTATATTCACTACTCAAAAAGTATTGAAAAATTGCAGAAAAACTACTTCCATTCACAACTGAAAAAGTAATGAAAGGAAGAAGAAGAGCTTTCTTTCTATCATTCCTATTAATTGAAGTAGAAAAGAAGGACTTCCATTCAGTAGGGCTTTTTAATTGTTGAATTCTGATAGATTTTATTAATATTGAACTCAATCGACATTATTCAATTGTTTTCCACATTGAATATGAAACTAATTAATATAATTTCTGAATTATTACGCCCTCCAGTGTATAAATTTATTTAAAATAGAACAAATTAGGAACATACATGTTCATTTATATTTGTAACCCACCCGTACGAGGTTTTTTTTTTTTATTATTCTACACATCTTTAATAAACTTTTCGTTTTTATTTGCCTGGATGTTATTTCTTCAAAGATTATTTCTGACGGAATGTACTCGTATTGAAAATCTCTTGTGCATTCCTTTCCAATTTCCTTTTTATCCTTAAAAAGTAGAAAAGGAAAATTCAAAAAAAAAAAAATGAAAACAAAACTGTCTTTTATTTCTCTTCTTTCCTTCTTGATTTGTTGCCTCTTTTTTTTGCATTATTTCTGTACCTTGTTATTGTTGTTGTTGTTTTTCTTCTTCAATATCTGGTTTCGTTTTTCTTTGGTGTTTTTGTTTTTTTTTGTGAAACCAAAATTACACAATTTTCCACTTCCCTTGTGTTTACGAAATACACTTCTTGTGTGTCATATGAGTAAAACAGATCAAAATAAAAAAAAATTAGGTGGAATAAAATTTAAAAATGAAGTTGTCTCCATAAATTATAAGATACTTGCATAACTACATTTCTTTTATTTGAATTATAATGAATTTTGAAAAAAAATGCAATAACTAACAATATACGAGTGTAAATTAATGTAGTAAAATGTTAAGACAAGTAAAATTTAACTTTTATTTCGATTTACCTAACTTTGAGAGCTTCGGTAAGAATTTGTATTGAGGGTTATGAATATTTTTTATAGTTGCATGCATATAACTTATACCTATATATATTTTCTACAAAATTTACTTAGGAACGTAGGCAAAAGATCTATTGGAAGAATCATTTTAAAATAATAATAACTTGTTGAAGTAGTAGTTAGAATACCAACGTTTCACTTGTGGGGCCACGTTCCAATCATTGTATGAAAGTTTAAAAACTTCAATCCCTTCCACTTAGGTTCAATTATCTTCTGAATATGATTCAAATTTATCAGAAACTAAGCTTAATCGATAACTGAAGTTTTCTATATCTTTATTTAATTTTAATTTCAAAATATAACTCACAGATATACAAATAACTGAAATATAAATATATGTCACAAATAGATTACAATATTTAACTAAGAATTTAATTTAAAAATATAACTCACAGATATAGAAAAAAACTCAAATATTACAATTTACAAATAAATAGAATTCTATCAATAAAAATTTTAGATATTCAGTATTCCTGACTTAAGTCTACACTGGAAATATGTGACAAAGACCATTTATATTTTATAAAATCTGATGTAGTAATTTTAAATGAAATGCATTAGTATAAATTCTAATAATTAAAATTTTACAAGGTTCATGCACCTATGATATTTTGGAGGCTTGATAAAATTAGCAGTTGAACCACATATTACATATCATATAATCTGTAAAAATACGTTCTAGTGGCAGAAAAGAACTTCTGAAAATTAACATAAAAAATTTTTATTGCTATGTACGTGTGTGCATTAAATTGTAATTTGTAAAATGTTTTTTTCTGCCACTGTTACATGATTTTAGGAAAACATTTGGTTCAAAACTGAATAAATTCAAGAGATCTTGGCACTTGAAATGGGGTTAAAAAAAAAATTTCATATAAAACCACCAACGCCGTAAGAAAAACGCTTTGAGAAAATGGATAACAGTTATTTTAATCTTTTAAAATTGCATGACATCTGCATCAATTCATTTTTTTTCAATCTTCTCTGCCATAAAAATTAATTTCAATGTCCATCATACGTTTAATTACAAAATGGTGATTATAATTGTATATCTAATGTATACAGACTACAGTGCAATTATTTTAAACACTGCATGCGTTTTCACTGCAGTTGAACTGTCATAATAAAACTTCAAATGGCGATTAAAAACGAACAATAAAACTAAGTATAAGTACTTTAAAATAATTTCAATTTTGAATTTTTGAAAATTTTCCAGATATATATACGAACACATATATTTTAACTAATTCTATATATATACATATACATTTTCACTGAGATGAAATAAAATTCTGTCATGATTATGAAATAAAAAAAAAAAAAGAAAAATGCAGTGAAAATAAAATGAATGTCATAAATAAAATAGGGAAGTATACATGGAAGATGATCCTACATAATTTTATATAATATACTTATGAGTATATAAAAATACTTAAACTATATATATTATAATATATAGTACCAAAAGAGTAGATAATGAAGTGAAGTTTTTTATTTCAATGAAGATATTTTTTGTAAGATGAAAATAAAAAAATAATTTTCTCAAGAGGAAAATGGTTGCAGAACTGCACATATTCGAAACTAACTTATTAGTTTCTTTTTCAATATTTTAAAATTAAACGGTTTCTTCCTGATATGGTTTTCCTATAATGTTTTCGAAAATAAAATGTTGTACGAATATTAGTACTTCTCTTATTGTTATCCAACAATAGGATCTTGGATGTAGTTAAGAAATATTCAATTTTGAAGATAAAAAATGAAATGGAGGTGGATTAAGGAATATGAGTTCCTTGTTGTTTACATATGGGTGCTTTTATAATATGTGTTCTGTGTATTCTCAATTTTTATTGTAAAATTTGTTTATCTTTGAAGATGGAAAAACTTGTTCACATTTTATTTCGAGTGTTTCTTATGACAATTTTTATGGTTGAAAGTGGATCAGTGGATCAAATTGGATGATGAACATTTTAAAAAACAGAATTTTTTGAGATGTTAACAAAATGTTGAATATGAAAACCAATTAAAATGTTTTTTTGATTTTTGGGTGATAGTTTGGGACTAATTTTTTTTTTTTAAATGACCTGTGATTAGTTTGAGACCATGTGATGGCTTTTGAGAGACAACTTTTTAAAATATAGGAAAGGAAAGGTTGGGAATTTAGGCCGCAGGATATATTTTTAATTAAAATTCTTTATTTAATTGGTTTTAATATTTTATGTGATAAGACCCAGAAACTATTAAATATATTTAGAATTTAGATCATTACATTCTCTTTAATGCCTTTATTATAGACAAAATTTAGTTGTGCATTATTTTACATTCCTTGTACTGGATTCAGCATATTCACCACGATATACTTGGATTGAGAACCAAATTTACTACTATAAAAAAATGTTAAATATAATGATTCTCTGAAAGACTTTTCTGTTTATCCTGAGCTGAATTCTATGTATTAGTAATTACTAAGGCATAGAATATAAGAATCTAAATAAATATATATAGATATTATATATTCCATTCTATAAAAGGTATTCCCAACTTTTTTAAAGAAACTTTTTTTTAAAAGTCTTCGCTCAATAGTCCTGCTGATTTTAACTCACTTTGGACTTCCTGATATTTTCAATTATTACTCTATTACAATTATAACTCTATTGGAAATAATAGATACTTATCAATGGTATGAAAACTCCCCACTTTATGTATGGGAATTCCCCACTATAGCAAATGATTTATAATGTATGTTTTAACATATAACTAAAGATTTATATGACCTGTGGTAATGTGAATTCAGTGAAATTAATTAACTTTAAAAGAATCTATGAAATATTTTTAAGGACATTACTTGTAGCTTAGTAGCAGCTTTAAAGTTCTATAAAAAAACTTAAATAAAATACCCCTAATGAATTTAATTAGTTGTAATCAAATTTATTATAATTCTATAAAACGTCTCTTAAGAGTATCATCCATTACTTCAGTTACTCCAATTATCCTCTCAAGAGAATCATTCATTACTCCTTGGTATTAATGTATAGTAAAGTACAGACAGTCAATTGTCCAAAGGAACCTATGCTTAGAACTATACCAGAACAATATGATTTCAACTTTCAAAAAAAAAAAAAACAACAAAAAAAAGATTAAAAATATTTAAAATATTGATAGTTGGTTATAACAATAAATGTCCTGTTACATAGAGACTATATAATAGTTGCACATTAAATTGAACTTTAGTTTAAATATAAAAAATAAAAAGAAAGGTAATAAAAAATTTTTAAATAAATAAAATGAAGATTACAATTTTTTTTTTTTTTTTCAAAATGTTCTTTATAAAGTAAAATCGTGGTATTTATATTTCACATTTTAACAATAAAGTAGAAAAGAGATAGACAATAAAAAAAAATGGAATTGAATTTTATATTACTAACTAAGATTAACTATATATATTTTCTTATTGTGTTTAACTGTTTAAAAAGAAAGGAAATGGATATTCAAAAGAATAGTTATATTCTTCTCTTCTTCGACTTTTTTTTTTCTTGTATTTATAAAAGAGTCTCATCTTAATAGTGACTAGATAGATACGATATTCTATTTTATATCTTAAGTACATTTTTTTTTTATTATTTTATTGTATTTTAACTTTATTTATATTTTAAGAAAAAAAAAATTGTACAAGAAAAAAAAATATAAAGGAAATTATTTTTATAAAGAACATACATTAAATATTAACAAAAGATATTTCAATTTCAAGAATGTTTAACAGAAGTATATTTTTATATATGTATGTTGTATATTATATAGATATATATTTTAAAATAATAAGCGAATTTTAATTGGCTGAATTCAAATAATATATTATGCAATATTGAGTTCAATTTATATTTATTTGAAGCCACTGGATGTCTAGATTATAGTATTGGTATTGAAATAATTAGTACTCGTATTTATTTAGAATTTAAATATTGAAAAGTATTTTCTAGGAGCATTTTCTTGAGTTAAGGGGGTTTTTGAGTATTTATTTTAAAAAATTTCCTAATTAGAATGTTTTCTTAAATTATTTAGAATTAAACAAGAAATTGATCCATGTAATTATATTATGAAGCACTTTAATACTACCAGAATCATTTGGAATTGCAGGTACCTTATGAAACTTATACTCAAATGTTATTTGATATAATAAATAAACTCTTGTTTATATATGAATGTACATATACACATAGATTTATATTTTCCAATTAGTTTGGGTAAAATCATTTATTTTATCCAGAAGCAAACGAGTTTTATAGAAATTCCCTTCTTAAATAATAAATAATAGCATTAAGTAAAATCTTAGAGTAAAGATAATAAGAAGAGGGACAAATTCATATAAACTTTTTTAGTATGAAATATTTTTGAGAAAAATAAACGATGTTCCAGGTTTTGAATGTATTAGTAAACCCTTATTCTATTTAGAAAAGATTTTATTTACTTAATAAATAAAAGTATTTATTTACCGTTTTTTGTAATAATATTTTATACACACTTGCTCCAATATTTATTTACTAAAAATTTTCAAAATATCTATGCATAGAATGCACACACCAATTACATATTTTCTTAAAATTAAACTTTAAAAAATACTTGTAGTACTCGTTCTTATTATATACTTTTAATTGAACTTGCCTGTGTCTATGCCTTTATTTTTATTCTGTCAGTTACATTTATATTAGAAATCTGACCACAAATTTATAAGAATTGTATGGTTTAGTGGTTAGCAAAGTGGCTTATAGTGTAAGTAGATCTGAGTTCGATCCTCCTTCAAAGACAAAAATTTTATTTTTAAGTGTTTTAATATAAAATATAAAAGTAAATTGCTGGATTAATTTTAAGAAAAAGAAGAACTATCTTTCATTTCAGCAATTTACTTTTATATTTTATATTAAAACACTTTTAAATGCAAAACATCTGCCATTAATTTTTGGTTAGTGAAAGTTTTGAAAATTTTAAGCTTAAAAGTTTTCAAACATTAAAAGAACTGTTTCTTATACCAGCAATTTATTTTTATATTAACCCAGTAACAAATTCCCAAAATCTACCTTAAATTTTTTATTTTCTGCATTTTAGGGGGCTAGTACTACTCTAATAAAAGTATATATTGAAAAAAATATTTTTTTTTTATTTTATTTTATTTTAAAGTACTGTACTAATACAATATGCTTTTGACTAAATACTAGTACATAATTTATTTTGTACATATTATTTATATATAATATAATATTAATTTTAAAAGATAAATAACAATAAACACATTCTTTTGAGATAAAGAATGAATAAATAAATCAAAATAATAAAATAAATATTTATTCAAATTAATAAGCAAATACTCAGTCAATAAATTTGAATTGAACTAAAGTTTAAATTTTATTTAATGTATTTTATGAATAAAATTTAAATTTAAACTTTTAGGTTATAAGTTAATTTCAATAACATAAAAGCTATAATAAATAGATATTTTTTAAATTTTTCAATAAAATTATTAAATTTTTTAAATGAAAATAAAATAAATTGCTAAGTGACACATTAAACAATTTGTTAAGTGACATAATTAAAAGTTCAAACTTTTTTTTTATCAATTATCTATAAATAATTTTAAATATTTTTTTTTTCAAATTTTACTGATTCGATTTGGTTTTAATTTTTTTTAACAATTGCTTTCAATTCAAAAAAAAAAAAAATTTTAATTTTAATCCAAATACAATAAAAACAATAATAAATACTTTTTTGATTGTATTCAAAACAAGTCAAATGTAATTTAAAATTGAAAATAGTTACTATTTTACAATACAATAATAATCCTATTAATTGTTTTTATATAACTCTTACAATACTTGTGTATTCAGATTAAATTTTTGAGCTTGAAAAATTATATGTTACAAATAAAAGTTTTTGTTGTTTTTTTTTTAATTTTATATTTCAGTAATATTATTTTTTTTACATTTTAACATAATATTTATATATTTATTCATTATTATTATTATTTTATTACAATAGTAATTTAATTAAATTTTTAACATGACTACCATATACAAAATAAAATATTCAATGATTCATTTATTCAATGGTTCATTCATTCAATTCATTCGCATTCAATTTATTCAATAACATTTTTTTCTATTCAAAATTTTTAAAACAATACCTTCGAAATTCGAAAAAATATAATTTTCCTTCACCCTAAATATTTTTTTTTACCTACACCTAGAAATATATACATACAATATGTATTAAAATGTAAAAATTCTTTTCAACCCTAATTTGTTGTTATTGTTTTTATTATTACGCTTATGATATTTATTTTAGAATTTACAATTATTATCATAACAGTTATTTAACTGTTCAAAATAATATAATGAAAATAAAGGAACGAATGTATGTATTTATTTTTTTTTATTTATTAAACACGAATAAATAAATTAACACACACATCAACATAATATTTTAATTCCACAATTTATATAAACAATGCAAAACATAATACACAATAGAGATCTGCACAAATATATTCCTTTATAAAAATTATCAAATGTATTTAAATACTGTATTCTAATTCTATCCATTCGTTCAAAACGATTTAAATATGGTGTATACTCAAACTACAACTTAACTATATTTATTCTATTCGTTGTATTTCAAATACAAATATTGAAAAGCTTTTTTTTTAACAAATACTTTGATGTTTTGAAAATCAAATTTGAATACTTCAAAACATTTTAAAATATACCAAGTATACCGAGTACTCTAAATATAATGACAAAGAAAAAGAAAAAAAGAAAACAAAAAGAAGATAAAAAAACAAACAAAGCAGTGATAAAACAAACAAAGCTACGTATTACTCATCGATATAATACATACTGGTTATACGTAGTACATATTAAAATTTTTTTTATTATATTTGGTGTACTCGGTATATTAAAACAAATACTATAAATATTTTTATTATATTTGGTGTACTCTGTATATAAATACAAATAGTATAAATATTCTATTTTCGGGTACACATAATAAATCAAATACATATTCATTCTATTCTACAATAATTTTGTATTTCATTTACTCTATTCTATAATCATTTGTAATGAATGCATTTGGTTTGAAAGCTTTCAAAACCGAATATGAAAAGTTTTACTTATTATAGAATGATTTGAAAGCGCTTTTGAATACAATTGTGCAGATGTCTAATACACAAGGCACATAAAATACATTTGTTGTTGTTGTTTGGACGGGGGGGAAAGCAAGTCTCCCTTACACCTAGGCCTTGCGGCCCGTTGTGCACCCCTCATTAAATACTTTCTATTTATTTATAACTACTATATTATTTATTTTGTTTATATTATATATTTGTATATTTTATATTATATTTGGTCACCATGGGGATTCGTAAAGAAAAATTATTTTTCAATAATTTTTTTTTAATTAAATATTGTATGACCTGACCGGGAATCGAACCCGGACCCCCTCGGTTAATAAGCCAAATGCTTACCCACTGCACCACCGAGGCCCCTAAAATACATTTACAAATACATAAATGTATAATGAAAATACAAATACAATACATACCTATTTATCAATATGAATTGAATTGGCATGAATGTATCATTATTATTGTTATTATTATTTGTCATTATTTTTTATTATTATTATTAAATTACTATCATCAAAGTTATTATTATTATTATTATTATTATAATTATTACCATTATAAATTTTTAAATTAGTATAATATTATGTATGTATGTGTACATATCTACTTAAAAAATTTTTAAAGAAATGTTGTTTTGACAGCTAAAATAATACAATAGATTTTGTATAGTGTTTTTGATAATTGCAATTGGCATGACATTAAAGTAAATAAAATCACGTTGTTAAAAGATTAGTACTAAGGATTTTTGTGTTCTTTTATCAATTCTTTTAAAGTTTTTTGAATGATTTTTTTTGTTTTATAAATTTTTTATTTAAAATTATGGTTTTTTAGTTTAAAATCTCTAATAAACTGTTCTATTAAGAAATATTATTCTTTTGTTTTTTTTTAAATTTTTTTTTTAAGTTCTCTTATAAAATTTGGTTTGAAATTTGTGTGATTCTGCTGTTAAGTGGTATACTAATAATCCTTATGGATTATGAAAGAGCACGAACATCCTTTAAAACAAAAAAAAAAAAAAATAAAACAAGAAAAACAAAAAAAATTAAAATATGAAAAAAATGTTATCATTGAATTTTGAAATGTCGTTAAAATTGAATATAATGACTATTATAATTCAAGGAAATGACAAGACACAAAACGATAAAATTATAATCATAACAGCGGAAAAAATAACACTATTATGAAAAAACAAAAAAAGGAAAGAAAAAACAAGACTCTTTAATTTCTATATTTTAACGGTTAAATTAAAATTCTGAAGTGGAAAATAATTTTATGTTAAAATTTTTTATATAAAACAAGAGCTTGTCTACACTTTTGTTCATTAATTTTTGGGAAAAAAAAACCCAGTACTGTTTGTAGATGAATTGAAATATCAGGAGGAATGTGAAAGGAGGAAGGGAGGCCTGTGAAAGATTTTTTGAATATATTTAGTTGAATTTAATGTTCCTCTTAAAATATGCTAATAAGTAATGAATATAATAACATTATTATAGAAAAATTATAAAAATGAAGCAGATTTTGGTAATGGATTTAGTTTTTTTATAATTTCGTGGTAAGATAAGTGGTGCAATTGCCATGTCGTTCTTAATACTCAATTAAAATTAATTTAAATATGCAATTATTTTGATTTAAAATAATTTTTTCAATATATGGGAGCATTTTAATTGGATTAGAGAATGATGTAGCAAGGCTTAATTAATATATTAAATTATGTCGTTAATTGGTAGTATCGAATAAAATTTTTTCAGCTGATTTCCAAATCTATTGTTTTAGTGTTTCATAAAATATTTCTTCAATTAAATTTAGTTAACCGGTGGCAGTTACGGATTTGGAGCTTGATTTTGTTTAAAACTTATTCTTTCAATTTACTCTTATTCAAGTTTTTTAGGAGCCAGTTTTTGAAAATATAGGTAAACTCATTTAAATACCAATCGACATATACTTAAAATATACTATAATAGAAGCCTGGGCCCTATTGCACCAACAACTTATCACTAATCAAATAATCAGTTTTGTTAATAAGTTTTTAAAAAGATTTACTTATCAAAAATATTATTATTTGATTAGTGATTAGTGTTGTTGCAATAGAAACCTGTTGAAATAAGCTAAATGAGAATTTTCAAATTTATAAATCTCCTTTAACTTTATTTTAAATGACAAAGCCAAGGGGGTTGGTAATGATTAAAGGGATCTATGGCAAAAAAAATTAGTGAATCAGCATTACTCCATTATAGTTACAATGATCAAATTAGGGACTCCTGTAATTTTTCGAGAGCTATAAAAAACTTGATTATTATATTTAATTCTGAGTATTGTAGCTGTATTGATGATTAAAAAAAACTCAGATATTTTAAAAAAAATTTAGTAAATACTGATTGAGCATCAATCTGTTGATGCTAATTTTAGGAAGAGCTAAAATAAAAAGCCTTAATGCTGTGATTAACATCCAAAAACTAATAAAACATTCGTACAACAAGGGAGTGTTTCATAATCTCGGTTTAATAAATTTTTTTTTAACTAGCTATCGTTTTTAGAAAATTTCATTTTTAGAAAATCTTGTTTTTTATTGAAAAATCTCGCTTCTTAAGAAAATCCCGTTTTTTATTGAAAAATCTGGCTTTTAAAGATTTTTGAGTTGGATACAAAACCAGAATTATCAGCTTTTTCTAGAATATAAAAAAAGTTATTTTCTAAAAAAAAAATTTTCTAAAACGAGATTTTCTTAAAACAAGATTTTCTAAACGCGATTTTCTAAAACGAGATTTTGTGAAAACGAGATTTATTAAACCGAGATTTCAGAACCAACCACCTTAATAAGGATGCTCATCATTTACAAACATTATTTTATTAAAATAACAGAGTTTTCGTATATCATATTACAAGAATCCCCAACTCACAGGATCAAATGTGTTAAGAAGCGTCTTAAAATTTAAATTGATTACATGTCATACATGACAGTCGTAATAACTTCCAAAAACCTTATTTTCAAATATCAAT
>OY720442.1:9370098-9583032 GCA_963082915.1 Dolichopus griseipennis
GCTAAAAAGAATTTTCATTATTATAATTTAATCTAAATACTGTAGCTGTAATAATGGTTCAAAAAACTCTGATATTTTTATACCCGTGCATACATATATGACATCGGGTATATTAGATTTGCTCCTCCGTTTGTAACGCATCGATCTAGACGAGCTAGATATAGTGTCAAGGGTACGTATCGGCTCAGAATCGAAAAATGAGTCGATCTAGCTATGTGTGTCTGTCCGTCCGTTTGTGTGTCAGCACGATAACTCAAAAACTAAAAGAGCTACAGTTTTGAAATTTTCACAAAATATTTTTCAATCAATTTCAAGGTTCCCTATTTTTTTGGTTAAGATCGGACCAAAACTTCGGGTAGCTCTCGAACAACTAACTTTTTTAACTCCAATATTTTCATACAAAAATTTGAAATTTTGCTATGAAATTATATGAATTTTGTTTTTTTGTTTTTTTGTTTTTTGTTTTTGTTACAAAAAGTAGATAACGATTTCGAGTTAGAATTTCATATGATTTAAATGATGCGTAGTTTATTTAAGATAAGCAAAAAAGAAGACAAAGATTTTTTTTTTTTAAGTAAATAGCTTATTGATATTGATAGATTGATAGATTATGAATATGATGATTATTTATATGAATTTGATCATATGAAGTTGATTTTGCTTAAGTTTAATATATTGGTGAATTAAAAATTAATTATAAGAGATAGAATTGAAAAATTAGAGCAAGATTTTGAAATTCACACAAAACATTTTTGTACATTTTTGAGGTTCCCTATTCTTTTTGGTTAAGACCAGATCAAGGTTTTGGGGAGCTGCCACACAACTTCTTTGCACCAATATGAAGTTCTTAGAAACTGATTATACTACGAGGATGAAAATTACACACTGTTAGTTATATAATGGATCGAGCACTTATATGAAGTTTCAAAATGTTACGGCCCCATTTTCGGGGGGCTGCTATACAACTTCTTTGCACCAATATGAATTTCTTGGAAACTGATTATACTACGAGGATAAAAATTCCACATTGTTAGTTATATAATGAATCGAGCACTTATATGAAGTTTCAAAATGTTACGGACCCGTTTTCGGGCAGCTGCCATACAAAGAATCAATTCGATAACTGTGAATCTAATGAAGCTACGAGGTTAAAATCAAAACTGGGCAGATAAAGTAATAGGACAAGTTAGTTGGCAAAGTTGGACATCACTCGCACCAACTTTTAGGGTGGGCTATTTTTTTTTTTTTTATGGGATAATAAGTTAATCAAAAATTATGGGATACCTAATAAGTTAAATTTTTTTTTAACTATTTTACTTTCTTATATTTTTTTTGTAATATTTATAATAGCATAGGGGAAATAAATAACGGTTAGTGGGTATGCACGGGTATCTAAAAGTTGACAAGGGCAACTATAATCTTCCTCGTTTAAATTATATTTAGTAAATACTGATTGAGTCTTAATTCATTGATGCTAAAATTAAAAACAGAGCTAAATGCTTTGAATAACATCCAAGATCTAATAAAAAATTAGTATAACTAAATAAGGATCCTCATCATTTACGAACATTATTTTATTTAAATAACGGAGCTTTTGTTAAGCTAATTACAAGGATGCCCAAGTCACAGGATAAAATGTTTTAAAATTTAAATTGATTAAATTTAGCTCTTAAATTTTAGACAGCTGTGTGTTACAGTGGTTGAGATGCGAAAGACCCCGGGTTCGAATCCTAGTAAAACTGAAAAACTAACTGGTTTTCGACCCGACTCAGCTACCATTCTCCATTGGGTTCAAATTAATGGCATAATCAGTAATCAATATTTATATATCTTTAATAAAAAATAAATTTATACAACAATATAAACAAATAATTTAACTGAATAATATAATTCACAGATATAAAATACCATATAACTCAAATACAAAATATTACGATATAAACAAAAATAGAATTCTTTCTATTGAAAAATCTAAGACGTTTCTACATGTTATACGGCCTAGTGCAATCTCATGTTTTAATTGTATGTGGAATTCATTAAGACCAATTCTAATAACACGAATATAAAATGACCCCCTGTTCCAACATTTACCGATGGTATAGACGGGCTTATTAGCCTACATTTGAACAGTTAGTTAAAAAAAAAAATATACATGATAGTCGTAATAACTTCCAAAAGCCTTATTTTCAAATAAGAAACTTCCATATCAATACAGTCTACATTGAAATAAACATCAATTGCATTTACCGTTACTTTAAAATAATTTGAAAAGAATTACACATTTTTATTCATTCATAAATACCTTATTTATAACTTGACACTCTTTAAAATCATAATAATGGCTGAATTAATTTTGTTTTTTAACTGAATTTGTAAACTATTATTACTAAAATATCATTTTGATATTCCTTTTCATAAGAATTTTTAAAATGGCGTTTTTTATTATTTTATTGTCAGATCAGAAAATGGTTGAAAAATTTTCGAAAACGAATTTAAAATGGGAAATAACAAAAAATAAAAATTCAATTCAATTTTGCAAAAGTTTAATGAGGCTTGAAATTCATACTCCCACGTCAACTTATTTTCCCAATTTTCCATTTCGGAGAAAAATTCTGGAAGGGATTCTCTTTTAAAATAATTCGATGAATCATAGCAATTAAATAAAAAGAAAACACCCAACATTTTTCAAAAGAAAATTATACTTAAATAAAATCAAAATGAAATTATATTGTTTAATATAAAATTCAATTAAAGCTATTATTGGGTCCAGGACCAATTGAATGTTTTTTCTTTTATTTGTATATTTGTGTGTAAATGTATATTATTTGTGTAGATGTATGTTTTTGGAAAATTTATTATAAATTCGGTTGTTTTTGACATTTAATAAAATGTTATAAATTGATTAGTGGAAAATATTTTTTAATAGGATAAAATTTGATGATTGTATTATATTTTCAATTTTATGCTCTAGTTTTTTCTAATTTATATTTTATTATATATAAGGGAGTGAATATTATTTTTATTAATTCTAGCATTAAAATTTGAAAAAACAATTTTTTTTTTAAAATGGTTGAAAAGTGATATTAAAATGAAAAATCTATTTTAAAAACCTCAAATATTGGTTGGTTGAATGTTGGAATTGGTTTTTTTTTTTTTAAATTTAAAATAATGATAAATTTATAGTAATTATTAGCAGAAAACTTTTCAAATGGAATAAATTTTAAATTTATATATTTTTTGATAGGAATATTATATTCGTTTCAGTTACTTGGACATTGGAAATTAAAAGTTTCGAGATGTACGAAAAATTGAAGTCTTGCAATAATATTATATCCTATACTATTCAGTGGATTAAAATTTATTTGGTAATTATAAAAGGTAGAGCATAAGTCTTAGAACTTGGCAAATTGGGGTTAAGATTTCCAGAAAAAAAAATCGAGAGCTTTCAACGATCAATTCAAATATGTATAGATCTGTAGATATGAGAATGAGGACAACAGATACTCATACCCACACAGCTGAACTAGCCAGATGGCATAATAAAAGACATTCGTTTGTCATGCACTCATCACGTTTACGGAACCATATTCCACCAAATGTGTTTTCCAAAGTTGATAATGTATACATATACGATTTAGCCAGATTTAAGAAGAACATTAATATCTTTCTTCTAAATTTCCCATCTAATTTTCGCCATCCTTCATAATCCAAAAATCCCAAATCACTTCCATCATAATCCCACATCCTTCCATAACCCCAATCCCTGTAATCAAACTGTACATTTGTATCAGATTCTCTTCTAAATTTTGGCAGGTTTAAAATGGGTGTAGTTTTGGTGTGCTAAGGTCTCACACTACCGATAAAAACACCCATAGAGTCAATGGCTGTCTTTAGAGCTTTCCATTCCCTATAAGGATTTAAATAAATTATATTGAAACATAAAATATGAAGACAAGAATACAGCATTGGGAATATAATTAAAAGACCGGGCTGAGGATATATAGGAAGACACTGAGGAAATTCATATATATGTAACTGTTTTAAAAGGAAGAAGAAAAATTAAGAAGTTCAGGCTAAAAGTACAAGAAAATGGAAAAGCTAAAAAATTATAAAAAAAAGAAAGGCTTAGTGCACTACGCTCTAAGGCGAGTTAAACACTAATTTTACTGAACCATGTACAATCACATTAAAAATTTTCTAAAATCTTCGAATCTAATAATTAATAATAATTTCCCACTAAAACTATTTGGTTTTCTGCTCATACCAAATAAAGAATTTCGTTTGAACTGAATATATTAAATTTTTTGAAATAAAATTTTCCAAAAAAACAGCAAACCATTTTCCAGAAAATTTTTTAGTAGTTTATTTTCAACAATTTTTCTCTTTGTAATCTTCTTGTTTTCAAATTCCTTTATTGAAATGTATTGCTTAATATTTCTAGATTTTGTATTACACTGTACATAAACTAGTGGACAGAGTGTCTCTTAAAAATTTTTGAAAGTAATAAATTAAAAAATTTTATTGTATTTTAATATATGCATTATATTTTCTGTATGTGTAAACACTGTGGAATAACAAAGTGGATCACATGCCATTTTTTCTTTCAACAACTCTTGGGTTCGAATCCTAGCCAAATCATTTTAATTAATGTTAAAAAAATTACATTTTGTAAAAAAAGCTTCTTAATAAAAGTTTAATCTACAAATTTTGAAGGAACAAAATTAATTTTCTTTGATTGTAAAGAACTTTCCAAGCCTTTTTTTTAAATCTCCTCTACACCATCAAAATTTTCCTATGGGAGTCCCTGTTTTTCTATATATCTCTAGATATAAAACTTCCATGTATATGTCAGAGAAGTGTATACCTACACATTTATAAATTAATGGAGATTATAGATGAAATTAAGCAAGAAAAATTCTATGAATAAATTATTTTCCATGTCCCTTTAAAATTAATTCAATCAGTGTTTTCACTTTGTTGCTCATATACTTTAAAATATCATTTAAATTGCTTTAATTTTTCATCATTTTCAACTTGATTCAAAATTTGAATGATAATTTAGAAAAAGAGAAGTATAGTAATACGGTATTAAATGTTTTGTTTTTTTAATAGTTCGTTAATTAGATGTAAGTTATACAGTAAGTTACAAAAAGTTATAGTTGCAGAGAGATCTACAGAGGATCAAATTGTAATATTTTCGTGACAGGTTTTTAACCTCTCAGATATTTAACTACATTAATATTCCTAGGGTGATCTCTGATACTATGTCCAATACAATTTTTAACTAGGAATACTATACTTTACTAGTTAATAACAAAATCGCTGTGAGAATATTGAAAGCCAAAGGGTGTGAATGTACCACAGATACAGTGAAGAGAAATTATTATATAGCTTAGACTAGTATATAACATCAATATCATTTCATTTATATTGTATATTTAAACTTTTTTCGAATATTCTCTATCGTATTGTTGTGGTCTTAAGAAAATTCTTTTCAGAATATTTATCTTTAGAATATAATATACTATCTATGGTTTTTCTTTTATATTGTTATATTGTAGTTGTTTAAAATTGTGTTGTAATAGTGAAAAATTTTATAATATTTTTGTTGAATAATATACCCTCAGTAAATGACTTTTTACATTGAAATATTTCATTATTTTTTAAAATATATTAATAAAGTTAAAAAAAAAACAACCACTTTTGAATTCTTAAATAAATAAAAAAATTTACTAAAAAAAAATATTTGTGGAATTTAGTAGTTATAAATTTGTATCTTGTAGATATTTTGAACCAAATTCTTATATTTTGAAAAACTGAATTTATTTTTATCAAATTAAGCTATGGAAATATTGTGATAAATTTTTATAAACTATTGAATTTAAGCAAGTTACTAATTCTAATGTTGAACGATTTTCATAGCAATTAACTTTGGTTTAATTAACATTTTAGGAGCCGAATAAAAACCGTTTACCAAAAACGGTACTCTATTTATTAAGGAGTAAAGTATATAACATTTCTAGTTAAAAATTAAATTTTACTTATTATACCGTTCTGATTCCATAAATGGCTAATATTGCATCAAAATTAAAACGGTTCTACAATGGTTCTATAACAGTCCTACAAGTGAATGTGTAAATTAACAGCTATATGTTGACAATCCTTGGTATACTTTAATTATAATTTGATGTAGTTAATAGTTTCCTGTCTTTAAGATGTTTTAGATATAATAGACGATAGACACCACCCTTACATCTCCGCCCAAGAACTGCTGTGCATCGCTGTCTTTCAGATAATTTTTGATTATCGTATTTGTTGTACCCTGATTTCAATTTCCTCCAGTTTTGGATGCTGTGGTTAATAGTAGTATACTGTGCTTAACAGAATCAAAAACTTGTAGATCAATAAAGACTATTGTTGTGTGGCATTTCTTTTATCCATTTGTTTATCCATAATGTGTCTGATAACTTCTGTTATTGCCATATTTCCATGTTTGTATTCTTTTGGAAAGCATGTAAATCTAATCATAAATCTATGCTGAATTTGTTTAATACTTTTATAAGCATTATCAAATATTAGGAAGAAGAATAAGTTCCTATGGTAAAATAAAACAATATTTTCCTTAAATAAATTGTTAATTTTTCTTTGGATTGGATTTATTTGCAAACTTATTATATACCTAAGGATATAACTCTGCATTACTTCTTTATTGCAAAAGGTATATGTTCCTGCAACTAATTGCTCACAATGTACACCTATATATTACTTCTATTTTTATTTACATAAAACTTTGAATACAAATAAAATCTGATAACTTCTATGAATTCTTTGAACGCGTTTACATGTATTTCTTTAATTAAAACCAATTTTACTCAGATTTCAAAATCTCTTCAGATTTCTTTTCATAACCAAAATGTGTATTTTATTCCTGGTTTATAAGTTTTTATACTAAATAAATTTAATATATAATATAATATATATTAAAAACATTATATACTTAACTTGGTAATCTGTTATAAGTATTTTTTTTTTTGTTTTTTTACATTATTTCCTGCATAACAAATATTCGCTTTCTTGCATAATTATTCTAAATATGCATTCATATCATTTCATTCTCTTGCTTCTGCTGATTAATACTTTAAAAACCCACCCTTTTAATTTATAAATTTTTGTATTTTGTTGTTTCGCAAAAAAATAAAAAAACAAAAAGGAAATTGAGGAAACAAAAGTGCATCATAAATTATTTGTCATTTTTATTCCTACTTATGTATTTTCTGGTCTTATGATTTCTATTTCCCACTGTTTTTCTTCTTGTGACTGTTCTGTCACTAGATACTCTTATCCTATTTAAAAAAAAAATGCTGTACTCGATTCAACTATTTTTGTTTTTTTTTTTTGTTTTTTTTTCATCATTCCTTCCATTCTATAATAAATGCATTGTCATTTATGTTTGTACTATATAATATATAGTACATGTGTATAATTATATATTCTGGTTTATACGAGTATAGTATTATATACTACATAATATTTATATGGATATTTTTATGTCCTTGCAAGCAGGATATCGCGACTCCATTTAGATTACGGAGTATTTCCTTTAAGTTTTTTTTTTATTTTTTTCCAGAGTGCATGTTTTTTCTTAGTTTTATCGGTTCTTATATTAATAGTAAATTTTATTTTAATATTAAGTTATTTTTATAATTTTCTATTTGATTTATTTTGGATTGTCCGTCGTCTCCAATTTTCCAAAATTATTATAGACCTTTAAATAGCATAAAGAGCGCGTAAGGAATCTGAGGATTCAACTTCTACGTGATTTTCTCTGGTAACTATTATTTTGAACCATTAGATAGACCGTGCAGCGATTAGAATCAATAGAATACACGCAAATCTATAGTAGTAGAAGAATAACTGTAAATCCTGCAGAATGCAACGACGCATAAGCATTAGTTCTAGCAAGAACCAATGGTGAACAATGAAACAGAAATATGACACTCAGTTTTTGTCAATTTGAGGTTGTTTAGAATCCACGCAGATAAAACTGAAAATAATGTTAAGAAAGATATTTCAATTGCAGTTTGGAGTAAGAATGTTATATATGAACGAGGAAAGTGCGTTAACACAAGGAATGAAGTTGAAAAACATCTACATCATATTTGAAATATTTAAAAGAAGCTGAATGGGATAAAACAAATATGCGTAACTGTAATTGAACAAAAATGTCTGAACAACTTTGGAAAATAAACCGATGCTCATACAATGGTGAAGGAATAAAGCACCCGATCAACGATAAAGGGTGTAGAAATACAGCACTCGAACAATAACACTCGATCTGACTCTAGTATAAAAATGGTTACACAACTCAATATGTTCTGCTAACCAGTTTTATACTAGAGGCGGAATGAGTGTTGCTGTTGAAAATGAGTACAAGATCATTGACTAAATATAATTCAAACACCTGCGGCGACTTCAGATATATGTCTAAAAAAATGAAATGAATAAGCAGTGGATTCCTATGAGGAAATGATTAAAGTTTTGAAAGAAATAAAACCTCACGAGATGAACATCATTAAATTGGACTCAAATTATACTTTATTGCAATTTTGCAATAAAATCGTTATTGCGAAAAACTTTGGCGAAATTTCCAAAAATTTTTTTTATTTTTAATTTCCATTTTTGCTTCCAATTTTTTTTCTCATATTCACATTTTTTGTTTTTTTTTTATATTTTGTAGAATTTTCACAAGATTTGCATAATAAGTTTTTAAGAATGAAAATATCAAAAGATGCCAAAAAAAAAAAAACAAAAAAAAGTAATAGAAAAAAAAATCCCCTTTTTACTACGTGCAAAAAAAGAAAAGAAAATCAAGACGTATAGAAAATAGGACACAACTTTTTCTGTCTATGTTAACAGTATATGATATTGCATTGTCGAATGCATCAACAAACACATACACACATAATTATATAAAAAATATAAAAAAACAATACTATAATGTGTGCTTTAATATAAAACGACTTTGATTTTATTATGGGGTCAAAACAATGTGTTAAAAAATAAAATCTTGAAAAATATGCTACAATTCGATTTCCAAACCTTTAAAATTTATTTAAACAGGTTTTACAGTTATTTTTAAAATCACTATTAGTTCAACAATTTATTTAAGAGTGATTTGGAGGCACTAAGCAATGGCTTAATAAAATTATGGGAAGTACTACATTTAGTTATAAACTTCTGACACTGACATACTAAATAATTATATTCTGTAACACCATATAAACTGATGTTTAAGTGACGTTTAAGTGACATCAAAAATAAAGAGGCTTAAAGATTTCTTTCGAGATCTTTGTTTCCAAATTTTACTATATTTCCAGATCTTGTCCTTCTAGATTTTTGTTTTTAAGATTTTTATTTTAACATTTATATGGGACTCCTAAATGTAACAGACTCATGTATACTTAAATAAGATTGTGTACGACAGTGTAAAAGTCTTATCATCCATATATTATTATATATTCCAATTTTCCTCAATTTTTATTTTAATTTTTTTTTTTTTGAATTATGCAATTTACAAAAAAATTTTGCAAGGACATGCAGGATAAAAAAAAAATTGTTAAAAAAAAGGAATGAACTTTTGATATGTGGAATACAGAGTACGGAGATCCCAGTAGGACAAGGAAAAAAAAAAACAGAAAAGAAACATTGAGTGATTTATTTTGAAAAATCGTACATGATGAAAAATTTTTTTAGTGTTAAATAGCACGTTATTATAATACAAATCACATAAACATGAGTTCATTATCGAAACCATTGAGTGTAAATAAAATGAACATACAAACAGTTAAAAAATAAAAACTAATTTACATGTTTAATTTGTAAAAAAAAAATATCAGAATAATAATAATGTTAAATAAATTGTTGCCTGTTTAATTTGCTTTTTTTTGATAATTTAATGAACAAGGATTATTCAAGGACACTGTCTTATAAAGCATAAGCTCTCCCACACTGTTTATATAACAACTGAGACTCTACTTTTTTGAGACTGTGTCTTATGTAGAAATGATTATAAATAAAAAATATCTTGAAATTGATTTTTATCAAAAAATGTCCTGAATACATTATTTTAAGTACTTATATATAAATAAATCAATATGACAAGAGGGGAGGGTGTCTACTTTGTTGAAATGGTCTGTTTTTACACAGAATGATGGAAAGTCGAATATCCTATTTTTTACAAGTACCCGTATTTATTGTTTGTGTATTTGGTTTTAGATTACCTTTAGTTTAAAATTTGTTACATTACTTTAAAGTTAAGGTAATCAATCTGGGAATGTACTTGGGCAACTTCATTTTGAAGAATGGAAAACATCGTAATATATATGTGTGTAGTGGTTTCATGTTTCAGAACAGATCTGAGTGGTAGGTGAATGTGTCTCCTAAAACAAGAAGGACTTAAGTTTTATATTGGCACTAAAATTGAAGTCTCTTTTATTTTTAAATGGATTCACAATTTCTCAAGAGTTTCTGTTTAAATTCTTCTGTAATAATTCCGGATTTTATTAAAATCTTCTTCTATATTATTAGACTACTATTCGTTTTGTTTTATTATCAGACTTATTGTGGTTTCCACTATCTGATTTGTTTTGTGTGTGGCGTGTGATTGTAATTTGACTTAACATTTATAATTAAATGGATGTTTAGTTCAAGACTTGCCAACTTATTGTATAAGATGCTGACATTTACGAAGGCCTTACATTTACGAAAGTCAAATACTTAATAATTTCCTTTAAAAGCTTTGCAAATCAATTTGTAGATCAATTTACAATTAATTTATACCCAGTTTTCAAATATCACTTCAGAAACCTTTTTTAATAATTGTGCAATCAAATGACAGTTTAAATAGCTTCATGACAGCTTCATTTAAGAAAACTAACACAGTTTTAACGTACAAATTTTTGATTTTTTTTTAATATAAAATTTTCACAAATTTATTGTTTATTTTTGTTGAATTTTTTTTTTGATTTAATTAAAAATACATTTACAAATGAACACATGCACATATGATTTATGTATAAGTGATGAGAAAATTTTTTTTTTTATACATACAAAATTAAATTGCATATGTATACAGTTAAAGTTAAAAAAAGAAAGTCAGGGTAATTTTTGAAATAAATCAATTTGAATATTAGATGAATTAGAAGTGCCATTGAGTTCCAGAGAAGAAAATATCGGGGTCTCCCTAACAACTTTAAAGTTGTAGTCTGAGCAAAGAGACAATGCACTCACGAACATTAGATGGTTTTCAGTTAGTACTTGCATAATAGCCAAGCAAACCTCTGGCCTAAATTGGATATCAAAAGATCCATAAGACTTTTATCCCTAAATCTCCAGAAGACATGCCGGAAAGCTAGGACTTTAATCAAATGATTTTTGTAGAAGCTGCAAAGATGAAGAGGTGAAGGAAACTGTCGTTCAAAACTTCAGTTTCCTCTTTCATAATTTTGGAAACACACTTTTAACCTTCACTGTAAGCATAGTGAGCATTCTTAAAAGTGTTTTAGCATTTTATAATAAAAAAAAAAATTTCGAAATTTTTAGTTTCATAAAAGCGAGCATCAGCTTCACAAAAAATTTTTTTTAAAAAAAACACAAACACTGAACGAAATGAGGGATGAGACATGAAAAGGTTTGAATGCGATGTTTAGAAATAAAAGAATATTTAAAAAGAAAAAAAAAAATTTTTATCAGAATAATAAAATCAGAGCAGATACGTAATCCCCCATTTCTTGGCAAATGAACAAAAGTAAAGCATTAAAAAAAAAAAACAAAAAGCACATCATCAGTGATGTGCATAATTGTGCGAAATAATGAAGCGCTTATGTTTTTTCCTTTAACACATAAAAATTAAAAAAAAAAAAAAACAACAATAAGAAAATAAAAAAAATAGAATAATATGTAAATTATAGCTATGATGAGTCTTATATGATTGTACTAAAATAAAAAAAAAATAAATAGAGGGCGTTAAAGTCAAATAATTTATGCATTTTCAAAAGAGTTGAGTTGAAAATTATTTTAATAAAATTATAATTAAAAAATTTTTGTTTTTCTACATCTAAAAAAAATTTTTTTTTTCAATTAGTTTTGATTATTCATTCATTCATTAATTTTTTTTTAAATAATTTTATAAACTTCATTTTATTGGTGTGATAAAATTATTTTAAAGATTAAATTGAAATAAAAAATTGTATAAATATATGTATGTATGTATATATACATGTATGTAAGATTGTTTTAGTGTCACGATTTATACAAGTGTCAAGTACTTGAAATTGAAATTAAAAATTATATTTTTAAAGAGTACGGAGTTATAAAAAAAACTTATGAGTTAATTTTAAAATGATTTTTGAGTATACCATGCATTATCATTAATATGTATGTCAATGTATGTCAGTGAAGAGAGTTTTTCGAGTGGTATTTTTAATTACTTAATTTAATTTAAGTATTCTATATCTGTGGGTTATATTATTCAATTAAATTATACTTTGTTTATATTTTGTATTTGTTTATATTGTTATATTAATGTATTTTTTATTAAAGATATAGAATTATTAGTTATAAATTAAGCCATTAATTTGAACCAAATGGCGAATGGTAGTTGAATCGAGTCGAAAACTCTAACAACTGTGCCACCCAGCCAATAAGGATCTATAGCTTCATAAATTTATAGGAGATATATTTCGTAAAGTGATTTGACCCCAAAAAAGTAAAAATTATTTTTGGAAGCCCCTAACGTCTCTTTCGCCAATTCGGAAATACAGCGTATTGCATCTCGTGATATTCTAAGATACTACTAATAATAAATGCATGAAATAAAATTCATCAAATCTTAAATTTATTATTATTACGAAGTTACATTCCGTTCCGTTATTGTTTGAGTCTAACTTAATATTTTGTTGTAAGTTGCCAATTCAATATATAACAACTTCTAAAGTTTGAGAAGCTTCAAAACTTGACGAAACTATTTTGTAGAAATAGATGATGATGATTTAAAAAATATATTTCTAGCTTAATAATTTTCCAGGTTCAACAGTTTAATATTATGAATCAGTTGAATTTCAAATGACTAACTGGATTTTATAATTTATTTATTAAAAAAACTTTATACACTTATTGTGAAATTTTATTTGATTTTACCATCATTTAAAAATAGAATATTAACACAATTTTGGAGAAAAAGCCCTTTGCGATTCTCATTGAATCATATAAGTAAGTTCCAGTGTTTGATAATATCTTACCTATAAAGAAAGAAAAAAATTAATTGGTATTAATATTGAATTAATTGCAATTAATATTGTTATAATAAATTATATAACAATTTTTTAGGTATTTTTTAATTTGCGCCTAAAGTTATGCAATTACAATTTTCTTTTACTTGGGTACTATATATATAGGATATTGTCTACTTTGAACGATTCTTTGTTCCAGACAATGATGAATATCAATTTCAAAAAAAAAAAAAAAATTATCACGTCCTTGCGTACATTCCATACATTCGTATGTATATCAAGGACCCACATGTTATAACAACAAAAGATTTTGATTGAAATTCTTACAAATTATGATTTAAAATAAAATAAAAAGAAAAATTATAATTGATATTAACCATTATTATTATGTGAAACCTATGATTTATAACAAATGATATGATCTTTTATTAAGAATTTTCGGATTTTTAAAAATTTACATAAAGTTGTCGCTATATTGAAACTTAATCAAGATTTATGGGATACATTATATCTTCAACTTTTTTAAAGGACCCTTCTAAGTTTTAGTAAATCTAAGTTTTATAAATCTATTCGTCTGTTACTAAGTTACTAAGACGTATTGACTTTTTAACGAAGAGTACCTATATGAAATCTAAATTATCAATGGACTCTCCAAATGAAGCTCTTTAACATATCTTTAATTCTATTAACACAAAGTTTGTACAGTTTTTTTGCATACCTTCGTATCTTATATGTTATAAGGTTTCAAAATAAAAATAATTGGAGAGATTCTATTTTCAAACTCCGCACTTACACCTTTTGGTATAAAAGTGTTATAAATCTACGTTGAAATATATTAATTAGTTAGCACTATAATTGGACATTTTCTAGTACTTGCTACAAAATTTATGCAGCTGTAGCCGTAAAATCAAGCTAGGAAAATAATCAATATATTCAAAGCATTGAAAGATAAGACAGAAAAGACAAGCTTAACAAATTCCTTGAATTCCTTGATTTTAAATAATTTATTAATCCAAAATCTGAAATTTTTACGTTTTGGAATTGGAGAAAAAATTAAAAAAAAAATTCCCTTAAAGTCTTCAATTATTTATTCAAATAATGAAAAAATTCTTTTGTAAAAGAACTTATTATAAAATTCCCAAACAAAAAAAATTGAAATTGATTGATTCCTTTTTTTCTAGTAATGAAAAAAAAAACTCTCGAAAGAGTTCTTGAGTATGGTAACTTTACTATTAATAAATCTTTTCTTGTTTTCTTTGTTTTTTTCCGAATTACATTTACGAAAATTTTATTCAGTAAAATACTAACAACAACTAAAAAAAAAATCCTTTATAAAAAAAAAAGGGTTTTTTTATAGGTATTGAAATTAAGTAAAAAGGACATATTTTTTAATGTATTTTTATTTCTAAATTCTATTTAAATTTTGTGGTTGTACTTAAAAATAAAGTTTATTTTTTTATCCTGATTTTTTTTTTTGTTATTATTGTTTTTATTTTTGAACCCTTTCTTAAAATATTTTAAAAAAATCTTTAAGATACGTATGAATATTTTATATAATAACAAAAAAAAATTTATAATTTATTAAAATCCTTTAAAAACATATAAGTTAAAAAATTTTTATGCAAATATTATTTTAATATTATTATATGTATTATATATAGTCATACTTATGTATACAGACTACAAGGAATGCCTCATACATTTTGAGACTTAGAATATGAATTTGCTGCTTTCCAAATAAACTATCTAATTTTAAAATCTAGATTATACAATTTCGAAAAATTCATTTCCGGTTCTTTTTGGAATTTAAAATACCATCAATATGGGCTGGCAATTAAAAAACTGTTTCTTATTTAGAAAAGTGATATTCATGTTTTCTGTAACACCCTGTTTTTATGTTGATTGCAATATTTAATTAAAATTTTATAAAACCTGTGATATTATTTAAATATCCCCGACCTAGTTAATTATATTTTTTATAATCCTTCCTCTGCTTAAAACACAAATACCCATATAATGCTATTAGACACCCTGTTAGTGTTATGTAAATGCTTTTAATGAAGAATTTTTAAAAATTAATTCTTAGGCGTATATTTAAAGTTTGTTTAAAGCCCGTATCCTTAAGTCGAAATCCTTTATATATATTTTCTGATATGGGATGGGAAAGTTTTTAAAACTGTTATCTAAAACTTTATGAATTACGGACTGCTTAAGTTGAAACTCATAAATATTCAGAAATCCAATTACTAGGACCAAATTTAATTCGACTTAAAAACTAATTGAGTTGTATCTTAAAGTAAAATTCCATTAAAATATTGAAATTTAAAGTACTCTATAGGCCCAGTTTTTTTTTAATTATATGAATATGTGATTTCATATTAAATTTTTTTTTAAATTACTGTTATACGAGATTTTTAAAAATATTTTTTTTGATTCTTACGAAGAGTATCTAAAGATTTCTTTTTTTATTTTAATTTTTAACCAATTTTTTTTTAAAAGAACTTATTTACATTTTTCATTTACTCAATTTTCCATAATTTATTATTCGGATGGGATTTTTTTTTATTCTTTTGTTATTTTTTTTTGTTTTTTTTTTTTTGTTAAATTCCATTTTCATCAAAAGGATATCAATTTTTCAAATTTTTTTTTCATTTTTCGTCCTTTTTTATTCGATAAAGAATTTTATTTTAAAAATTTTTTTATTTTGGAAAATGAAGATCTTGTTATAGTTAAAAAAAAAAAAATATAACATTAAATGTTAAAGTACAGTTATCCTTGAAAGTACAAAAAAAAAACAAGGAATAAGAGTTTCAAAAAAAAAAAAAAAACAGAAAAAAATCCATATACCCATTAAGTAATAATCCTTTTCAATGAATTTTAATTTTTAGAATTGGTTTGATATCCTTTTGAACCACAAGAAGAAAATACAAAAAAAAAAAAAAAAAAAAACAGAACAATAAAATAAATTTAGGTTATGAAAATATATTTTCTTGTTTTTTTTTTTTCTTAATATTATCTATATATGTATGTGCATGTGTATATTTTCCTCAAAAAAAAAAATGAATTTAATACCTCAATATTCAAAATATGAAATTTTCTATTCATAACAAAAGAAAAAGGAAAAATACAGAATTATGAAAAGGAAAATATATTTTCTTTCCAAAAACAACGATTCAAACATTTTCCCAAAAAAAAATGTTATTCATAATATATATAACTATTCTTGTTTTTATATATTGTGTTTATTTTCTTTTGTGTCTCAAAATCAAAAGAACTTTGATGTATCATTTTTATTTGAATATTAAATGTATGATAACGAATAACATCCTAGTTGGTGAATATCCTAAAAATGAGGAACAGCCTATCTTAAGACTTAAATAGTATTCCTTTTTTAATCTGGAATTTTTATGAGAAGATTAAGATGATGGTAATAGTTCCTAGGCAATAGTTCAGGGCTTTAATTTGTCTATTGAGCTTCATTATCACATAACAGTTTTAGAGTATCGATTCTCAGTATTAAAATGAAACTGATTCAACTCATGTACTATGCTTTTCTGGAATCACCTAGTACTCAAAATGTTCCGTTGAAATTCACATTTTTCAGTATTATTGCATTTTAAATAAGCTCTGCATGAATCCTGGAAGAATTTAAATGAGAGTTCCTATAGCTAAAATCCTGGAGCGGGCTACAATGTTATGATGTGAGCTTTTATGAATGAATTATTTCACGATTTGAGGGATTTGTAAGTCATTTGCAGAGTTCAAATTAGGAAGCATTTATTTAAAACCTTAAATTATAAAATTACACCTGTTTTTGATATTATAATTCTACTTTGAACTGTGGGCCTGCCTATTTCTGAAATTCTATATATATAAAACTACTTTAGAAGTACGATCTTTTCGGAACTCAAGGCTTACAGGCTCAGATTGAAGAAGCAGTGACTTATTTATTACCTCTTTTGTCAAATAATTTAACGAAGTTGAACTTTTAAAAGTTGACTTTAAAAAATTTTCATACTTCGAACCATTCTAGCACCATCCATCTTTCATTTACAACCTTAGTTTCTGAATATATTACTCTAAAATAAATTTCAAGGAATCTTAAATTTTTTTAATCAAGTTTTGTAGTAAAATTTTATTTATTACACACATGTATTAAAAAAAATTAACCAAAAAAGACAGAGTATATAATATGTAAATGTTATATACTCTAAAATACTATGTATTTTTCTGTTTTTGGCGCGAGGATTTATTCTTTAGTGGTGTATTAAACATCCGGTAACAAAATCCGGAGTAAAAAAGAAAAAACTGGGTCAGTGTTTAATACAATGGATTTATTTTTATCCCCATTTTTTTTCTCTTTTAATTTTCCTTCTCTTTTTCACAACTCAAAAAAAAAAAAAAAAACAAAATTCTATATGTCCCTAATTTTGGTATATTGTATCAACGAACTAAAAATGAAAAAAGTTTCATATTTACATTCACGGGCCTGATTAAAAATGAAGGAAGCAAGGTAAAAAATAAAAAAGTAAAAAAAAAAAAAAAAAAAAATAAAACTAAATACTGATAAAATAAAAAAAAAAATTTTTATAACTGATGTAAATTAGAGGATAACAAAGCTTAAAAAAATATATATATATATGATGGAAATTCAAGGATATCTTATACAATATATTATTATATGATTAATATATATATATGTAAATATGTATATAGATGTATATTATGTAATGAAAATTGTTTATTTTTGTCTGAGTGAGCAGGATTTGTGAGTATTAAGTTGAGTAGACGCTAGATAAAAAAAACCAAACAATAAAATAGTTCAGGTCCTAATTTAGGTTAATATTATGTGACATCTGTTTCAATTTTTTTTTTCTACTTTTTTATTTTGTATTTATTTCTAAGCGACATTTTTAATCTTCATTTGTTTCATTTTTGAATGTCACGTGCATATAACGTTCCAATTTAATATTATATTCAGTGCATATAGGACTCTATACTTTGTTGTTGTTACTATGCACTAAGGATTAATAATAGAAGGAGCATATATTTGGCATGTATTAAAATGTAAATGAATATTAAATATTATATGTATATATATAAATTTCATGTATGATTTATTTTGATTCACCTGGTTGCATTCAAGGTTTTTTTGTGAAAATGGCAATTTAATTGCTTAAACGGCTTTATATAATTAAAATTTGAATATTCAAAAATGAATTTACAAAATATATTTTAAGTACTAGGAGTTTTAAAAATTTGTTTTATTAGAATTCCCAAAAATCTAATTCATTTTTTAGTGGAGGGGGGAAATTTGTAATTTGGTTAATTTAAATTCCATGCCAGACTTCTTGACATTACAAGATTTTACAAGAATCATTATAAGATTTTAATCTATGGATTCTTTCGAAACAATTTAAAAGATTCCAAAAGAAGATTAGGAAGTATGACCTGCATGTAATAGTTAAAATTAAAAAAATGGGAGTAAACTTTTAAAAACTTTTAGATTAGGTCTAATATTATACCTTAACCAACTAAAGTTAATTATTTAAATAATTTCAAAGTCCTGAGAATGCTGAATCATAATTATTTTAAGAAAATATCAATCAAATATAATAAAACAATTATTTTGAATCTCTAAAACCCTAAATGGAGCCATGTATCAATTAAATTTACTTTAATTCTTAGTACTATAATAATTGCATACTTATAGGCGAAAATTAATTAAATTATTTAAACCTACACTGTTGCTTAAAACTTGTTATTATCTTATCAAAATTATATACATATTTTTTACAAAATATTAAAATACATAAATGTGTATTATATACATAAAATATTATATAAATATTTTTTTAAAAAAAATTTATTTACATTGTGATGATTATCAGATAAAACATAAATACAGTCCCTTTTTTTCATCTTTTTTTCGTAAATACCTTTAAATAATGATTACAATCGTCCTCGAAAAAAATATTTAATAGTATAGATTCAGTTATAGATCTTAATACATACAAATATTCATAAATATATTATATGTAAATTTATATGTTATTGTTGTTGTTTTTTATTTTTATTGACAGTACGCATATTTATATCCAATTTCCTTTCAAACATGATGTATGCGAGGAAATATAAACATTTTAATATTCTATAAGAAACATTATGTAAGTATCTATAAATATGTATAAAGACGTAGGTTATAGATATTTTGTATACGAGTAGTACATTGGAAGAAGTATAAAATGTTAGTAAAATTCAAAAAAAAAGTTGAATATAAGGCCTCGGTTTGCCTATAAAATTTTCATAAAATTTATAAACGTATGTGGATCTTTATTTAAAAAATATCTTAAGAATATGATATTTTATTTACATTAAAAATTTATTTTTAAAAATAAACAAAATAATAATAATATGATGGGTTTCATTTTTTTTTAAAATTTTTATGTAGGGGGGTATTTAAGAAAATATTTTTAAGATATTCCTTTTTTTTTGGATGATATTTTTAAAAAACTAAAATTAATATAAAATGACTAGTAAAATTTATATGTATATTTTATTTTTTAGAAAAAAAATATTTATAATTTTTATTTTTAATATTTACATAAAATATATAATAAATAAACTCATAAATGTGTTATAAATTTATTGATCTTAAGATAAATTATTATACAACGTGGTTTGACTAAAAATAGATGAAATAGAAAAGAAGAAATAGATAGAAATAGATTATTATCTGGTTAATCCATAAAATATTGGTAAAATATATGTATTTTTTTACAATTTCTGGATACTATTTAGAGAAATCAAGAGATGTCGTCTCATATGGAAGAATTCGCAAATATCAAGACGAACAAAACTAACTATATTCAATTTGTGAATAAAGTCTACATTAACTGCGTATAGCTGCGAATCATGATTGGTCACTAATTGCATTTGAATGAATTACAGGTCTTCATGTATAAACATCTCAGAATATTCTGGCCAAACAGAAAAAGACATGCAGATTCTGTGAAATAATAAACGTGGAGCCAGTAGTGAAGTAAATCACCAGAAGAAAATTGAGATAGATTGAACATTCACTAAAGAAAAATTAGAAATACATAATAAGAATGGCGCTAACCTGGAATCCTCTAGGTGGATTCAAATCTTCACCACATTTCGATATAGGCTTAAATATTTCAGATTTCAAGTTAGACCCAGTACAACATTGGGAATAATGGTGCTGAATGAAGTAAGTAAGTAGATGTTAAATATCCTGAAATAAAATACGTGTAGTATGAAAAAGCTATGAATTTTAGAAATGAGTGGAGACTTCAAGTAGAAACCCTATGGTATCAAATCAAGTGGAGTAAAAGGAAACATAACAAAGAATTTGAAAAATCAAATGGAACTCTGAAGACACATTTCAATATGGACTTAGATATCACAGATTTCGAATAAAATTAAATAAATATTAAAATTATTGGATACTTACAGGATACAATTTAAAAAGTTACGCTGGATACCAATAGGACATCTTCAATTTCAAGTAACTTCTGTCGTATATCTAACAAGGATCAGAAAATCATCTAATTAAATTTTGCTTTCCATTATATAAAATGAAAGATTCAATATTCGTCAACATCCATTATTAAGATATGCTCAGATCATAAGTTTTATATTAGTCATTACTCATTACAAATTTATATTTCAAGGTACTTTTTCCACAATACTTACTAGCACCATCTTTAAAATTCCCAATAACTAATGACTTAAAATTGCTTGTCCTAAGGTAACAATTAACAACTCCAATGACTGTCACTCTAAAATCTAATGAAATTTTAAAATTTAATATATAAATCTATATTGGTCTTTTATGATAAACTTTCAATACATTAAAAGTTATCCATCCTTCCATTAAAAATCCTGAAAAAAGCCCAAATGTACAATATTAATACCATTTAAGAAAATAAGAATACTCTTATCTTATCCCAAGTGATTTATCCTCGAATTTTCTTTTTGACGGATAATAGATAGAAAATTGATTAGATTTATATATTTTTGGTTGATTCAAGGATTGAAAAGTTTTTTTTTTTTTTTTGTTTTTCTTGTTTTTTTTTTATGTATTGAAACAGAAAAGGATAAATAAATAAATATATGATTTTTATGTAGAATAATTTATAGTTATATAAACATTGTTTGAAAAAATAAAAAATAAAAGGAAAAATATGAAAAATGATAAATTTATGGGTATAAAAAGAAAATTTTTTATTTTGTTTGTTTTGTTTTGGTTTTTTTTTTTGTGATTTTCATCCCGGATTATAGGATTATTGGCGACAGAGTGGTTTATAACAATAAATTAAACATTGTTGAATAGAATATTTTTCCGTTTACACACACACACACACATACATGTAATTTAAGTATATTGCTCTTCAAATAAAAATAGGAATTCAATCATTTTTCTTTTGTTTTTTGTTTTTATTTTTTTTTTTATTAATACTCATATAATATTGATAAGTTATTGAAATTATAATAGAATATTTTCTCAATAAAATCATTGAAAAGTTCCTATAAAATGATTGAAATAAAAATCGGAAAATAATTAATTAATTTTTTGGAAAAATTATTTTTTACAGTTTTAATTCATTTATGTTGGAAATGAAAACTTTTGTAAAAATTAATAGCTGTGCAAACACAATTTAGAATTAAGAAAATTCTTAATAAAAATTAGTAGAATTGGCATTTATTTAAGTGTAAATAAATAATCAAAAGAAATTTAATTTATTAAAATATGTGATAATTGAATAAATTAAATAATAAAACCCCATATATATTTAAGATATTTCATCAAAATGATAATATTATTTTAGAAATATAAAATTAATCAATTAAATGGAATTCGTTTTCTTAACACATAATAATTATTTTCAATCATTTAGAGTGGATTCTCAGTAATAGTTTTAATTTAATATTTAATTAATTGAATTTAAGTTAAGAAAATCCTACAGTAATAAAGCGGCCAAGGAAACATTGAATGTCCATGATCATATTTTTAAATCATCACATTTCTCTGTATATCCTTTACTAGATTTAACAGTTCTGCCAGCGTTTAAGTGCTTGTTCATTGCTTTATATACTTTGGATAACTTGCTATTGTGAGTTCGATTCTTAATAACAGATTACATTTAGCACCTCATTATTGCTAATTTGTTCTACACATGATATTTTCAGTCAGTATTCTATAAGATACTCATAATATATATGCTTTAAGATCATTCATATTCACAATTTTCAAAGCTCACTGTTCCGTACCATCACCACATACCGGAATTTTGGATTTTTTAGTAGTGATGACGAATTAAAGCTAGAATTACTCTAAAACCCTTCTAAAGGCTTCAAAAACGAGTTTAAATTTGATTCTATTTTTGAAAAAGATTTTGGTTTCGAGATTAAACCATGGTTTTATAGATGCATACTATTATTTTTTTTTTCGAAGATGAAATTTTCTAGGAGGTCTTCAGTTTCTCTTATTCAAGTATAAGAAATAATTTTCTAATTAATGCCAAAGTTACCAGGAGATTATTTAACAAGACGTTAGAAGAGGAGTGAAATAACCCTTCCTTCAATTGCGAAAAATAAGATTTTTGAACAAGGATTAAAATTTAAAAGTTAATAAAATTAAATATTATATTTAGTATATATTTTTTTGATTTCAGTTGCTTAAAGCTTTTACAAATTCTGCAAGAAAAATTCTATACTTTATTATTAGAGTCCCATATTAACAGTTTTAATTAAAATTATATTCAAAATTTTTTTTCATCCTGAAAATATTCTTACAAATATTAATCTTATGTATTAATCACTATAATTTTTACTTAGAGATTTAAAAAACCAATTTAATTCTTTTTAGACTAGAGAAAATTATTCTAAATTTTTATTTTTAAGTAAGAACATTAACGATTAATTGTCTTATTAATTAATTTAATTATTATTTTTATGTAAGTATTTTCACCAATATACCCATTCTAATATAGAAACCAAATATAATATTATATCTAACAAATTGTCCATTTTTCTCTTTTTTATTAATGCACCTTAAGTGGTGATTTGTTTCACTACAATCATTTCAAGGGCTTTTTATATGATATACCAAACCCTAATTCTTATATCCTCCACACTCCTTCAAAAGCAAATAAAAAAAAAATAAAGATCTGCGTATATATATTAAAATATAATATTTCTTTCATTACATTACGTCATGTCCATTCTTTAAGCATTTCAATAGGATATAGACATCCATTATGGCTTTTATATTCATTAAGAAAAAAAAAAAAAACAAATACTTAAATAATATAAAGTCTGATGTCCGGCCAAGGACACGTAAATGAAAACCAAGTGCTCTTAAAAAATATCTTAAAAAAAAAAAAATCATTAAATACTGAAAATTCAAGGATTTCAAGGATATATTTTGGTAATTTTTTTTCATCTTTCTTTTTTTTTAATTTTTGTTTTGTTCACTTCCAGATGAGACGAAATAAAATTACCCACTAAATTGGTGCCATTTTCTTAATTTTTTATTTTTTTTTTAATAATTAGCCAACGTTGTTTTCTCAATTTGAGTGTTCATAAAATAAAATGTTAAAAAAAAAAATGAAAAATAAAAAATATTGAGGAAAATTTCTTTTAAAAATTTTCCTTTTAATGAAAATTAGGTTAATTAAGGATTTTTATAAGTATGAGAAGAAAAAAAAATTGTTATATTCTTATGATTACTTGGAGGCGAAAATCCAATGCCAAGTAACTGTCGAAAGGCAAAAATTCATAAAAATTTTGAAAAAACAACAAGAAAAAATTTTGAAGGATTTAGAAAAGGCGCATAATTATTTTTACTGAATTTCACTTAAGAAAATTACATCAAATTCCAAGGAATGAATTTCAAACTGTTATTTGTCTTGAAGCATGTTTCGATAGCCCAGACGTTATTAAATTATAATAGTTGGTCATAATTTCTCTCTGTTATGCAGGTCTTTAATTTCCACTTTGCATGTATTTAATAAAAGCTAATACTAATTTATTTGAACTTAATCAGTTTGCGTAAGCTGTATTTTTTCTGTGTCTTCAAAAATAACGGTAAATGCTTTAAATCTGTTTTTCAGATCTACTCGGCATATTTTCGGATTAGTTATAAATTTAACTGCCTTATAATGATTAACAAATTGCCCAAATATATAAAAACACTCTGTTTAATTGTTGACACATAAATTTTTTTTATAATTTATTAAAATTCGGTGAAAATATTTTAATCAATGAAAAACCAATGGCAGGATTTTGAAAAATTGAAAATTAAATTTTTTTCATTAATTTAAAAAACCACAACTTTTATGGAAATTTCAAAAACCTACCCAACAACAAAAAATAAAAAACCGTAATTTCAAGGATATTTAACCCTCGGTTACTGTCCATGGGGTGTAATCCACCCCAATCAAGTTTACAAGACAAAATACATACGAAAAATTGTAGTAGTTTATCTCAAACCAATATGTAATCTCGTTTTGCATATTTTTTTTTAATTTTGTGTAAATTAAATGTGGGCTTTGATAAAACAAGACCTCGAAAAATGCAATCCAAAATGGGTCTGGGTGGATTACACCCCCGACAGTAATCTTGACACAAAATTTTTTTACAAAATGGGGTAGATTATACCCCCGACAGTAATCTTGACACAAATTTTTTTTACAAAATGGGGTATATTACACCCCCGACAGTAATCTTGACACAACATTTATTCATAATAACGAAATTTTGTATTATGGTAGATATTTGAGTTATAATTGGGAACTTTTTTTTTTTTTATTATTATAATATTATATTATTATATTATATAAAAATAATTAATATTTGAATTGCCATAGCTACAAAAGCGTACAAAATTAATTTGTGTGAATTGCTACAATTTGGAGGCAATATCACAAATTTGTTTATGGAATTTTTTTTTTTAATACTGAAAACTGGTGAGATAAATTACATTAATTTAATAAAATTTTTCTCTAAAAAATTATTCCCGTTGAAAAAAATTTTGTTAATAAACTTTTATTTGTTATATTTCTGCTTTCAAAAGCAACCAATTGCAAGAACGTGGCATGAAAATTATAGATTTTGTGATAATTTAAAAAGTATTTAATTTTAATTTTTTTTATTTTCTTATTAAATGGAGTATTTTTTGTTTTTATTATATATTTATTTATTTAGTTTTTAATAAAATGAAGTTTATATATCTAAATTTGTAGAATTTTTACTGATTTAATCTGGAAAAAAAATGCCTTAAGATATTTATGTTATAGCAGGTCAAATACGCATTTGAATGTATGGGGTGTTTTCCACCCCTGGATAGTAACTACGTAACGTAAATAGAGGACAGTAACCGAGGGTTAATGGTCAATGAAAGGCCGAATTTTTAAAGATATTAAACCAAAAAATATATAGTTAGAAATAATTAAATTTTTCTGGTACTTCATTATTTTGAGTTGGTATTTTGAATACAACAAATGTTGGTTATTATATTTTGGTTGGGTTGTTATTTTTATTATTATTTTTTTTTTTTTTTAAATATAAAATCAATTTTAGACCCAAAAAAAAATCTATAAAAAAATTTAGGTACTGATGAAAATTAAAATTAACTGCAAAAGACGGAAGTAATTTATTTAAGAATACCAATAATTTGGGGATAAGAACCCGGATTAAAGTATAATTTTCTTTAATGAAATTAAAAATAAAAGAAAATCTTTGCTAAAGATTACGTGGGTATATTTTAAAAAAAAAGAACAGTACAATAGACAGTTTTTTGACTTGAAAGTGGTATATTGATTAGCTTTTTTTTTATATTTTATGATAATTAAGGAAATCACGTGACAACAATATCTGTCGTACACAACTCAACAAAGTAGTTGTAAAATTGAATCTTAAAAAAATATTCGATAGAAGAGATTAGGGTATGCCAAAGTTAAGACATTTTCTAAATAGATTTTCAATAATCTGTCACATGATTTCCAAAGCTTCACAAATTAAAGGGGTCCGAAGGAATTTTTGAAAATAAATTAATATCGAAGACGTATGATTTAAACTTATTTAGATTTATTATTAGAGATGGGAAATCGATATTATGTTGGAAAATGGGAAATCTATAAAATATTGTGATTTCTATAAAATTACTAAGAATATAATATCCATATCAATACTTAATTTCTGGAAAGTTTCTGGTTCTTTGTTACCACTCAAATATAGCAACAAAGTTTGAATATAATTACTTCTGACTATGTTCAATCATTCTACTAATAATATCTAAGGTTGTTTTAGGGAAACCAGATTCTCATTTAAATTTAACTCATTGGAAACTTGTGGCTTAGTAAAAAATTAATAGAATAAAAAGTTCAAATAGCTATAGAACTCTAATTTATAGGATTTATAATCTTCAAGAGCCTTAATTAACAAATTTACTAACAAAGTATATCTAAAGTTTGTACCTACAAAGAATTTTCAAAAAGTTATAACGTAACTTCTTTTACTAAATAATCATTTAAATTATAATAAAAAATGACTTCAGTTTAAATATTTACTCAAAAAGAATTTTAAAATTAAAAATTTGAATAATAAAAGTTGCCAAAAAAAAGGGTTAAATTACAATTTTAAAAATATAAACTATCATATGTTATATAATATATGCATTATATATATGTATAAAATTAACATAAATGAAACTAATTTATGTTTATTTTTTTATGATTTAAAAAAAATATTCCAAAATTTTTTTTAATTATTTTTATTTTATAAAAAACCCTTTGAGTCTTCTATGAAGCTTTTGAAAACACCATCATTTTATTTATATCTTTCATTTTGTTTTACTTTCAAATCTCTTTAAAAACTGTTATACAAATACATTTAAATACAAAATATTAAAGTCAAAAGTGTACCTACCTTTCTTCTATCATATATTATATTCGTATGTTATTTCTTTATATACATTTAAAATTATAAGCTCATCATCAGTAATAACAACAACAACATATCTTTACCTTTTAAGAAATTTATAAAAAAAAAATGAGTGAAAGAGAAAGACATATTACAGAAAAAACAAAGTAAAAAAAAAAGAAATATAAATAAAAATAGATAAATAATTTGCATTAACCTTGCATTTAAAATAATTCAACCTAAAATGTCATTAAATTCTTTTACAATTTTTGATATTTTTATACCCGTATGACTATATAGTCAAAGGGTATAATAAATTTGCCATTACGTTTGTGACGCAGAGAAGGAGGGGGGGTAGATATAGACTCAAGTGTATGGATCGGATCAGAATCGAAAAATAAATTGATTTAGCTATGTATGTCCGTCCGTCCGTCTGTCCGTCCGTCACCACGATAACTCAAAAAATAAAGGAGCTAGGATCTTGAAATTTTCGCAAATTCGTTTTTTTGCAATAGCCGTCATCGCTATTTATATCCAGCCATTTTGGTCCATGGGTTCGGGTAGCTGCCATACAACTTCTTATTTTATATAAGTATTACTCTGTACCTATTACAGCTGCGTGTCTGAAATTTTGCCAAAAGTAGTTTAGTTTTATGGCCAAAGTTTCTGCAAAATTTGGTTGGTTTACCCCAGTGGGTTCGAGTAGCTGCCATACAACTTCTTATTTTATATGAGCATTACTCTACACCTAATGAAGCTGGGTGCCTGAAAATTTGTCAAAAATAGTTTAGTGTAATGGCCAAAGTTACTGCAAAATTTGGTTGGTCTACTGCAAAGGGTTCGAGTAGCTGCCATACAACTCCTTCTTTTATATGAGCATTACACTACACCTAATAAAGCTGGTATGTTTGAAATTTTGCCAAAAGTAATTAATGTTTATAATAATAACGATATAATGTTTATATAACGGTCATACGGGTATCCCAGAGTTGACACAGTCTACTCTACCACACTCTTTCTCGTTTTTTTTGTGTTTACAAAGTTCATACAAAGCTATAAATATATGTATATATAATAATTTTATATGTACATAAGTTCAAATACGAAAATGCATTCAATTAAGACTTTAGATTACTTACATGAAATTATTATGTATTTACAAACAAATTTAAACGCTAAATATGGTACAGTATTGGACAAAACTAAAGCTACAGTAACATAATACATTGGAAGAAATAAAATAAAAAGTATTGCCAATGTTGTACAGGACTTTCTTCTCAATTTTTTCATATTTAAGATATCGTTGAATACAAGTATTGCATTACAGTACAAGTTACAAAATACATGATTCTAAGTGTTACACGTTTAGCTGTTTGATAATGTTTATCCTACATTTTTAATACAGTTTCAATTTAAATTAAATATTGTTTAATTAGGAATCTAAATGATAAAAGTGATCTTCTACATCAAAACGATAATAAAAGCTTCTCTTAGTTAATAAACCGCTGGAATGTTTACAAGATATGAATTTTCAAAATAAATTGTGCTCAACAACGAATTGCGCTCTTGCTAAATTCGCTTAAGACTTAACACGTGTGACTACTTTAACAAAACTTGAGCTTATTGAATTGTATATCACTTGAGCTATAATTGCTTGCATTATCCTTTATATGCATTTAAATTGAATTTATTTGGACAAGAGGCTGGGCCTTTTTTCGTAAAATCCGACAAGTGCGACAAGTTACATTTAACAATATATCTCAATGATAAGTTGAGAATTTACAATTTTTTATTCCATAAAAAATCTTGACAAATAAAATTTTATCAATCGAAATTCATTAAAAATTGGCAAGTTTAATTAAGAAAGCGAATTAAGAGCATAGTTATTAAAACATTTGTGTTGAAAAGAGGTCAAAATTCTTTCTTGTCAATTACCATCTTCGTTTCAATATATTTGACAAGTTTTTTCTTGAAAAATTACTATGACAATTTTGTTAAGCTTACTAAAAAACAAAAATTCACATTTTTTTTAAAAATAGTTGCTTGTCACGTTTTTATAACAAAAAACTTGCAATAAAAAGAGACAAATTTCTAAAATTGTCACACTTGTCGCACTTGTCGGATTTTATGAAATACGGCTCAAATTAGAAATAACTTAAGCCTAAAATTATTCCGCAACTCCGCAATCCAGCCTGAAAAAATGTTTGAAAACTGTTAAATCTAACATCATATCCAATCAAATGAGAACCAAGCATATACAGTTTGACATTTCCGTTAAATAAAATACATCCATATGACACGGAATTATTTTCTGACTCATTGTATACATGCAAATGACACAGTATAATTTTTGTGAGTCACTATTTGTCAAATTTTCAAAAATTTATATAAAGATATTTATCTTTTTATTTAAGGACAAATTAAATGCAAACATACACATGAAAGTACCGTTTGTAAACACACATAAGTAAAATTTTATGTATTTTTTAGCTTTTGACAAACTATCATTCAAAAAAATTTTCAAAAAGAAAATATTTTTTATTTTCTACTATATTTGTTTTTCTTACTATGTGATACTTTTGTTGTTATCAACATGTTGCACAAAAATAATAACAGACAAATAATGAAAAAATTTTAACTTTTAAAGGACAAAAAAAAAAAAAGCACAAACTGATATTTTGCAAAATTATACAAAGAAATGCAGTAGTAGATTAAAGTTTATAAAGATCAGAAGAGAAAAATGATTGAAAAATCAAAAAGTCTATCAGCCTTGACTGGTTTCTGGAAAAGAATAATTATAATGTCAATATTGTTTAAGTTCAAAATAAGTAAAACAGAAATGGAAAATGACATTCAAAACAATGAAATGAAAGGAATCAAAAAAATAACGATAGAATGGAAGCTTATGTTCTTATTAATTCCTCGTCATGACTTAAATGAAAATATTTACAAACCTGAATACAAAAGCTCTGAATAATTTTTACAGTCTGTTGTCAAACGGCTTTTCCTCAAAGCGTTAGAAGTAAAGGTTTTTTGATAAATAATCATCAGATCATGAGTAGTTTCTAAGACTTAGTGTAGTGTTTGTCCAACAAAGGTTCTTTGTTGAATGATAAAGAATGGTTCAGTGATAATTTTTTTATTACTATTAAAAACAGTCGGTGCTCAAACTTTTGAAATATGAAGTTTAAAATTAAATACCTAATATTAAACCTGGGGTCTTATTTCACCACATATACAATACTACAAATCTTACAACTGTTCTACAACTTTTAATTAAAAAAAATTGTAATTTTGTGAAAATTTTTTAGAAATTGTAGGATTGTAAATTTAGTTAAATAGGCCTCTAGATAAAAATTCAACATCTAAATTTAATTATAAATCTGACTCAAGGCCTGAATTAAATTTTGAGGTACTGCGTACGTATAAGTGCAATTAATAAGCATTATATTTGTTTGAAAATTTACAAATAGTTAAAAAACTTCATACTTGATGCTTTCTATATCATATTCATAATTCACCATAATCAATTACTTGCTTGAAAGTTCATCTACTTTAATTTTTATTAGGTAATCATCGTTTTGCAAAAAAAAGTTATTAAAGCTGATTTTCTTTGCTAAAAGTTAAAGATATTTTGCTGAGATTATATCAAGTTGCATCTTAAATTAGCAGGATTTTATTACTACTTCTTTTTTTAGATTATCATTATAAATATAATATTTATATATATAATATATATATATATATATATATATATACATATATACTAATAAGAGATACATCAACGTATAAATTATATAAAATATTGAAGTAAAAAAAAATTATATCTTTATATTACAAAAAAAAAAAATTTCGTCTATTCAACATAATAATGTTGAACATTTCATGCATCATGGCTTCATTTAAAAAAAAAAAAAAATATTTTATGGTATAATATTTTTTGCCAGAAAAAGTTGGTGTACAATACCAGGTGTTGAAAGGTATGAAAGATATAGTATTGCTTTGTATATACATTTTTTTTTACCATATAAAAAGTATTGTTTAAGATATTTTTTAATGTTACCAGATGTACTCGATTAGGGTAGTTAGGAACTGTCAATACATATGCATTTTGTATATTAAAGAAACCAATTTTAAAGAACTATTTGAAGATTATAATCATAAGTTTAGTCTTGAAATTAGAAAAAATATACATAATAAAACTAGTATTGAATGCGATTTTTTAAATAAGGCATTTTGAAGACAATTAAATTGTCAGTAAGTTCAAATTGTCAAATCAATTATTCCAATGCAAAAATAAAAACATAAATGTCCTGGAATCTCTGATGGTATACTGTAAAACATCTTAGACAACATGTATTTTCCCAAAGCTACAAAATTTGAGGAACCTTAAATAAGAACTTAGTTCAGAAGAAGTAGAAGAAAGGCGTATAGAGATAGGTAGAACGCTAATTTCACAAACTACAATTGATTTGACTGAAATCGATTATTACAACTCTTAATCTACTTCAGTACCACTAAAATACATCGATTGTCTAAACTTTTATCCTACATTCAGTCTATTCAATTATCTCAACAGTAATAAATTAAAAATTAATAAATTTTTAGGAATATTTCGACCTATGATACTACTGGACTCTTCAAAATTCATTTATTATATTGCCTGGACAAACTCCTAGTTAAACTTTGATTGGTTCCTATAACTTATAAGAAAATTTACAAAAATTTTCAATTCAATCAATTCAAAATGATTAAAATAAAATCCCAGGTATGATTTCAGTCAATAGTCCAGTAACTTTTCACAATTTTCTTCCACATTTTTTTTTATAACTTGGTAATCCTGTAATTTGTCACATTAAAAAAAAATGTCTAATGCTTCATAATATCTGGTAATAGTATCATGAATTACGATACAAAAACCTAATCTATTTTTTTTGTTTTTTGTTTTTGTTTTATCACTTAAGTTATTTTCCAGAGCAAAAAGCAGTTATTTTCTTTTATTTTATGACAAATAAAAAAAATTAACAACAACAGCAACAACAACAGCAATAAGAGTTAACAAACTCTTTTCTATCTTGTTTAGATTTGATATTTTATGGATTCACTTCATCCACCATCTGGATCAAGCTTCAAAACTCCCTCAGTATATTAAATATATATGTATCTAAAGATTTATAACTTCATACACACATGTTTTATATATACTGAAAATGTATAATAGATAAATATTAAATGTTTGGTTTGATGTTTGATGTGTTTATTTTGTTGTTCATTGTTTGTTCCTTTTATGTTTTTATTCTATTTGTTTTTTGAAAAATTGTTTCTATTATTTTTCTTTTGATATCTTTTATACTTAAATTTCAATTATCTATTTATGGTCTGATTGTCTTTTAATATTTTTGTTTCTACTGTTTGTCTTTTAACAGTTCTTTAGTATCTAAATGTTCCTATTATTACTCGTATTATTTTTAAAAAAAACATTGTTGGTTTTTGTTATTTTTAACAATGCTATAATCATGTTTTTAATATTTATTTTTTTTGTATAAACCTATGATTAAAAAAAAAATATTTCATTTTGTATGAGAGTGTTTATGTATGTGTTGTTGATAATAATAAAAATTACAAAAATTGAAATAACAGTTAATTTTTTAGTATCTAAAAAATTAGAAGATATTTTTTTTATATTGTTGGAATTGATAGATTTTTAATGATTTTGTTGTTAACATAATAAAAAATAAAAAATTTTAAGATATTTGAAATTATTACAGTATGTATGTATACATATAAATGAAATAAAATTTTTATTTATTTTTTTGGATATGAAATCTGTGAATAAAATTTAAAAATTGAATTTAATGTCTTTGTTAACAGAATTTATGATATTCAGTTCATTTAATTTTGTTAAATAAGTAATAAAATGGATTTTAATTTTTTGAGTTATTTACAGTTATTATGTTAAATTAATTTAAAAATTACTTTTTAATTGGTTGTGATTTTTAGATAATATAATTTATGAAGATTTTTCAGAGTACCGTTATGACTTATGTCAGTTATTTTTTTGAAGTAATATTATATCCACATTTTAATATAAATCTTAATGTTTTTCTGAAATTTCGTGCGATATCATTAAACAGTAAATTCTCGATTTGTAAAGCCTGAATTGAGTTAAAAATACAATTTATGAAATTAATTACTTTATAGTCTTTGACTGTAGCTATATTCTTTCATCAATACCAAATATTTTTATTTATATTTATTTACTTAAAAAATTATAAATTAATAAATAAATAAAAATTCACTTAATCCTACATCTGAATCAAGCTTGAAAATTCCTTAAGTATAGGGGAGACTAATTTTGTTGCCCAGCTCATAGGGATTGAAGAGGCTGGATACTATTAAAAAACTATCAGTTCTTTCTGCATTTAACTAGAACGGTTCAATATTATTGAATTATAATATTATTTATTTTGGTTATATAATATATATTTTATCATATGTATTTGCACTGAGTATTTGGTAACCAAGGTGATTTGGGATTAAGAATTAATTAAAAAATTGGGACTGGAAGCAACAAAAGGTTTTACAAAATATATAATTCACTTCTTTTGTTTAAATTATCATACATTTAGGCTGTTTCTGGAGACAATAATATGAACTTGAAATAATTTTAACTAAGATTAGGTATGTTAATTCAAATACTTAGAGAAATTTAATATGTGATAGACACTTTAATTTGATTAAATTAAAAACTTTACAAAAGGAAATCCAGTGCAAACTTATTTAAATCTATGTGTGCATGCATTGCAATCATAACAGCTTGAATAAAAAAAACTTGAGGATCTGTGTCTCATGAAGATTGGAAACAAATGGATAAATAGTTAGAAAGTTCTTAAATCTAAAGTCAATCTTTAGGACTGAGATTTTTAATATTATAGAGTTTTAATTTTATTTTTTAATAAATCGTACTTGATTCTTTTATAACTACATTTTAAAAATGCAATCATCAGCTTCAATTAATTAAAAATGTGATTACAATAAACTGAAGCATTTTTGTTAAAACATTTTCCATAGCTTTAAATTAAAGAACATATTTCCTACATTTCTTATTATCTATGTTGTCACACTTAATCCACACAAATTCTATTGCCAATTCAATTTGAATTCCAATGATAAGTAATGAAACACATTTACAATTATAAACTCCTAAAAGTATGCAAAAACTATTATAAGCTTGTACAAGTATGTAAAATAAAAAATACCTTCAATAAGATTCTTAATCGTTAAAAACCTTGAACAGATCATTGAAATTACCACAAACATTTTTTTTAGTTTTTTTTTTTTTAAATTGTAAACTTTAATGAAGAGTTAAAAAAAAAAAACTAAAAGTGGGGGATAAAAATAATAAAACAATGGTCTAACTAATCCAAAAAGCACATCCTGTTGTTAAACTTTTTAATTAAAAATGAATTTTTTTTTTTTTTTTAATTTTTGGTTTTTATTTTTCGCCATCTTTATTTTAAACTTTTCAACATATTTAAAAAAAAAAAAAATTTTTCAACCTTTATTTACTTTTGGTTCTCCTGTTTTACAAAATAAAATAAAAAAAAACTTTTTTTTGAAAAAACTGTTTCTGTTTTTGGTTTCTTAAAGTTTTCAATGTGACTTTTTTTTTTTTGTATTCTTGTTACCTTCAAAGTAGATAAACAATTCAGAAATTAACTTGAGATTCAACGTTAATGACAAAATACTTTTTAAAAACAATGAACTGACACACACACAACAACACAAAAAAGTGTAGCAAGCAAAAGAATTTTACTTAATGTTGAAAAATGTTGAAAACAATGAGTTTTGTTTAATTATAGAATTAGTGTTAATTTTTTAGTGAAATTTTTTTAAACTGGGGATGAATATAATAGATACAAAATAAAAAAAAAATACGTTCAGGGATGCTAATCCTTAAATACAAAAACAAAAGAAAAATTGCAACATAGTTAAAAAACACAGTTAAATAAAAAGAGGAGCTGTTTTTTTTGCGAAACTATTATTTTGCAAATTTAACTATTATTATGGAGGAAAAGTGTAGAAGCACCTAGGGTATCACCTAATACAAAAATTACCTGTTAAAATGAACAAATTTATTTCAAGTACTGAACTTACCATCACAAGTACTAAGCAAACAATGGATGATTTTTTTAAAGCAAATATAAACAAAAGTTTGTGTTATAGTTTGGTAAAAAGTTTTAAAGACATCTGCTTTTGTCTTATGGTAAAGAATCTTTTGTTTTTTGTTTGAAATTGTATCAAATTTACTTTTAGTATGATGTCAGTTTAATGCAACCTTAAGTTTTAGAACTGACGTCATTACATCAATTACAGTATTAGATTTGATCGTTATGAGAGAAGAACACTAATTGTCAGTTTTTTCAATACTGTCTACTATCTAGGAAGCGCTTTATACGCTTTATAATTCTAAATTATTAGGCATTTGTATAAAATTTCTCAACTGTCCTATTTAGTTTTAATGCATACCATATTATTATTAAAAAAAATAACTTATAAGAAATTTATATTTAAGAACATTTTTTTTAAAGAAGATTTAGTAGAACAATAGTATTTTACCAAAAGTGATACATATTTTGATACCTATTGATAATTTATGACTTTCTAACCTTTTAAATAAGCAGTCCATTAACAAGTGATAGTGCTTAAAGGAAATAAGGATTAGGATTTTATTGAGAATTTTTTTATATAAAAAAAATCATGTATAATTTATCTAATATATAAAAGCGAAAGTTTGTTTATTTGTTTGTTTGTTTGTTTGTTTGTTTGTATGTTTGTTTGTTTGTAGCGAATAGATTCCTAAACTGCCCAGCCGATTTTCATGAAAATTTGTATATAGGGGTTTTTGGGTACGGAAAGAAATCGTGGCCCAAAAATTTTGCTCTAACGGACCGCCAAGTTGGGGCTGTGGTGCAAGTATTTAAACTTCTTTGTTCTAAAATGAAAACGGTTTGACCGATTGACTTCAAATTTTGTATACGTGTTGCTCTTTGAGAATTGAGTAGACACTATTAACAGTTTTGGAATTTGTTAACCCATGTCGGGCCGACGGGTGGTCAAAAAAAATTTTTGGTCCAAATTTTGTCCGATTTTACGAAATTCTGCTTTGGCTTAAAAGAAAGTCCGAAAAAAATTTTTGTTGAGTTCCATTAACCCATTGCGGCCCAACAGCTTTTTATAGGTTTTTTCAATACTTTACTCTAAATTCGAAACGGTTTGACCGATTGACTTCAAATTTTGTATACGTGATGCTCTTTGAGAATTGAGTAGACACTATTAACAGTTTTAGAATTTGTTAACCCATGTCGGGCCGACGGGTGGTATAAAAAAATTTTGGGTCCAAATTTTGTCCGATTTTACGAAATTCTGCTTCGGCTTTAAAGAAAGCCCCAAAAAAAATTTTGTTGAGTTCCATTAACCCATTGCGGCCCAACAGCTTTTTATAGGTTTTTTCAATACTTAACTCTAAATTCGAAACGGTTTGACCAATTGATTTCAAATTTTGTATACGTGATGCTCCTTGAGAATTGAGTTGACACTATTAACAGTTTTGGAATTTATTAACCCATGTCGGGCCGACGGGTGGTCAAAAAAAAATTTGGGTTCAAATTTTGTCCGATTTTATGAAATTCTGCTTTCGCTAAAAAGAAAACCCACAAAAAAATTTTATTGACTTGCCTAACTCTAAATTAAAAAAGGTTTGACCGATTTTCTTCAAATTTTGTATACGTGCTCCCCTGTGAGAATTGAATTGACACTATTAACAGATTTGGAATTTGTTAACCCATGTCGGCCCGACGGTTGGTCAAAATAATTTTGGAAGATAATATTGTCAAAATTTGCGAAGTACTACTTTGGCTAAAAAGAAAGCCTCAAAAAATTTTGTTGAGTGATTTGGAAGCAAATTACGTCCAATTTTGCGCAATACTGCTTTGCCCAAAGAGAAAGTGTAGTTCCGTTAACCCAGTGGGGCACAGTGGCTTTTAATAGATTTTTGCGTTACTTAACTCTAAATTAGAAAACGATTTGACCGGTTTACCTCAAATTTTATATGTGTAAAGCAACTTGAAAATAGAGTTGAGTCTGTTAACAGTCGGTCCTACGATTTTTCAAAAAAAAATTTTTGGAAGTAAATTACGTCAAAATTTGGAAAGTAGTTTGTACTGCTTTGAATTACAGAAAGTTTCAAAAATTACTAGAACAATCCTAGAAAAATGGTTTTAAAAAGATTGCTTTCATACATTTTAAAATTTACATGTGTAAACCGAGTGTAATTTTTGTGTTAACTTTTTGCAGTAACATCAACTTCAATTAAACCTCCATTGAGAGGCGCAGCAACGCGCACCGGGTATTAGCTAGTATTATATAAAAGATTATATTAGTATTAAAATTATCTATATTCAATCAGTTCTTCATTCAAATAAATATGTTCAATTTATTTTGATAATCTATTTTATATTAAGATATTCTTCCATTTTATCTATAAATGATCTTCAAATCCACTTTAGCCTTTGTTCAGATTGTTGTAGGAGAATAAATACTAAAAAAAAGTTTATTAGAGCTAGACACTACTAAATCTATAGAGTTCGAATTTTCTATATTTCGCAGAGTCACTCATAACCTACTTAATGAATTTTTAAAGTACAACTAGCGCATTTAAATCCTTGTTCGACTCAAGTTAAAACATAAAAATCTGAACACAAAATAACTTTAAAATGTATTGGCTTTAATAACTTCCAAGTTTTAATTTTTTTAAATAGATACAAAGCTGACTATCATCTGAGGTTTTTAAATCCTATGCAGGTTAAAATCAAAACGTAAGACTCAATAAATATAACAACTTGGAGGTTTATTCAGGCTTTAATAGCTTCCAACTTTTTAACTATTAAAAAATATGTACGAACAATTGTCTATGATTTTAATCAATATATTTTTACAAATTATCTGTAGGCTAATAATAAATTAATTTAAAGATTAAAAAGTTGAACAAAAATGAAAATAAAATTTAAGAATAAAACAATTGAATTAAACTTATGACCTTAAAAAAACTTTATTAGGTAATTAAAATTTATGGACACTATTATTATAAAAATACTTACATTTTGTTTTAATATACAATTTTTTTTTAAACTTATCTATAGATAAAATTTTTTTAAAATGTATCTAAATTAAAGCTTATTTTATTTCCACCTCCAAATTGCCTAAATTTAATTCTATTTTTTTTTCATTTCTTCTATTTTTGCATGCGTTTTAACTCGTTTGTTGGTTTTTTGTTATTGTTTTTTTTCACTTAACTTTTATTATACTAACTGTAATAAAGTATAAAAATTCTATTCTCATAAAAAGCTAAAAAAAATAATAACAATAACTAAAAATAGGAGGAGTATCTAAGCTTTTATAGGTTCGTTTGTTACCTATGCAAAAAAAAAATAAAAAAAAACCTACAATAAAACATAAAAATACCTTAGACATTTTTCTACGTAGGTAACATTTTATATTAATATTATGTTCTTCACTTTAAAGCACTCCTTGATCATATAATTATTATTATCAATATCATTATCATAATCATCATCATCACTGTTGTCAGTAGTATTAAAACCTATTTTATTTAAACGTAATGGTAGTGTAATATATAGTATATATGTGTAGTAAAAATCCAACAAGTATCTATCAGTTTAAGTATCTATAAATTCTTCACATGCATTTTATAACCCATACACATATAATATAAATAAATATACAGATATATCAACTTATCAAGTTAAAAACAATTTGAACGCTTTTTTTTATTACCACTTTTTTTTTAATAATAATAAAATTTATATATCTATCTCTTTCTATTTGTTTTGTTTTTGTTATTCGTGGAAAATCCTCTGAAATTTTCTTTGAATTCTAATTTTATCGGGGCTGCGACACTTTACAGAAAACGGAAATCACGAATAATTTAAAAAACTAAAATTCCGAAAATATTAAAATTCCAAACAAAATTATATCTCGAAAATAGTTCCGAAACGCAACATCTAACTGTAAATTACCACCTAATTCAGAATCTCCCTTGTACAAAATAATGTCGATATTCTGTAAAAAGCTCTGATTTTATATCCACGATCCGAATGCTGGCGTAGTGGTAAGGACGTCAGCCTTTTAATCTAGAGGTCTCGGATTCGAAACAGAAAGGCTAAATCATTGTATGTCTTAGGGTTGTAGGACAGTTTATATATGAATAAGTAAGAAAAATTTAAATTCGATGTTTTTAGGATTTTTTTTTCAGAATTTTGTAATATTTTTGAATTTTTTTCACAAAATTTAAATTCGACATTTTTTTTCGGTAGTTTTTCGTTCGGAATTTTGTTTTTTCAGTAAAGTACCATGAATCCAATTTTATCGCACTAGAACCGAGCAAAATAAACAAAAAATGGCAGAACGAAAGTGAATATATATAGCTAGTAGGTAGTAAGTATAGAAGGAAATTGTATTTTTATGATTTTGATGACTCTCTAGAATTCGAATAAAAAAAAATTCAAAGAAATTTATTCATAAGTACAATTTTTAGATACATTTACACTAAATTTATCCGATAAATTTTCTATTTTTTTTTTTTTTTTTTTTTTTGAGTTCAGCATAATAAGCACACGACAAAAGGAATCACGGCCAGACGACGAATAAATTATCGGACCATGACCACCAAAATTTATTTATTTTTATTTTTTGTTTTATTTCATTTCAAATTTATTTGATTGTGTGTGTGCGTGTATGAGGGTTTAAACATAAATTTAAATTTGGTAGTGAAATAAATGCCATAATCAAATATACGAGTATTTATTCTTTTAATTTGTTTTTTTTTTACCTTTTATAATTTAAACTTACATACATTAGCTACATTACACTTATTTACTTTTATTGTAAATATAAGCCAAGTTTGATTGTGTGTAAATTTCGAACTCATGCTTCATGAAGCGAAGCATAACCATATTTGTTAGATACATTTTGTAAAAAATAGGGAAATATCATCATATAAAATAATTATTTTGAAAATTTTCTATCTTTATATCATTTTTGTGTTGTGTTTTCCTCCAGTTATACTCAAGTAGTCAATCTACTTTAATTGGTGCAGTACTTAACTTTTACATTTTGTTTTTTGAATAATAACAACAAATGTGAAACTGGAGGTGGGGAATTAAATCAAATGGAAATTAAGTATAAAAATTATATGACAGGATTTTATTTTAAATACTCGTAATTACTAATTTTTTTATTTGGGGGTTTTTACACGTTCAATGTTTATTTTTAATTAGAGCTTTCAATATAATTTTTGATCACTTACTATGGATACGAGGATTTATAAAAGTGAAGAGTGGCGAAAAGAGTGGGATTTATACTAAGTGACAGAAGATTTATACTAAGACGATTTATACTAAGTGACAGGTTGTTGGAAGTTATTATCAGGAATTATTAGCAGACTATTACAAAGATCATTAGTAGGTAATTCCACAATTCACATCCATTTTCTATATATATTTAATTAAATTGGTAAATCTGATCGATAGCTCAGTGGTAAAATGGCGAAATTTTCACGCGAAAAGTCTCGGGTTCAAATCCTGGTCGGATCATATCTAATAAAAAAATATAGTATATAGTAAAATAATTTAATAAGCAGTCCAAATGTCAAATAGGCAAAGGATTAAAATTATCAGGCAACATTTACAATTGTCTAGTACTACAATATTAATTGAACGTAAAAATGATAAATTTTTATCCCTTTTAATTGACAATGATAGAGTAAATTCTTTCTAAAAATTTTTTATCAAAAGGGCTGAAATAGATTACTTGATAGGTGTTTATTATAAAAAATTACCAACTGCCAACTTTTAAAATATTTAATAAATTTCCAGCTGAATTCTAGGCCTGGGACCTATTGTCACTCAATTACTTATCACTAATTGTTGCCAAATTTGGTTTGGGTATGACACGCGCCCTGTCTAGTAGTTTTTAGGAAATATAATATTGGTATGTATGAGTATAAGCCACTTGAACTAAACTTATGACAGTTCAAGTGTACCAATCGTATGACAAGTTACCCTCTCTCTTTAAAAAAATTTTTAGGTTAATTTTCATTGCACCCATGTTTTTTTTTTTTAAATGACTTAACTTATGAATTTTGTGTTTTTATTTCATATAAGAAACTCTTACTGTATAATGTTGTGCAACATAAAAATACAAAAGAAAAAAAAAACCAAAAAGAAAATAAAAAATTTTTAGCAATAAAAAGGAAAAAAAAATAAAACGAATTCGAGTGATTTTTATACTTTTGAAGTGAAATTCTTCTGTTTTTATTATTATTTGTAGTTTTAAGTGAAATGAAGACAAATTAGCGAGGCAACATAAAATTACATACATTTGTACCTACACATATTTTTGTATATTTATTATGGATGAATAAACATAAGTACAAAAAAAGTACTGATAGAGAGCGGAAGTATTAAATTCAAACGAAATAAGAATATAAAAGTAATGAGATGATTAATATGATTCGGTAAATTAGTGAAATAATTTTATATATATATGTATGTACAATTTTCTCTAATACTTAAATTCTATAGTACGTGTATCTGTAGATGAATATAGAAGAGGGCTTGCTTTCAATTTTAATTTTATAAATAATTTGTTTTTTTTTTTAATTTTTTTAAAGAGTTATAAGTATTTAATGAGTAATGAGTTCTTTTATGATCATTTTACTTTATGATTCGATGATTTCAAAATAAATATTATTATTATTAGGTATTGAATTATTGAATTATTGAATTTTGAACTTTTATTGAATATAAATACGTGATATTAAGTTTAATTTATGATTTTGTGAAAAAATTATTATTATTTTTTCATGAATTTTTCATTTAAAAATTTTCATTTCGTAATGATTTGGAAAAATGATAGAAAATTATGCAATATGAAATTATGGAAGAAAACTGAGAAAAAATAAATGTAGGTATAAGAGTAAAGTATAATTTGTTATGGGATTTTAATTTTTTAAGTTGGAAAAATATTTAAAAGATATTAAATAATAATATTTTGAAAACACGTCTGCATTTTTTGGGTGAAGTAGAAATTTAAGTGTGTATTACTGGAACACTTTTATTCGGTCTATTTAATATTATTATGCAAAAGTTGTGTGTCATTTTTAAAATTATATTTTTTATTAGTTTTAAAAGTTTTTTGGGTAGGACGTTTATAATATGGACGCATTTATAATAATGGTGCAGTGGTTTTTATTGATAGGGAAATAAAAAAAAATTATAATTTACAGTTTTTTTTGAGACACACATCATCAATTTTTGATCATAAATTCTTAATTGTACCACACACGGATTATGTATTTGTATACAGTGTGTTGTGCAGCGAATAGTATGATCTGCTGAAAGGATACGCTTTGTTATCAATTTGCAAAAAAAAAAGAGTTTTGGCTTGGCGCCATCGATGGCGCGAGAAAGTGTCATAAAATAAAATTACTAAAGCAATAAAGGTGCTAGACGCCAGATGGTACTTGTATTCTAAAAATTTAGATAGTTAGATGGAAATTGAATAAGAAATCTAATAGTAAAGGTTAAATGAATGAATGTTTTTTGAAATGAAGCATACATAATACACTAAATTTGTATTTCATACTTTTGAATTATAAGATCGGATGACTTAGGCTAAGATCTAAACATAATAATGTTAGTTTTAAGTTAATGAAACACTATTTAGAATTTATATTTACTTTTGGATTAAAGAAAAAAAAAATACTATTTATAGTAAAAAGTGAGCTAGCAAATTCTTTAAATGGGTGCTTTTTCTAAAGGGCGATATATTTAAGAAATTTTTGATATTATGTAATATCAATTTTGAATATGTACATATATAAAGACCAAAGTTATGAATACTTAAGTGAAATAAAAGAATAGTAGAATAAGTTAAGCATATTATTACCAAAAGGCAAATCGAAGTTCACACTAAGTTTAAGCCGATTTAAAGGTGCGTTTATATTGGAATTGCGATAAGTGATAAGAGATGTTATACCATGGTAATGTAAACTCACCAAAACTGAAAAACTTCTCAAGTCATATAATATCCACCTTGAAAGTTTCACAAAACTTCAATCAAAGAAAATTTAAAATTCTTATTCGATCGGTATTGTTTAAGCTCGAATTCTTGGATATGACTTAAAAATATAATTACTGAATTACTGAAGTGATTACTTTTTCATTGAAGTTATTTAAATATTCAAAACTAATTTTTTAAATTATTTAAGTCTGTTTCTATATATTACATGTTATTGATTTTATGAGTTATACAATACTCTTGATTTTTATTTTAAAACTCCATTTTTCTATTCTAAAATTTTAAAATTTAAGTTTCCTTTAATTATGTAATTATTATACTTTAAATAGAAAACTTTATTTTAAATTTTAAAATTTTTTTTTATAGATAATAACTAATTATTGACCTTTTTAAAATATATATAATAATACTAATTTTTTATTTATTTTATTAATATTGATATATATGCATGTGTGCATATGTTTATATAGATATATATGTCATACTATTAAAGTCTTCATTTATATAGGATAAATAAAATATTAAATAATAATATTGTTGCATATCGATTTTTTATTTGTAAAATTATTTAATCTAGTATAAATTTAAATAAAAATTATAAATAATATTTTATACATGTATTTATGTATATATATGAAAAAATATAAATATGTTTATGGGGAGTTTAAAAATTTGACATAAAAAATATTTTCTAAAAATTCAAAATTCAAATCAATTTTTTGGAAAAACGTTTTTAATATCATTCAACTATGAATGATACATTTTGGTCAATATTATAACATAGGAGCTTTAAATATCTCAGATTATATTAAGTTAATATTATAATATGACCTCTAATTTCGAAATCTATATTTATAAAAGCGAAAGTTTGTTTGTTTGTTTGTATGGATCGAATAGACTCCTAAACTGCTAAGCCTTGGATTAAAAATTTTGCTCTAACGGATCGCCAAGTTGGGGCTGTGGTGCAAGTATTTAAATTTATTTGTTCTAAAATGAAAACGGTTTGACTAATTGACCTAAAATTTTGTATACGAGATACTCCTTGAGAATTAAGTTGACATTATTAACAGTTTTGGAATTTGTTAACCCATGTAGGCCCGACGATTGGTAAAAAAAAAATTTTGTCCGATTTTACGAAATACTTCTTTCGCTATAACAGTATTCGCTAAACAGTAAAAAAATTTTGTTGAGTTCCATTAACCCATTGCGGCTCACCAGCTTTTTATAGATTTTTTCAATACTTTACTCTAAATTAAAAACGGTTCGACCGATTTTCTCCAAATTTTGCATACGTGTTCCGTTTTGAGAAAGCTTTTATTAGCTGCGGCCATTGATTGTGAATATGTAATTAGTAATCATTATAATTAAAATTTCTAATTATAACAATGCTTTTCAAATGTTATAAATGACTTTCAGGAGTAATAAAATTATAGAATTTCTATTATAAATTTTGATCCTATGATTGTAATGAAGTGAAATAATTTTTGAAATAATATTTTTATTATTGTAAAATGATATTTTACAATTTAATTTAGAAAATTTTTGAAAATCAGAGAATATTTTTTTTTAATTATTTTGTGGTAAGTTCAGATATTTTTGTTTTAAATTGGGATAAAATATTTTTTTTAAATTATGATAATTTTGTAAAATAAAATTTATGTAAATTATTTTGGGAAGGTTTTTTTATTGTCTTTTTTGTTTGTAAATACTTTTGTGAAACAGAATTTTAATTTTACAATTCACAATATATAAATAATTAATTTAATAATATTATATATGTAATAAGCGAAACATACTATAAAGAAATCCATAGATAAATACTAATACAAAATTATTTTCAAAATTTGAATTTCCGTATTAAAGAACAAGGACCTAGTAGAGAATTTTTATATTAAATAAAAATATATTTATAATATTTAATGATTAAAACTTATCATAAACAGAGGTAAAATGTTTCTCATAGTGAAAGTGTTCATCGCATTCTTCCTAACTCGTGGGCAAAAAATATACATTCTAAATATAGGCAAATACGAGGTAACACCACGATTAAAAATTTAGTTTCCCACAAAGTATTTTATTAAAATATTTCAATAAATAAGATTGGTCCTCGGATCGCAAGCCCTTTATGCTACAGTGGCTGGCATACTCCATACAAAAAATAAAAATTAATATAATCCTATATACCTAAACACAATATTCTGAATATTCCGAAAAAATAGCGTTTGAAAATTGTGTACGTTGTTTTTTATAAGTTAATATAAAACCGTTCATGCTCTAAGCTTTCATTATAGACTTGAATCATAACATAATCAATTATAAGTTTTTCGAATTTCAGTATGAATGTATAAAAAAGATAAAATGTATTCAAAATTGTGGTTCCCATTGCAATGCAAAGGACCTATGAAAGATTCTCAAAACTCAACTTCCATATTATGCTCAGTTACTGTAAACTTATAAATTTTACAATGTTACTGTTATTCATAAAAAAAAATAAAATTGTATGTAATTAACAAAAATTTATTTATTTGCAAAATATATGTAGATACTTGTAATTAACCCAATTTAACTTTTCAGACTATAGGTTGTAAAACCTAAATTTATTTACAAGTATTTTTAGAATTATGAAATATCATTTAACATTAATTTGGTAAACAAGGCCTTTAATTTTACAAGTTTAAAAAATGTATTAAAAAATTTGAAGCATATTTGAATTTTGATCATAGAAGTTCAGAACTTTACTTACGAATCGAAATTCACATTTTATCAAATACACTTAATTCCCTTTTACGCGAATTTGAAATTACACGATTTGCAAAAATGATTTAAATCTCTTATTACACAGTTGAATTTGAATGAATGCGATTTAAAAAAACATTAAATTCGATGTAAAGCGATTTGAATAAGTGAATGAGTATGAAAATGAAGAAATTGCGAGTGATGTGACTGATTTTCAAATGACACCTTAAAAACTTTTCATATCGCTTATTATAAAGATGACAGAAATGTCAGATGTTATTTTATGAAAATTAGCTTATTTTTCTATTATTCTTATTAAATCTTAATTCATTCTTACATATTATATATTTAATAAATAAAGTGTGCATTTTTTTTTATTCTCTTAACTAGTGGAACTGAAACCAATCTTTTTTTCCTCTACTTGCACTTCATATTTCTTTTACGCGATTTTTTTTACGCGATTTTTTTTCGCAAATTTTTACAGTATTCTACAATTTTTCATATGTTTTAGTAAATATCTGCATAATTATTGACTTATAATTAAATGGATTCTTACTTAAACTGAATTTGTTGGTTTTAAATAACGAATTCGCACAAAATCCTTATCATACAGATAAATATACATACATAAAGATTTTTATGTAATAATTATTTATTTCGAATGAAATATTTCCACTTGCAAAAATTCAACTTGAAAATAAACAAAATATAACGAATTTTATTTAAAATTTATTTTTATCATTATTTATATGTTTTTAATAATTCATACTATTTTTATTTTCAATAAATCATGTTATATTTTATACTGTTATGTTAATAATTAGTTAAAATTTTCATTTTTTCATGTTAAATTTTATTGCTTTCATTTCGAAATTCGGTAAAAAAATAATATCATATTCACAAGAACAAATATAGGAGCAGGACATTTATATAGTTCACAGATACATTTTGAGTACAAAAATTGAGCTTAAAGGTAAATTATTTATATTTTATGACTACCCACATTTTTTTTTCGCAACCAAATAACACCTGTAGTGGCAAAATATGTACAATATACATAATATAAATATATATATATATATATATATATTTATTTATTCATTATGTATACAAACATAGAGATACATAGAGATTTAACGTACTAATTACAAATAATAAATAAATAAATAACGGTAACAAAGATAAAAAGGTAAAAATTTTCCAAAAAATTTTCATTTCGATAATCAATAAATTATTTTAAAATAATAAGAAAAAATAAAAATAAAAGAGAAAAAATTGAGAGGGGAAAAATTTGCAATTTTTCATTGAAAAATGCAGTCAAAAAATTTTTCATTTTATTTAAAAATTTATATTATGTGGAAAAATGTCATAATCCAGGATAATAATTTGTAGTGGTATTAAGTATTTTTTTTTTTGGAAGTTAAAACTACTATCAAGGATATTATGATAAATAGGTATAGTAATTTTTTGTCTTTATACCCGTATGACTATATAGTCAAAGGGTATAATAAATTTGCCATTACGTTTTTGATGCAGAGAAGGAGGGGGGGGTAAATATAGACTCAAGTGTATGGATCGGATCAGAATCGAAAAATAAATCGATTTAGCTATGTATGTCCGTCCGTCCGTCCGCAAAATAACTCAAAAACTAAAGGAGCTAGGATCTTGAAATTTTCGAAAATTCGTTGTTTTGTAATAGCCGTCCGTTAAATCTAGCTATTTTGGTCTATGGGTTCGGGTAGGTCTATGGGTTCAACTTCTTTTTTTATATGAGTATTACTCTGTACCTATTGCAGCTACGTGTCTTAAATTTTACTGAAAATAGTTTAGAGTAATGGCCAAAGATTCTGCAAAATTTGGTGGTCTACTGTAGAGGGTTCGAGTAGGTGCCATACAACTCCTTCTTTTATATGAGCATTACTCTATACCTATTGAAGCTGGGTGTCTGAAATTTTCCTAAAAATAGTTTAGGGTAATGGCCAAAGTTACTGCAAAATTTGGTTGGTCTACTGCAAAGGGTTCGAGTAGCTGCCATACAACTCCTCCTTTTATATGAGCATTACTCTACACCTAATAAAGCTGAATGTTTGAAATGTTGCCAAAAGTAATTAACCGGATGATATAATGTATATGTTACGGTCATACGGATATCCCACAGTTGACACAGTCTACTCTACTACACTCTTTCTCGTTTTTTTTATGGTTTTGTTTTTTATATTATGGAATTTTGAAAAATTAAATAAATATGAATGTATAAATGAATGTATATATTGTATCTGTAGATAAAGTAATTAGGACATTGAATAATATTTTAAATTAAAGGAAAATTAATGAAGGGAAGAATTTTTTTTGTGTTTTTTTTTTAGAAAATTTATTTTTAAAATCATTATTATAATAATAATGAATTACGTACATTATAAATATCTCTTTTTTTTTGTTCAATTAAATTAATTGCATTTTATTAGAGATTTTTAATTTTTTTTTTGAAATATTTTTAAAATTAAACGATTTTATTTTGAATTTTAATAAAATACAAAAAAATATTTTAAAGGATTATTACAATTAGGAATTAAATATTTGATTTGATTAAATATATTCGAAAAATATAATTATATAATTGAAATATTTTTTTAAGTGACATTATTTAGTTTTATAATTTTCATTAGAAAATATTAGTCCTTATTAGAGGAAAATAGTAATAACGTAATTTATATTGATTATAATTAGTTCTAATTGCATAATATTATTTTAAGATACTTAATGGCATTTTGATTATTTTTTCCAAGTAAAATCCATTTATCTAATGTTTTCCAATATCTTACCTGCAAATTAGATAGAAATAAAAAAGTAAATTAGTAAAGTTTAAAAAATAAACGTAAAAAAATTTAATTAAAATAGTTTTAAAATTTTAAATGGATTTTTGAAATTATGAAGCTTCGATTAAATTAATTATTATCAAATTAGAATTAATTTATTCAAAATTTCAATAACTGTATAATATGTAATTATGTATTGAAAATTTATGTATTAAAAGTATATATTAAAAGTATCTAAATATTATAAAAAAATGCAGTTTTAGAAATAATAATTAATAGATGTATACATATTGCATCTGCATAAATAACTTATGACTATTATAAATTCCTAAATCCTAACACTAATTTCCTTCCCAAACCCGATCCTAAAAACCAAACAATACATATGTATTTAAGGTCCATACCAAGTTTGGTTTTAAAAACAAAGAGATGATTTTAGTTGGTTAAATTTCAACATTCCCCAGATGAACCCCGTATAGTGATTATGGGCGACTTTGGATGCTTTTCATCAACCCTAGCACAAAAAAAAAAATGATTGATTATGATAACTTTTATTTTGTCTCTATTCCATATTTGAAAAAAAAAATTATTTACATGTAGAAATTTTACTTCTCAAAACTTTGTTGCGGTACTGTGAAAGTATACCATTCGGGTTTTGTAATAAATTTTAAAAATTTACATATTAAATACATATCCATTAGTAAATTCTATATATTAAATTACTTATATTATTATCTATTTAATCCGCAAAAAAAAATTTATTTAAAACATATTTTAAAATCATATTTTCCCTTTCATTAATACTAAGCCTTCTTTCTTTAATACTTATATTTATTTAATACTAACTTTATGAAGTATCATAGACTTTTAACAAAATTAAAACCACAAACTAAACAAAGTGTCTTCCAGATGAACTATCTATTATTATAGTATATACTAGTATATAGCTACTTTAATACGTATAACATAATTAAATAAATCTACAAGGGTGAAGGTTATGAAAAATTACTTCGTAAATAAAGAAAAGCTAAGGGGACGAATAAAAAACAGCAAATTATATACCTACAGTAATAGAGCCCATAATTAAAATATATACTTTATCAATTTCAATACTAATTTTAATAATTTCTAAAAGACCGACTAAAATTCAACGCTTAAACTAGACATGGACGTTATAGCTAAGCTTGTATAAAAAACAAACTTCAGGAACTCTTAGTGGTGGGATTTTGTTATATTGGGATTGTATAACGGGATTTTGAAAAGTAGGATTGTTGGAATATTGGAAAACATGAATTTTAAAAATCCAGATTACATCCCGCTCCCTTCTTTATTATCAGTTTATTATAAACTTTTAATTTATTCTAAACCTATTTCTATAAACCGTCTCATAAACTGAAATCCAAAATTATAATATCATTGAAAAAATTTTTTTATTTTTATATTTTATATTCAAATTTTATTTACTTTTATACTTACAATATTAAGTATATGCTTATATTAACATTGGCATAATAAACTAAATATTAAGTAAGTACACATCTATCAAGATGCATATGTAGTGCACAAACACAGCACTTGCATTAACCATTGTATGTATATATACATTTCACATATCTATTATATAAAATGTTTAAACACTAGGAATTTTTGTAAGACTATCTAAACAAAGTTAAACTTAAGTTATTGCGTCCAGTTTTTGTTCACCATTTTGTACATATTTGCACTAAATTATGAATACACTGTACTCATGCAACGTATATAGAGTATACAACATTGTATTCAGTTCATGTAACTTTTAAACATTTAGGTATAAGCTTATGTTTGCAATATATAGGCTACACTTGCGGTAAAATAATACCATTTCTTTTCTCTTCTATTCCAAATAATGAATATTTAAAAAATTTATTTACCTCCATTTTTTACATAAATTTTAACTTGGTAGCGTTTTTTGGTTTTTTTTTTTAAATAAAACAAAACTGAATTAAAAAACGTAAATTTTTAAGTCAAAAAAAAAAGCAAAAACAAAAAATCCAACTTGAGAATTCTTTTATCTTACAGATCCATATATACAAAAACTAAAATGTGTAATTTACCGGAAATAAATTGGTCCAAAGTATATCCAATTGGGAAAAATCCCCTTTTATAAAAAATTAATATGAATTTTCATTAGGGTATGTGTATGTGTGTATGTACTCGTATATGTAAATGGGGTTTTCTTTTTCCAAAAATTAGACGTTAGTCATTGTACTTATATTACATACCTATAACGGTTTTTTTTGTACCCAATATACATTAAAATACATTGTAAAGGTATTACTTATATATATGTATGTATATTGGCATATTTAAATTTATCTAGGGTATATTTTATTATACTTCCATACATATATGTATGTAGTTCTATGCTCCACATTATATTTATCTCATATTCTCTCAAAAAATTATTAGAGTATAGGAAAGCTTAAAAGATTAAAGTCTAAGGTCAATATGGAGCTTATGGTGAAGAATGAAAATAATATGTTTTTCTTTCATTAAGTAAATATAAACTAAGTTAGTAATTTTTATTTTTTTTTTAGAGATAACTTTAACATATTATGTCGATATATGTAGGTATGTATGCTGTTTTGGTTGTGTATTGGTTTAAAGTTTAGGTTAATACAATGTTGGTGCAAAATATAAGCAAAAAATTGATATCTAATATTTTTGCACTAGTAGTAAAAGGGTTAAGTCCGTTTTTTTCAGTAACAATTTTTAGAAGAGGCCAAACCCCAATAACCCAGAAGTACTCAACAAACGTAAGAAAGAGAACTACAAACTAATATTATATTTCTTATGTACCTATATTTTGAATATTCATTTTCTGCTATCAGGGTTGCCCATCGGATTATTTTGGAAGTATTTTGTTTGTTCTTTCATAAACTTTGAGTTCAATCAATCTACAAATTTTTTTAAATTTTAAGAGTTCGAAAATTCTACAATAGTATGAGATTTAAAGAATTGCAACATAAAAATTATATTTCATGAGAATTCTTTAATAACCTATAAGCAAATCATTATTAAATCACGTACCAAGGGAATTTAAAGAATCGACATCAAATTAATTCACACAAAATCTTTAGTTAGAACTTAAGGAGTATCGTTTCCGTAACTCTTCCGAGTTTTGTCACAGATTTTTTTTAAAAATATATTGTACTTTGAAAATTAGAACAATTTACAAGTCTGGTGCTCCTATGATACACAAAATATAATTTAAAAAAAAATTCTATAGCTACATTTAAGAATTTTCACCAATTCTATTCATTCTCCATAATTCCATAAGCTAATATTACCCACACCCGATATCTATCCTCATAACCGCAAGCTGTACATTTCTATGACAGATCAAATTATAAAGTTTAATTCAAAAAGTGTTATGATTTTGGTATTCGAACTACGCACAGCTCTAATAGCTGGCTGTCGAAGCTTTCTATGTCCCTCGTAAAAAAATTTTAATTGATTTTCAATAAATTTAATTTTACAGTTTTGTTACTATATCCTTCAAACTAAAATGACAAGTTTTTAAAAACAAATTAAATTTTTTTCAGAAAATTTTAAGCTCAAATTTGAAACATAAAAGTTCAAAATTTTTTCTAATAAATTTAAATTCGCTTACAAAAATCGTATTCTCATATTTTTCAAAAACAATAAATTTAAGATACTTGAAATTTATCGATTGATTTTTCCAAAAAGGAATAAATATTTAAATTTAAATTTTTATTCAAATTATAAAAACACCTGTGTTTGACTGAACCTGTTGTTTTTGTCCTTTTGTTGAGAATTTTGAATATATTCAACGGAATTTTTGAAACACAAAACCACATTGAAAAATACTAAAAACCATCGAATAGAAAAAGAATAACAAAAATAAAATTTAAATAATATTATTATACTTTCAGGTTTTAAAGCCAAGTAAATCCCATATAAAAATATTGAAACTTTTTCCTAATCACACATACATGTCTTCGCTGTCAAGTGAAATAAAATTTTTCCATTTTTATAAACTATAATTTGGTTTTTTTTTTTTTTGATAATACGGATACATTTTTTAAAAGTAAATCCAAACTTTTGTACTTTACAGACCTATTCAACAAAACCATTCAAAACCAAATCGTTATCTATTGGTACTTAAAGCTTTTCAACGGTTTTTTATTTAAGATAAATAAAATATTTAAATAAAATATAAAAGATTTAAATAAAATATATTTATATAAAAGTATTTTTTGGAGTTATGGATAATTTATTATAGAATGGATTTATAAGGAATAAATTATAAGATATAAGGCCTTTGAACCTTGGTCTTAAAATGTTGTTTTCTATAAAGCTTAATATTTAGGCATATTGGAGATTAGAATGAAAATTTAGATACAGGGGTAGTTCTTCGGCAAATTTAAAAAGATTCAATAGAGAAAATAACTAATAGATTGGATCACATTTTATAGAATTCTTTTAATTTTGATTTTAATTTGTTTACGTGCTAACTGTTTAATTGTTAGTCTAATTAACCTGTCTATATCATAGAGGTTGGAGCAGGGAAGACTTATTGTATTATTATTATTAGTACTGATTAAATTAATTTCACAAGATATTTAAACAGAAGATAGTATTAGGTCTTATAACATGCAGAAACGTCTTAGATTTTTCTTAGAAAAGATACAATTCTATTTGTTGCATTTTGCAATTATTTGATATTGAATTATAAAATTTTTCTATGTCTGTGAGTTATATTATTCAATTAAATTATTTGTTTACATTTGTAAACATTTTTGCATTTGTTTATATTGTTATATTAATGTGTATATTTTATTAAAGATATATAATTACTAACTAATAAAATTAGTTATGTCATTACTTTGAACCCAATGGTGTGATTACTGGTGACTGGAATTCGAAAACCAGATAAAATTTTCTTCACTTGTATCGGAAATTGAACCCACGGCTTTTACATGAATGGTCGGCTTTCCAACCACCAACCACACAGCTAATTAAAAAATTATTAGATTACAGGGAAGTCTTAATAGTTGACTACATTTTATATTGTAGTTTAAATCTTTTTTGGAAACGCCCCTTATATTTAAGTCTTTAAATATTGGATTATCAAATTTGAAAACTTAAACCACACCAAGAAATTCAACGAATTTCACATCAACTTACAAGATTCCAACTAAACACAAAATTAAATTGTATAAGAAAAATAAGTGGATCAAATAACTCCTAAGTAGCCCTCACATTTTCACCAAAAACCCATTTGAAATTCATGAGCTTAAAATTTTATAGGCTATCTGGCATCCCCAACTTATAAATCCCCAGCTTAGCAAATAATTTAGTATATGTTAGTATATGTTAACTCCTATAGACTGGCTATTACAGCTGGTGCATTAATACAAACATATATTTCTAAATTATATTAAAGTAATAAAACAAATACATTCAAATTTATCAAAATCAAATTTAATTTTAATTTAAAAGTTTTTAAAAAAATAACCACCAAAATAAAAAGTTTAAAAATATTGCATCATATAAGATAAAATACAAGTTAAAACTTTTTATTCAAGGCACTCAAATTTAAGTTTATCTAGTTCGAACGATTAGATGTACTTCATTTTAATTTAAACATATTTCGAAAATCATATTTTAATAGTTTAATGTTTTTTATATATACACATAAATTTTATATATATGTATATTACATAAATATATATTATATTCCTTAAAAAACTCTTTAATAATAATATGGTAACCCTTAGATTTTGCCTCACAGCGAAAATCCATTTCTATTAATGCAAAATTTATTGCAAAAACAAACAAAATAAAAACAAAATCCATCTATCGATTCAATATTTTGTTGTTTTTGTTGTTTTTTTTTTTGTTTTTTATTATAACAAACAGGAAACAAATTTACATGTGTACAATTTGTTTACATATGTACGTAATATATAGCTATATAGATATATGTTGATCCTGAAGGTTTTTTTCAGTTTACAATATGCATACTGATAAATCTTTCAGATTTTTTTTTGCGAAATCATATAAAACTCATAAAAAGGAGCATAAGAAACTTCCTAAAGAGTAACAAAATCTTCAAAAAAAAATCTTTAATATCCTTTTTAGTAAGAACAATAAGAATAACAACAAATAGAATATAAGAAATCCTTTGTTCTGAGAATTCCCATGAATTTTTTGGTTGATTTTAAAAGTATATAAGTTTAGGAAACCATAGAAAAAAAAAAACGGTTTTAACTCTTGCCAAGGTTTTTTGGTAACTTTTTTAACCTTTTAAAAAAAAAAACAACAACTCAACAGCTTAGTATTTATATATATATATACGTTTGTATATATACAAAAATATCTTGTTATAAAATATACATAAAATTGATAGTACGTAAAGGTATGAAATTTATTCAAAAGAGATAAATAAGATTTAAATACAAGTAGAAGAAACACAAGATACAGGTAACGGTAAAAATGTATTCTCTATTTAAACAATCTTTAGATTTTTGAAAGTCTGTTTTTTGAATACCTTCAATGGATTTCATTATTTTAGAGTTCTAATCCAATAGTGAGCATAGAATGTGTAATAGACATTGTAGCTGTTTGAATTTATTGGAAGGAGTTGTTTTAGCTTCTTCCCAATTTGTTATTTATTGAGATAGAACATTGCAGGATCATACGTTGTTTGAATCATCCTCCTGTAGCTTCTTTTCATTTGTACCTTCGTACCTTCCATTCTGCTTTTGCAGTATGATTGCCAAGCTTTGCAAATTTTTGGTTTTAGCGTGTTTTCTATCTTTTTTGGACATTTCTAGCAATTCCATCCTTTTAAAATACATTACTTTAATTTAGTTAACCTAAGAGCGCCGATATGATTAATAAGACCCTAATAATAATTATTTTACAAAAGCTATAAGAAAACATAAATATTAAGTCTTCTGCAAACACAAGAACAGAGGTCAGTGCAGTGAATCAGTTCATAGGTGGACAAGCATACCGAACAAGATGAATGGAATAAATAAGGAAGTCAAAGACTACCCATTTGTTTAATTAAAAATCTAAACTTCACACAATAATATTTGGAATTAAAACTATCCATAAGGAAATTAATATTTATATTCTTCATTACTAAAACCTATGTACTTAAACTCTCCTTTTCTGTAACTCCTTGTCTGCTAAGTAAGCAACTAATCCGAAATAAAGCACTAACTATTTAAAAATAGGAATACCGTTAATTACACTCCTAATTCCCATTTGGTCTTTTAGGCCAAATTATGACTCTGTAATTAACATCATTCTAATAAAAGATATAATCTAAACTCTAAATAGGAAATATCTTCCAAAAAATGACTTTAACTTTTTCACTGAGTTGAATCCTTCCAATTTAATTTTTCCAAAAAAACATATTCTTACAGTTTCCAATTTCATCCAGCCAATTTTTATTTTTTTTAAGGTAACCGGATCTGCATATTTATTGAAACGTTTCAATGTTTCTTGTTACACTTACTCCTTCACTTATTCTAATTTACATACTTATTACTTATATACAAAATTTAATACGCACACATACACATACAAATACACATTTTACAATTCACAATAAAATAAAAAAACACAAATCAGCTAAAAAAAAAAAAAAAATTTGGAACAAGGATAAATTTTAAGAAAGAGACAGAATGAAACTAAAAATTTATAGAGTGGAAAAAATAATGTAATAAAGCGAGAAAAAACTAATATTAAAAAAAACTTTTTTTTTTATTTTTGAAATTCAAAAAAAAACTAAAAAATAAAAACAAAAAATAACTATAAAACAAAATGAACAATTTGTAAAAAAAAAGTAAACTATAAAAATATAGTGAAAGAACAAATAAGAACTATTGTAAAAGATTATTAGAAAGAAAGGTGAATATAAATTATCTTATCTTTTATTTTATCTCTTTTTATACCCGTATGACTATATAGTCAAAGGGTATAATAAATTTGCCATTACGTTTGTGACGCAGAGAAGGAGGGGGGGTAGATATAGACTCAAGTGTATGGATCGGATCAGAATCGAAAAATAAATCGATTTAGCTATGTATGTCCGTCCGTCCGTCCGTCCGTCCGTCCGTCTGTCCGTCCGTCCGTCCGCACGATAACTCAAAAACTAAAGGAGCTAGGATCTTGAAATTTTCGCAAATTCGTTTTTTTGCAATAGCCGTCATCGCTATTTAAATCCAGCCATTTTGGTCCATGGGTTCGGGTAGCTGCCATACAACTTCTTTTTTTATATGAGTATAACTCTGTACCTATCACAGCTGCGTGTCTGAAATTTTGCCAAAAGTAGTTTAGTTTTATGGCCAAAGTTTCTGCAAAATTTGGTTGGTCTAGTGGAGTGGGTTCGAGTACCTGCCATACAACTTCTTATTTTATATAAGCATTACTCTCCACCTAATGAAGCTGGGTGTCTGAAATTTTGCTAAAAATAGTTTAGTGTAATGGCCAAAGTTACTGCAAAATTTGGTTGGTCTACTGCAGAGGGTTCTAGTAGCTGCCATACAACTCCTTCTTTTATATGAGTATTCCACTACACTTAATAAAGCCAAAAGTAATTAACCGGATGCTATAATGTATATGTTACGGTCATACGGGTATCCCAGAGTTGACACAGTCTACTCTACTACACTCTTCCTCGTTATTATTGTGAATACTTTTATAGTAAAGAAATTGTTATAAGACGGAAGTGTTTTGTTTGTTTAGATAATATTTTGAATTTATATGTATATGTGTATAATAAATATTTGTATATATATATATACATTTTAAAATAGTTTTTTTTAAGACTTACGAAACTCTTGAGAATCAAATATGGTAGAAATTTCGTTTTTAAAAAAAATTGTAATATATTTAACTTTATTTTCTAAAGCATTGTTTTAAGCATTTAAGGGAAAGTGTGTTGGTCTGTGAAGAAACCATGAAATCTAATGTTATTATTACGAAGGTTTTTAAGCCATAAAAATGAATAACTGATAAGTGGTATTAGAATAATAATGATTTCATATGTAATGGAGCAGCCATAGCAGTTTGAATTTAAAATTTTATACACTATAAAATTTAATTCTAAAATTTGAATTCCAGCCCACATGTTGTCATCGCATCTTGAAACCAATTTTCATAGATTACTTTGAGAGAGCCCTAATAAGAGCATGTCTCAAGTTATAATTTTTGTCTGAGTCGGAGTCTGTTATCATTCTCATATTTTTCTGTCTGGTTGTGTGATCCTTGATGAAAAGCAAAGCAATTTATAGCAGAGTTTTGTAAATATTAGTGTGTTTTAAATTTTTTTTAATATAATTATTTAAAAAAAAATTTATCACCTTGATTATTGTTCAGAACTGTAAAAATTTTCCACCAGGTCTATTTAGACTAGGATTCAGTTTCATTAATCGTTATATTCAATAAGCCTTTACTCGGGTGTAACTATTATATAAGATTATGAATACACAAATGTTAATTTTGGGGGGAGCCATCTACTATCTAACCCAAGAGTTATTTTATATATTTTTATTAAATCTTATTTTATATTACGATATTTTTTTATTAAATCTGATATAATTATACAATTTTACGATATTTTTATTAGATATGGTCTGACCGGAGTTTAAACTAGAAACTTTCCAAGTGAAAGGCAACGTCTTTACTATTACTCCTTATATCTTTAGTTTAATCTTTACTATTACTGTTCGAAATAATACCCTTGGTTAATTAAAGAAGATTATATTTCTTGCGCATATTAAATGACCAAAATAAGTAACTTGGGCTTTTTAAGTTGAAAAATGAGTTTAAGGATCACTGATGTTAATCAATGGAAAAATATAATTAGTTTTATTAATTATAAAGAGTTTAAATAAAAAATGTAAATATTTAACATAAAATTCATTAAATTTTTAATTAGTAAAATATTGAATCCCTCGATACCATACGTTTTTGTTTTTGTAACTAATATTATATCAATATTATTAAATATACAGTATGCTATATATAGCTAATATTGATTATTACTATTACTATATGTAAAATATGCATTAGTAAATGTGCCCTTTTACATTAATATTAATATAAAGTGATATCAAATATTATTTTGGGAGCGACGACATCCCATAAAAAAACAATTCTAAATACCAAAATCCAAAATTAAATAAAAATACCAAATTCCAATTTTCAAAATCCCAAACTAAAAAATCTCAAAATATCAAAACCCCAAATTTTAAAAGCCTAAATTGAAAAATCCCATTTTTAGTTAAATATGAAATCAAGGTTATATTTATTTTGTAAAATATTTATATATGTATATGTTCATGCGATATAATTCTCCTAACCCCCTTTATATTAAATGCTTTGTTGCTTACTTATTATTTATTAAAAAATGTTAGGAAGGTTTTTAAACTTGGATACAAACTCAGGGTTTTAATAATTGGTTTATTAGGAAAGTGACGGTTTGGGGCCAACAGTCCCATTTAAATGCTTTGTTTCCAATTTTGCAACTTTATTATTGAAAACATGTATTAATCGTAGAAGATTTTTAAAGTTGATTAGAAATTTATAGTTTAACGCTTTTTCAGAATATTTATATGTATGTGTAGGTGGGATTCTGAATTATGACTGATTTTAAAGTTGGTTCCGAAATTTTCCGGAATATTTGTGAAACTCTGAATTGAGATTGATTTTAGAACCTCTTTTTGTTGACACACTTTAATATTGATTTTAAATAGTTGAATTCAAAATTATTACAATTACCTTTTCCAGAATATTTATTTGTTTAGGTATTTGGGATTTTGGAACTTCGAATTGTCGGATTGTGGGATTTTATATTTGGGATTTTGAATTTGGGATTTCGTGCCCAACCCATTATTATTAACTATAACTGTTGCACAAAGAAAAAATTTGTAGTATTAATACTATATTCAATAAAGCAAATATCTAAGCACTTTGGGAATGAAATTGATTTTCGTAGAATGTAGAAAATTTTATATTAATAATAAATTTTTTTTTTTTTAATATTATTTCAAATATCAAAGATTTTATTTTATATTAAATATTTAAAATATAAATCGAATTTCTACAAAATTTAATTTTTATACTCATGAGTCATAAGAATTGTGAGTGAATTTTCAAAGGAATAAAAATTAAATGAATGTTAGTGTCATTTTATTGAAAAAAAAAATTGTTATAAAGAAATTTTTTTCACCCCGTTTTTTTTAAGAGTAAATATCTGAAAAATTTATTTTGTAAGTTATTTTTTATAGCTTGAAAAAAAAATTCGATAAAAAACAGCATGAAATCTTTTAAAGTATAAAAAAAAGTTTTCTTTTAAGTTTTATTTAAAAATTTGCTATGTTTCATTGTATGTACGAGTACATATGAATATTCACTCATAATATGAAGTTTTGAATGCTGTTTTCACTCAAAAAAAAAATATTATCGAAATTTATTTAATAGAATTTTTATTTTAAATTCAAAGGACAATATTTTATTAAATATTTAATTTTTTAATAATTTTCTTTATATAAGGATATATGTAAGTATATAAATATTTACATATATGATAAGTATGTAATTCATATAAGTATGAATTCATAAATGCATACAACTATTCAAATTTTAAAGAAAGACGAATAGAAAACTTTTGGAAAAACTAACGGATTTTCTTTATTCAAAACTAAAGTTATTTTTATTAAAAAGCAATATTCAGATTAATACAAAAGAGAGAAAGAAAGCATGTCTTTTATTGCATTCTTTCGTTTACCAATAAATAATTTATTTTGGTTTTATTTTATTTTTTTTTTGTAAATATCTTAAAAAATATCAATTTTTCTTTTAAGCTTATAGAATTGCTTTTTAATTCAAAAGTCTTTTAATAAAGACTTTTGAGTTTTTTCTCTATTTCTATAAAAAAGCAATCGGTATTCATAAAGTCATGTAGGGCAAAGCTTGAGACCTTGAGTGTATATATATAATACTACATTATTTCCTAGAGCGTGTATCGTAATGATTACTTTATATTTATTCTTTTCAAAAATTTTTCATTTTCTATAATTGCATATCTATTGAGTAGAAACACCGAAGAAGTCTTAAGTTTCAGACGAAAAACGTACTTGTATTTGAAAATGAGGAAGAGGGTAGTAGAGTAGACAGTGCCAACTATGGAATACTCGTATGCCCGTACTATCGACATTATATCATCCGGTTATAAGTTCATAAATCATCCCAAAGAAAATATAAGTTGAAAGACAGCTGTTCGAAAAACTTCCACTACACCAACTTTATTTTATGCAAACGTTGGCCATTAAAGTCAACTACTATTATTAACTACTATTAGCCACAGAGTAATGCTCATATAAAAGGAGAAGTTGTATGGTAACTACTTGAATCCACTGAAGTGGACCAGCTAAATTTTGCACAAACTTTAACCATAATATTAAACTACTCTTGGAAAAATGTTCAGACACTCAGCTTTCTTAGGTACAGAGTAATTCTCATACAAAAGAAGAAGTTTAATGACAGAACAGACAGACGGACGGACGGACGGAAGGACATACTTAGCTGAATCGTTTTTTTTTTTGAAAAAAATTTCAGTCACACGCTAAAAATTAAATCGTACATCTAGCGTTACTTTTTTGAGCTCTACTGTTTTACCTATTACCCCTTAATCCTTTTATATAATAGATATGTGCTTGAACAAAAGGAAGATACTGGATATTATTTATTCTATTAATTAGCATTGCTTTTAATGAATTTCACATAAAATTAATATATTGAATAATACTTGGCCTACAAGCTATGAGTGTCTTAGATTTCAATAAATATACAATTAATTCTATTTGTTACATAATTATAATAATTTGGTATTTCAGTTATACGGTATTTCTGTATCTGTGAGTTATATTATGCAAATAAATTTTATTTTGTATTATTTTATATTATGGTACTTTTATTATGGATATACTATAGAATTATTAATTATTGGATGGCTGAGTTGAATCAATAGTCTGGTAAAAGCTGCTTTATCTTTGACTGTGATTCGAACTTGGATTTGCCATAAGATAGATGGGCAATCTAACCACTATACAATCCAGCTGTTGGGATTTGTTTATAGTTTGAAACTAGGCAATATTAGCAGGGACCTATAATTAGAGTAGTTTCATATAATATAGCATTACAACATAAGTATTATCTATCTAAGATTTAAACTCCAACATAATCTAGATAATATTTAATCTTCAATAATATTAAAACTAAAATCCAAAGTCAATCCAGATTTTTAAAATTAGTTAAAAGTTATTTTAGAGTAGAATAATGATAAATTTAAAAAATTCTATTATTATATACCTATATTAATATTATATACAAATTTGTACTTACTTTACTCTCATATCACTTATTTTATTATAAATAATAGCACATTTAATATCTTAGAATTTGTCGTAAAATTATCTATAAAACTTAAGATACATAATTAAATATATACTGTACTAAATAAAAAGAAAGGCAACGTTGTTTCAGTTATTAACTCCCTTATTCGGATGGAGATTAATCTCATTTAAAATACAACTGTTATAGGTATCTAGCCCGATTAGCATATTAATAAAGTTTCATATTGGACAAAAGTTCGGAGAGATTAACATATCTCAACATATCATGAAGCATATCTCAAATAAAATTTTTAAAATATCCATAAAGAATTCTAACAGATGAATTTTTAACAACTTCTTTTTGCAATTTAATGAAATTTTCATTAAAAATTATTATGCGTATAAATATTCTTTTTTTTTGTAGTGCTAATAATATTTAAATATAATTGAATTAAATTTAATTTAAATTATTTTCATTTTGAAATTTAAATGTTAATTTTATTACTAAATTTTAGATATTCATGAGGTATCCAACATTTTAAATAATAAAATTAACATTTAAAATAACTACAAAAAAAAAAAAAATATTAATTAAATTTAAATGAAATTTATTTAAAATTGTATATTTTTTTAATATTATTATTTAAATTCAAAAAACACAATTCATATTATACATATTTAATGCAGATACAATAAATTTAAATTTATACTGTGTTTTATTATTTTAAATATAAATTGTTATAAAAGGAAATTGTACTATATACATTAAATCTTAAAATTAAATGAATTTTATTAAATATTATCTTAAATTAACATAAAACTTAATTTATTTAGTGGTCCAAACTACGTACACTTTAGTACTATATACAATTTAAATATGAAAATTTTGGAGTATACTTTAATATGAATTTAGATTTCATCTTGAAAATACCATTAACTTTTGTATTATATTAATATTATATTAAAGTAATTTGGTATTTCATTTTATCTTCATATATATATGTATATGTTATTATATATATAAATATATATATATATAAGTAATATGTATGAAATTTTGGTTAGATGAATGTAGTAATAACCTTCAAAATGGTTGAACATTTATAAGAAAAAATCAAAATAGAAAATGACTTTTCGTGCTCCAAAATACAAATTTGTTTTCCTAAGAGATCTGTTTTTGTTATAAGAATGTTTTTATGGTTTGATGTTTTGTGTATTGTCGGTTAAACCACCTTTTTAAAAAAAATATATCTGAAGATATTTTATTTACATCTTCTTCAGGTACTTCAACAGTATAACATTATCATAAGAATCATTAGAATATTGTTATATTTTTCAAAAGTCTGTATTACGTCTATTGGTAATATGAACGACTTTACGCGAAGAACAAGTACGTTATTAAATTTAATCTATCGCATATCTCGTATGTTAACACCTAGAACCTTGATTTAAGACCTGTGAAAAAAGATCTTAATGAATTTCAGTGTACATAGGTATCTTAGAGCTTGTACTGAATTTAATGATTCTTTGAACTCTTTAATCAATATCATGGTGGAATTTAATTAATTATAAAGTACTGTAATTAATTTTTAATTAGACTTTGAGTTGAATGCATAAAACCGAGCTTCAACTCCTATCTAATTTTTTCGAACTAAAACTTGATCTGAGATTTGTATTTTTTTTTTTAAATATTGAGAAATGAGTTCAAGCTCAGTTTTGATCAAACAACCGATTAAAACACTCTAATATAGTTAATAAGTACTCATTGACTAAAAATCTCTACCTCATTTACTCGCAACTTGCTATAATTTGAACTCCAACTCAACTACATATTATTAATCTAGATTCAACATAGCCAACCTTCTAAACTTATCATTTTACCTTCCCGCTCTTAATCACTCTACTGAGTTACTCCAGCGATTACAATTACTTTAATTGTAATTATTTCTTCAAATTTAATATATTCATTCATTTTTGTTTTAAAACAGACTCTCTGTACCTCAAGCAGTTATTAATACTGTCTGATTCCTCAATATTTAGATTAGTTTTAGTCGAAAGTTTTCTCAAAGAATCCTTGTCATATAATATTCATTAATTTTTAGATAGTTTAGACTTTAGAACACGATATAAGTTTTTCTTTTATATACCTATACTTGTACTTGTATATATTTTTACATTCTTGTATTTTTGTTGTTGCTGATGATGTTGTTGTTGTTATTGTTGTGTTGTTATTCTTTTTTCATCATCCATATTTTTTTTGCATATTTTGTCTTATTTGGATCTCTGTTTTTGGTTATAGCTATTATTATATTATATTCACTTGATTACTTTAAATCTAGTTATTTTTATGTTGCTGTTTTTTTTTTTTAACTTGTTCATTTCTATATTCATCTTCATGTTTATTCTTGTAAATGCCTTGCACGTTTTCATTTTTTTTATGATGATGTCCTGGATGTGAACATCAGCATAAAAATACAACAAAAAGAACATCAAAAGAACAAATCAAAAACAGGAAACAAAAAAAAAAAAAAACCATGAGTACACACGCTAAAAATCTAGAGTAATGTCCACAAATCTTGATGGTTAGTACTTAAAAGTAGAAAAAAAAACAAAAAATTGAAGAAATGGGTTCCTGATTTTTAAGTTGTTTCCTTAAGGCTATTTTTACAAATTACATATTTTTTTTCTTGAATATTTTTATAAATATATATATATATATATACATATACATTTATTTTAAGTACAATTTTTTATATTATTAGTTACTTCTCGTAGATACATCCATTCATTTTAATACAATATTATACATAATAAATGTCCTATTCTATTTAAATTGCTAGTTATTAATATAATATTATAAAGGATATCTATATAAGGATTTTATATGTAAAAAGGACTACTATTCATAGAAAAAGACAAAAATAATATCTTTAATATAGTGTTCTTATTATAAAAACATTATAATGTTAAAGAAATTTCTTTTATTAAGATCATAAAAATAAGCTGAAAAACTATTTATAGAATAAACAAATCAAAATGGAGGAAAAAAAACGGTTTTTTTTTTTAATATGAAAATTTAATTTTCTTTTATGTTATTCCTTTGCTCCACAAAAAGAAAATAAAAATACAATATGGAACCTTTAGAAGTTTAGACCAAAAAAAGCCATAAACTAATACTAGTATATACCATATAATTGAAAATAATACTCGTAATACTTATATCTAATAATACAAAATATTCCAAAAAAAAACTTGCAAAAAATTCATTATAAATGATAAACAGTCTGTCAGCAAAGAAATATGGCACAACAACAAACAACAGCAACAACAACAAATGAAAAGCCATATTAAAAACTAAATCCCAAAAAAAAAATATATTACAGCTCATAAAAAATTAGCAAAGAAAAATCTTAGAAAAATCTTAAACTTATTACAAAAAAAATTAAATATTCTTATGTTTTTACTTTTGTACTATCTTCAATCTTGTATCTTGTATCTCTAGTTTGTTCTATCTGGTATATACATTATCTTGTATCTTCCACTATTTTTTTCATTTAAATTTTTGGCAACTAACAAAAACTACACAAACATACACATATAGAGTATTTATAGACAATAAAACATTTTTGAGGATACAAAATCATTTACATATGCATAAGGAAACTACTTTTCTTAAATTATTATAGTTTTTTTTTCCTCTTATATGTATTGTGTATTAATAACAGTTATTATTTCAATCTTGTAATGAAATAGAAAGAGAGAGATAGATGAGATTGTTCTATATTCCAAAATATTGTTTTTTTGCCATTGCAAATGCTATCAAATTTGTTTGACTTACTTCAAAATATAAACAAGTCAGTATGATAATAGCAGTTTTTTTTAAAGGTACATAAATTAAAGCTTACCATATAACGGATTTTTAAAATTTTGGACTAGCTCTTCATCTCCTCATCATTCTATGGGAAATATTGTGATACGTTCCAACTAAACGAAGTTCGATAGTTCAAAATAACTTATAGAAAGCTCAGATTATCCTTTAATGTCGGTAGTTACTAAAGGTTAGGCTTTTGGTTATAATTAAGACTTAAAAGTTTCGGGTAATTTTGATTTCAAATAACGGTAAAATTAAGTCTGAATTTCTAAATTAAATTTGATATAGGCCATATTTATCCATAATTAATAAAAAAACTTTAAAATTTATATTTTATTACTAAGGTTTTAATTAAAACCATAAAATAACGGCATTTCCTTAATTTTGGAGTCAAACGCTATTTTCCCAACTTAACAGGTTTTTTTCCGACTTTAAAGCAACCTAACGATTAAAGTAACACAATAAAATGTTTTTTTAAAACTAACTTTAAAGTGAAACCCATTCAATTAAAATTTAATTATTTTATTTCCAAATAGTGTGGAAGCTTTGTATAAACAGCAGTAGATAGTCTATTAAGTGCATTTTATAATTTTTCTTCTCCAAGTTTTTCTGTGGAAAAACCGGAAAATTTTACTAAATTTTGTTTTTTTTCTACAAAATTTGTATTAAATTTTACTACAACTTTACTACTATTAATAATATTTTATATAGACTAAAAACCTTCTCATATATATTAATATATATTATGTCATATGTATGTCGTCAACATACACATATAACCAAATGAAAATATTTGAAAATGAATGAAAAAAGATAAACTATAAAAACAATAGAAAATAAAAATTTCTAATAAAAATACCAGAAAAAAAAAAAAATGATAGAATGAGATAGAATGAGACACATAGATAAAAAAAAAATTGTAATTTTATCGCTGAAAGGAAAAGAAAAATCCCAATGGCGCTCAGATTGTCACGAAACAAAAAACAAAAAATTAGGAAATGATATTTTTCGACAGGCAAGATGAAACATATGACTTCTATAACTGTTAAACAATAAGGAATCGAAGGACAAGAAGAGTAGACTATATTATTATATGTAGATTTAACAGTTATAAAGAAAAAGAAAAACTTGTTATTAGAATATAAATAGAAAATTAATATAAATCTTGTCAATTATAGGTTATTTATTATGTACATGTATACCTCCAATAAGATATTAAAATTTTGCAAATGAGGTATTTAAAGTTCAATTAAATAAATTGTGAATAATTGGTAGTGTAAAACTTTTTTTGTACCACATTAGTAAGTTCACTTTCAGCAAATTGATTCTAAATAGGGAGTCTACTTCTGAGTAGGAGAACTATATTCCTTAAGATAAGGTTGGGGTTAGGTTTATTACACAAAAATTAGCCATCCTGCCGTTGATATTTTAGAAATTTAAAATCTTTCAAAAGAAATAATGTATAATATGCCTGATCAGTGCGGTATTTGGTTCCCCACCAAATGGGAAGGTCATTAATCGAAGCTCCATTCCTTTAAAATATTTGTTGAGTATTCGCACAAATTAAAAAGCAAAAGTTAGAATGAAAATTTTACTATGATCAATTAAATAATTTTTTACTTACAAACTTGAAAAGCTGCAGCGAAATGAGCATTGGAAGGAAATTTTTCAAATCCTAAAAATATATATTTTTCTTCAAAACAGTTGGAACAAGATTCCTTATTACTTGGATATTATTTTGAATAATTTTTTGTACCTAAAAATATACCCCAACTCCATTTTGGGGCCATAGGTAGTCCAAAAATGGTATTCAAAGTATTTGAAGACAATCAGTTCTTGATGATAGTACTTTCGTTTGTCATTTTTTATTTTTTTTTTCACAACGAAACAATTTTGTTTAAGATATTTTTTCCGAATAACGGTTTTAAATATTCTAAATACAACTTATAAATATATATATATATATAAAACATTGCAAAATCAATTGAATTTAATATAAGAAAATTTATATTAGTAAGGCTTATGGAATAAAAATAATGAAAAATTTATTTTACTTACAATGGAAAACAAACAATAGAAGAGGAAAAACAACAAAAAGTACAAGTATGAAAATAAATTAAATTATATAAGTATATTTGTATTTTTGTGTCCTTGGCACCCTTAACAGTTTTCTACGTGTACTGTGTAAGTGTATCATGATGTCACTATGTCTATCAGTTTTGTAACAGAAGGCTTCTTCAAAATATGTTATGTCTTCGTTATTAACACACATGTATCTATCTAGATAGTTTTGTTTCTCATCTTTATTTTTTCACATTTGTGAAAAATCCTCCTTCCCCCCAATCCATCCTGTATTATATTTCTAATTTTTTACTCCTTCCCGTTTCTGTTCTATTTTTTTGGATTTCGTTAATAAAATAGAATTTCCAAACAACTGTGAATGATATAGTGAGTGCCGTGAGTGCCAGTCAAATTCTTTAGTTATATATTTTTTTTTTTTGAAGAAAAATCCCACCAGCATGCCAACAAATTCATTTATTTATTTTTTATTTCTTTCTTTTTTTTTTCTAGTGGAAAAAAAATTGTCATGGGACATGGAAGGAAAAAGAAAATGGAAATTTATTTAAGGCTTTGGATCTTTACCCAATAAAAAAAATATTACATAGGGTTCAATAGATAAATTTGAAGTGGGGTATGCTGTTTTATATTAGGCTATTGATTGAATTGAGAAGGATTAAAAATTGTTTTTATATTTTTATTTTGGGGATTTTTTTCTTCCTAGGGTTGGAAGGAGGTAACGATCAGCTTAGGTGAATTTGTTAGGAATTAATTCCTTTTGTTATGTTTTCATCCAATTTTCTTTTTTTGTTTTGTTATTTTTTTATAATCGAATTTCATGTTCAATGTTGATTCAGTATATCTTTTCAGATAAACTGAAAACAAATTCAATGTATAAGTGGTATTATTAAACACTTTCAGGTTTTGGATTTTACCACTCGTTTATTATTTCTTGGAAATAGAAATGTTATTTTGTAACGAGTTACATTGAATATTTTGTATTTGGTTGTAATGTACATTCTAATATACTCTTTTCATGTGAACTTCGTCCTTTTTCAAATGAAATTTTTATATTTTAAAATAAATTGGGATTTTTTCAAATTAAATCTCAAATTTCATATATAGTTGATTTTTTCTTATCAGCCCCGTTTTCTGAGATTTAGTTGTCGAATCAAAATATTTGATATATAGAAGAACCTTAATACAACTCTTCAGCACGCCCTCAAAAATATAGTCCCCAAAAATGCAGTTGTCTTTTTTGAGACTTATCTTAATTCTTTCCTCTCTTTTAATTTCTACTGCAGAATTTAAGGCCAGGTTTTTCATTATGTTAGTTCGACTTCAGGATCTCAAGATATGCGGGTATTTTGAAAAAATGGGATCAAATTGATTTGAAAAAAGATCATTTGAAAATTTACGATCAATTTATTTTGAAAAAAACTCATTTGATTTGAAAAAAGACCAAATTTGATTTGAATAAGAACCAAATCGATTTGAAAATAGATCAAATTTCATTTGAAAATTTGCGACAAATTTATTTTGAAAAAAACTCAATTGATTTGAAAACTGACTAAATTTAATTTGAAAAAATATCATGTTTATGTGGAAATATCAAATTTAATTTGAAAAAGGATCAAGTTCATGTAAAAAGAGTATAAAAGTGATTCCAAAATTAAATATAAATATATATATATATATATATTTATAAAAATTAAAATGTAATCTTTAAGATATTCCCTGGTTGAATGATCTTCTAAATAGAATACAAAATTATTATGTGTTTCTTAATAAGAATTTGTTATTTCAATAAAATGATTTGATACATAAGTATATATATATATATATATATATATATATACAGATTATATTATTTAAGATTTTTCGATATTATTTTCTTTTCTGTTGTTGTTTTTTTTTGTTTTTTATTAAATGAAAATCGATTATAGTAAGTGCTCTCCAGACACTTTCAAAACTCAGTGTATATATAATAAATACTTTATTTAAGTAAAGCTATTGGGAGTTTTGTGTTAAATAAGAAAGTTTTTTTTTTTTGTATATAGTTAATGTTTTTAATGTTCTTATATACAACTTAAGTTTATTAAAAGTTTTCTAAGAATTTTAATTCAGAGAAGGTTTTGTTTTTGCATTGAATAAGATTTATTCAATGTAATCGAAGTTTTGTACTTATTTTTTTGGGGAAATTAATCAAGATTTTGTGTCACCATGGTAACATTTTTGTTAATATTGAAATAAAGAACTAAAAAAAAAAGTTTTAAAAGGAATTAATTATCATGAAAAGTGAGAAGTTTTTTTTGGTCTGCTGTGATTTGTAATTAATTAAGTGGCAAAACTAAACTTAATTAATTAAGAAAATATTTTGGTATTAATTGGGGAATTTTTATACTCATTCCGATGGTGATATTTAATCACCTAAATAGTTTTCTTATAATTAAGAGTTTTTTGTAGCTAGAAGATATTTTGGTATTGTTTTTTTTAGGTTGTAGTTCATTATACTCTAGTTCTTAATAGCTAACACTTTAACATTCACCAAATTCAAATATTATTTAATTAGTTTATATTATGCATATTTTATCTCCGAACGATGCTGGAGTTGTTACGACCTTGGTATTTCAAAAAAACGTCTCGGAATCAAACTTTGGTCATATCATTTCTAATAAGAGATAATATAGGCAGGTGTTGCAGCTGCCTGGCTCATTAATTTACCATGGTACCTAATAAATAAATATATATTTTATATTTACATTGTATTTAATCGTCAGAGAGATTTGATAGGAAAAATCTAACAACCTGTGCTTGATCTTAGCCATGTACAGGTTGCTAGCCAAGCATAAGCCATTTTTTCTACTGTATCTACTTTAAAGGTAAAGTTTCGAATTTAAAAAAGCCTTTTTCAATGGCTGCTTGAGTATCAGAAGAAATTGCTTCCATGTAGATCCGACTCTACGATTATGATATTTAATTGAATGTAGTTAATTACGAACTGAATTTTAAAAGTTTTCAAAAATAAAATCGAGAAAAAAACCTTGCCAACCTACAAGTTTGTAAATTATAGTAGTAATTCTACAGTACACTTAGAAACGATAACACTTATCAATTTCATAAAATGTATAAAATGAAAAATTATCTAATATTTTTGGACATTTTACATTATAATTTAAAAAAAAATATTTTTAGCTACAAAATTTTATTTAAAATATTTTTGGTTTCCCCGAAGGACTTTTCTGTAAGCCCTTTTAATCTTTTGTGTGTATTGATTAGATGTATCTGTCTTCAAAAAAAAAAAAAAAAGAGAAACAGATTTTATCTATTTTTTTCTAAAATATAACATGAATTCCCAGAACAAAAAAAAAGTTATTTTATTTTAATAAAAATTAACAGCCGCCCTTTATTTAACATCTTCCCGAATTCCTTCACACTTTTCACTTACAGCATACCTACATTTAAAAATAATATTTTTTCTATGAATTTTACTCTGCCTACATAAAATATTTTTAGAATAAATTTCGGCATTATTGATTTTTTCTATTATATCTATCCTATAGACCACTAAAATTATAACAGTTATTTTTGTTTTTGTCTCTTTTTTCCTAGTAAATTTTTTTGTAAAAATTTCACTGTCCTCCGCATTTAAATATTTATTTATTTGTGCAATGTGTTTAAAAAATGTCTGTCACAAATATGTAAATAAACCACCTGGGCTTTTTCAACACTATCAAAGCTCAAATATATAAAATACACACAACTTCCACTTTTAAAGATATACAAACATTGTAGGTACCCATTCATATTGATTGTTTTTTTTTCCTACAAATGTGTTTTTTGATACATTATAAAATGATTATTTTTCTACTGCACATAGTTAGACTGTGTGTCCGTCGAATATTTTTTGTTTAATACTGTTATTTAGTAACTGGGGGCAAGTCTGCAAAGTTGAACTATCCAGGTGGCGCAATACGATAATGGAAATTCATGGCACATCAAATGTTCCTCCTTATCGTTGGTATGCAGATGTGTAAGGTTTAGAAAAGTTAAGACGAACATAAACACAATCCGCAGAATTCCATATTTCACTTATAAATTTGATTCTAAAAAACCCTTCCACATCTTTGACATCGAAACGAAGCTGTACATTTGTATCACAAGTCAAATCTTAGACTTTGCTTTAAAAATTGTTGAGTTTTTGATCGCCAAGTGCTTACAGGAACAACGTACAGCTTCAATAGCTGAATTTTATCTGCTTCAACACCTTCAATAGCTAAATTTCGACGCTTTCCATGTCCAACGTAAAAAAAAAAAATTGAATATTTGCCTAATTATATCTGGGTTAATAATAAGTTAATTATATTAAATCTATAAAATATTAAGGCTTTTGATTCTCCAAATGAAGTAACAGTGAGAACATTAAACAGTGACCAAACAGTGAGCAATGAGTTTACTAAAATGGCAATATACCAAATTTAATAATATTGTAGGAAAACTAGTAGGGGCACTAGCTTTTACTTAAATTATAAAGTATTTCTGCTAGACAACTTGCAGTTTCAAGGATTTGAGTTTCTGTGATTCAAATACGGGGAAGCTGTTTGAGTCAATAAAATTCCTTAACATTATCGGAAGCTTTAGTTGAGTTTAAACTAACTATAGAGATTTAATAACAAGCTAATGAATTTAATTTGGGAACAGTGGAAGGGAGATTTTGCAATAAGAATTAAATATAAAAATTGACTTATCGTGCATGAAGCATCAAAAGGTTCACTAGATCCATCACAATTCCACAATTCGCAGTTATTTTAAATTTAACTACATAGAAATCAGATATTCCAGTAAAATATTAAAAAAAACATTCACTGGGACTGGTGAAACCAGATTTGATAAGTCCATGTAGAGCTTCAACGATAGGATCTGGTCTACTCAAGATCATAGAAGAAGATGACCAGATTGTTTGGAAGCGCTGAGGATGAATCGTAATTTGTCAAAAATAAGTTTAACATGTTTTGAAATCGTCGAAACTAATCACACCATTGGTGATAATAAATTTAATTTAAATTTTAAGGCAATTAAAATTAAAAGGCAGTCAACTAAATTTTAAAATCCATTATAAATATAGAAACTGAACTTCTGAAAATTTTACTTATTTCCTATTTCTATTTACTCACAGTTTTAATTTTGTAGGATTTTTATTCTTTTTTATTTAATTTATTTATTTATTTTTTTTTTTTGATGCTGTTTTCATTACCCGCAAGGTAAAAATGTTTTTGTCTCTTTCATTCTTGTTTTTCTTCATTTATTTATTTTTTGATTCACATGATTTCGTTTATCACAGATTGGCTCATATACAAACAAAATACACTCAGCTATTTCATAAATGCAAATACTATTCTATGATAGAAAAACAGAGGGTTCTATATAAGAGTGAAAAAAATTTCGCATACAAGTGGGACTTGAGTGGGACTAAAACTAAATTTATAAAATCAAATGAAAAAACATGTTTTCTAGTTGACATGTTTTTCCAGAGTTTTTTAATTTAAAAATAGAAAAAAAGGCAAAAAAAAAAGTTGAGTTTGAATGAATCAAAAATAAAAAAAAAATTGAATAATAGATATTGTACAAAAGATACAATCGTATTTATAGTACCTATATACTACCTACCTATAGAATACAAAACTCGGGTTCAAGATACAAAATTTTATAACAATTTTTTTAATAAATATTTGAAATTTGGTTTTTTGTATTTGTTAAACTCTGATTGCTTCTAGATTTCCAATTGATTAATGATTATAATTGATTATTACCTTGAGAATACAATAGAGTTTTTTTATTATAAAAGCTCTAACAAAGTTTCAATTCTGATTGGACGTACCTATAAAAAATTAATAATAGTTTGTCAATTCTGACATACCAAATAAAATAGAACAAATAGCTACCTAACTTCCTTTTTGTGGAAATTTTTTTTTGGGAATTTATTGAATAGGTCATTTTTAAAAATTTTTTATTCAAATTTTCTAAATTTTTTTTAATTGTTTTTTTTAAATGTTATTGTTAAACGAACTGAGCATTGTTTTGTGTATTTTCTTTTAAAAGGTTTTTTTCTTATAGAATTAAGAGTATAACAGCTTTGGCCTTGAATAGTTTAAACTACTGAGAAAAAAGTGCTTCAATAGATATTCTAATTTTATTATAAGATTTGATACAGATTTGAAATACAATGGTAAGTTTACATACAATATATCAATTTGACCGAGAAGTGCTTTTCCTCTTGGGCATAGAGAATGAATTTTTACATATGTGTATTAATTTTCATTTTCATTTAACAGCAGTGGGAAGCTGTGTCATCTTTTAAAAACAGTTTCTTTTTCCTGGACAAAGCTTTTCGGAAAATATTTAAAATAACTTTTAGCATTAATGAGGTATTCAAGTACAATGTAATGGACAATTGAAAAACACCTCATCCCAACCCCCGCGATATTGATCTTACCCTTTCTTTCATGTCTCCTATATTTCACAAAATTCCTTTATATTTTTATCCATTTTTTTAACGTTTTCTTTTTATTGACAAATGTTTTACAAATAAATTTAAACATTGCATACTTTCAGGTAATTTCATTTTTTTACATAAAAATATTTAATCCAATATATGGTTTTCTTAATAAACTAACCTCCTCTTGACTTTACCCTTTTCTTTATATTTCCTTTATTTCTCAAATTTTCTTTATATTTTTTTTTTTAGAAAACGTTTTCCTAACAAATACAAATATTGCATACTTTTAGGCATCCAAATTTTAATACATTAAAATATATTCAATGAATGTTTTTTGTATATAAATGTTTGCTGAAAGTAAATAAATAACAAAATTTTTTCCGCGAAGTGCATCAGCAAAATAAAAATTAAAAAAAAATTGTAAAAATAAATAAATTTAATTTATTTTCTGTACATAAAGGCAATAAAATTAAAATAAACTTTACATTTTATATTGTACTCTACCCTAAAAATAAATCTCAAAATAATTCTTCTTTTCTGTATAATAAATAAACTAGCATATATTTATGTATACATTATGTATACAAATATTATATATTATATGTATATAATATAAAATATTTAATTAGAATAATAAAAAAAGGAAGAATAAAAAACTGAAAAATTAAAGCGGAAAATAAGTGAAACTTTTCCAGCATATCATCATTTTATTAACTTGCATAACTCAAATATGGGGTTTTCCCCTATTTTTAACACATACTATTTCATTTTTTGTATTGTGATTATGTTGTTCTCAATCAGATTTCATCGTTGTGTAAAGTTGAAGAATCGCAATTCTCTTCTAAGAAATAGTAATTATTATTAATAATAAAATGTTATCTCGAATAAGAAATAATTATAAAATGCACTAGTAAATAATAATGGAAGAATGGTAGTTGATCATGAAATTCAAAATAAATTATTTTAATTTGTGTTATAATTAAAATTATTATAAAGATGAGGCGTAATTACATATAAGAGGCTATTAATTTAATATATAAATTCCAGGGAACTTTTAATTGTCTCTTAGAAATATTTTACTGGCAATTACTTAGAAATTACTTAAATCCGCACCCTACAAAACTATTCTTAAAATAGATGAAGGGATTTGTAGTGTAAAGTTAATGTTATAATTAACTTGGATAATAAATTTTCACATTATTATACTAGCGGAATTTCAGTATATGTGTATTTAATCAATTTGTAAACGAAGTTAGTGGAAAACTATTAAATTTTAATAAATCGTTTTGTACAAGTACAAGTCCATATACATTAGAACACCTTTAATTGGAATTGAATTTTTTTTAATACAATAATTTTAATTATACAACCTAAAATTGTAAGGAATAAATCATTTGCTAAGATATTTGAATCCTTGTTTAATAAGCAATGAAACAATAGTAAGTCGATGGAACCTAATTATCACAATTATTATATTAATTCATTATAATCAAATTATAACTACTTTAATTAATTACTTTAACTTCAGCATCTGCATCCTGGTCCTAAAAACTAATATTTTTTAAGTTTAAAAAAAAATTTAGTTGAAAAACAAAAATTGATATTTCCTTGCATTCAATATTCACATACAAGTATGTACATTACATTACATAAATGTACAATTATATTAATTTAAGTAAACGGATCACATTGAGTCATTCGTCGCCATCTCATCACAAATGGAAAAAAAATTTGGATCAAAGAATAAAGAAAATTGACAAAAAAAAAAAAGGAAAAATTGAGTTCAGCCTATAACCAGCAGGATATGCGATGGTAAAAGCATTTCATATAAGAAAAGCCAAAAATCTTCCATTATTTTTTTTTGGTTTTTTTTTTTGAATTTTTATACAAGAAAGAGAAAGAATGGCGAGCTTTTTGGTATTATGAAAATATGAGAAAGAAAGGACACAAAAAAAAAAACAATAACAAATGAAAAACACAAAAACTTCAAAAAGGAAATTCAATTTTTTTTTTTTTGATTATTTTCATTTTTTCATTTCCGCTTTTTTATGGATTTCGGATGCTCAGTCGTTGGATTTAAAAAAAAAAAAATAGCAAAAACAAAAAAAAATAATAATTTTGTATATATGTAAATTTTGACCCAGAAATAAAATTGAGGTTTTTTTTTATTTTATTCTCAGTTCTTTAACAGTTTTTCATTTTAACTGAGATAAAATAACTGATTGTTTGTTTGTTTTTTGTTTTTTTTTCAAAATTTTTAGTTTTTTTTTTTTTATTTTATTAATACTTTCTCTTTCTTTTGTGCCAATTTATCTGTAGATATATATAAAAGCATTAAAGGACTCATTTTTGCATATATTAACAGTTGGCGACAAAAAATTTAATTATTTAAAATAATAAATAATAAATAATATATCCTTTTTAATTAATTGAAATTCTTGATGATCACTAATGAATTTTCCTGCAGGATTTTAAAAGAACTTTTTAATAGTTCTACCCATTGTAGACTTTCATTTTTAATACTTTGAAGGTTTATAGTGGACTCTTGTTTATTCAAAGTACTGAAACTTAGAATCAGGAATTTTAATTTCTGTTTTCAAAATAAGCCCCCAGATTTCACTAACATTTGATTCAAAGTAATTAAAGGAGCTGTTATCCTTAACAATCGTCAGAGTTCTTCCTATGTCTTACAAGACTAATTTTTATATGTAAAAAATCCTTTTTTTGAAATATGCTGGAAACTTAAAAAATTTTCCTGCAACTGTAGAATATACACATATATATATATATATATATATAATGTATATGTATAACTAAATGAAAAGTTTTTAGAAGGCTAAACAGATTATATGGAAGTAATCAAGATAAAAAAAAATATATATTATACGAATTTTAACAAACAGTTAAAGTTTTTCAATTTATTTTTTCTCTTTTAGTTTTTCCTACAGTTTTTCCTCAAAAAAAAAAAAAAAAAACAGAATTTTCCGGAACCAGAAATATTAAAATAATACAAAAAAAAATATTTTTCATTTTAATTTTACAAAACGTTATGTGCTAGGATCAAAATGAATTTTTTATTATATTGTTTAGGTGTATTCAATCATATTATCCTGTTTTAAATCCTACTGAGTATAATCAAAACTTTGTTTTTCTTAAATAAATATTTTTTTTTCTTGTTGTTTTTTTTTTTTTTAAATTTTCATCTAAAATTATTTTTCAATTTTTTTTTTCCTTACTGATTGAAAAACTTAAAGGATTTGATCAAAAAAAATTAAAATGATATTATTTTATAGAATGAATAGAATGGAATTTAAAAAAGGGCTAATGTTCCAATTCACCTGGTTTTTTTTTTAAAAAAAACATGTGGTCGCTTAACATAAAAAATTTTAAAAAGTTTAAAAGTTTTTACATTTTTTATATAAATTTATGATTAAAGCCTTGTATTAAATATACCTACAAAGTTTTATTAAAATACGAAATAGGATATACTTATAACTAATTGTTAATATAAATCATTGTATAACTTTGGTATTTTATTAGACCGATTGTTAATAATGGGTCCTTTGTAATTTTTTTAAAGGGGATGGAGATCTTGAATTACGTTTATAATATGTAATGTTGTTTGCTGGATATGCAAACTAAGAATGTGTATCCTTCTGTTGGATCCGCCCTTGATATTACATATTAATTAGAATTATAAGCAAAAGATCCAAGCCCAGAAATTTCCATAAGGATTCTAAAAGTTGTGTCGATATTTTTATTTCTTTAAGTTTATTATTATTTATTATTACCCAATATAAATAAGCTTTAGTACGTACGAATAGTATGTAATACCTAGTAAGAAGTACTTAAGTACATTAAGTTTATTTAATTAGTTGGTATTTAACATTATCAAAGTTGCTGGTTCACTTTTAATTTTAAAACTAGAAACAACGAATATGATTACTTAGTCTTGAAGTACTAAAAATTATATGACACGGGATAGAGATAGGATAAATTATAATGTTAAAATGTTAATCCGTGAAGTATCTGTTGAGATTCTTTTTAAATTTGGGGAAACTTTAAATAGAAAATTCGCCGATTTTGGAGAATGCAGTGGGTGTTAATAAATGAGACAATTTTTGGAGTTTTAAAAAGGAACCAATTGATTTAGACAGTATAGAGTACAACTTTAGGGAGTTTTACATTGCAAAAATGAACTTTAGGTAGATATACATTGCAAAACATGAAGATTTTCTGCCCCTCTTGTGGTCCGATACAATTGTTTGACAGATGGCATCAGAGTTGTTTTTTTTTTAAATGAGTAAGTATGATTACCTGCCAATAAGATATCTATAGAAAAGAGAATGAGCTCCAATATTACGAAGGATGTCAAGCGAGGGTATAGTATTACTCACGTTGGAGTCATTAATTAGACGAATGTCACGTTTTAAATGGCGCCAATACAAATACGTGAGTACGATATATGTCATCTTAGGTTTTTTAACACACTTTATAAATTTTGGATAGATTCTTTGAAATATAATGACTTAATTTAGTGTTTTTAAAAACTTATGACTCTACACATCCAAATAACTTACTACACCCAAATAACTTTTAAAAAGTATTTAAATAAAAACGTTACCTAGTAATTCCAATGAGTTTTTTAATTTTAAACTCAAACAATTTCCGTTTAAATTAGTTAATTATAATTTCGTTTGAATTTCAATAATAGTTTTGGGTTTCATTTTTATAATTGAAACTTTTATTACAAGACAAATCTAAAATTAAATCTTCTGCAAAAATCTTATATTCTCAAATTAATTTCAATTTCATCGATACTATCTACCTACTTTCCCTCAAAATCAAATGAAATCATTTAAACATAAGTTGTATCTTCATATTCAAATACGTATTATAATTTTTAATTCCATTTTCTTCTATCTCCACGTTTTCATCAAATTAAAATTATAATCTAATAATATTATTAAAAAATAATTTCAATTAATTTCCTTATTTGTTGTTTTTTTTTTTAACATTCTTAAATTTCTCAAATATATCAATTTCATCCAATATCAAAAAATTTTAATTAAATTTAATTGATTTTATATTTTCACTGTAAATATATTTTATGCCTGTGTGTGTGTATCAAATTTTTTTTTTAATATTAAACTATTTTTAGTCCTGCCTCAGAAAAAATTTTCGCTTATCAATTTATTTGTATGTTAAATATAAAATTAAATATCCTGTTGACAAAATTTTATTGAATTTCTCAATTATAATATATACGCAATACATACACACTTATAAAATTTACATAAAATACAGAGGATGCAGGAAAAAAATCCTCAAAGCCAAAAATGAAAAAAAAGACTTTAAAAATTTATGTGAATCTTAGCGAATTTTTTCACCAGTTAAAAAAAATTATTTTTGAAAAATCTTCCATATTTTTTCCATATGTAAAAAGTGTCCAAACTAGAGAAAATTTTTGGACTTTTTTACTATATTTTGGGGACTTTTTTAAAAATTGTATTAAGCGGACTTTCTGCATATTAAAATTTCCCCAAAAGTAATTTAAAAGGGTATATAAGGACATTTAGATTCAGTGTGTAGCAAGTTTAGTTTTCTTTATTAAATGTTTTAGGGGCTTTAGAGTTGTAAAAGACAAGAATTGCTTCTTCCACATAACATAAATCATTTTTGGTTTTTTCTATCCCTATTGGAGCATTTTTAAAATAATTGGGGTTGCCACCCCTAAAACCTCGCTAAGAAAATCATTCGATTCCTGATTTTGTAGCCAGTGCAAACTCCTTCTAAAATAATATGTCGGCAACAAATTATTTCATATAATGGGAGCTTCCGCTCCGAGTTCTCAATAAACAAATTATTGTAATCCATATTTTGTTTCCAAGTCTAAAATCCTTATAATTTTTTTGATCAACATCAACGTCAGCAACAAAGCATTTAACTGAAATGGGGACTTTGTTCAGTTTTTTGTTTTGTGGACTATTTTCTTAGTGGGCGTTTTACTTAGGGACTTTTTTCGTACAGCCAAATACAAAATATTTGATTATTTTGCATCAAATTGTTTTGAAAAGAACAAAAATAATAAAAACAAACAAAAGAAATAAATTTAGATAAAATTTACCTCAAATTAGATTTAAATTATTTTTACCTGTACTACACAAACAATAAAATAACAGTAAACAGATTCCCACCAATAAAATGAATAAAAATTTTAATGATATTGACTACCTACAGTCTTTTAATAAAATATTTACTTATTATTATATTAGTGTAATACTAGCTGTATAACATTACTCTGTACATAATGATATTATCTGGGACGTGGGTTAGGATTATATTTTTATCATTGCTTGTGTAAAAAACCAAAATACCACCCCATCATTAATAAAATCAAATCAGATATTTAATTATTTCGTATTTTTGCCATCTCTCTGAAGATTTTCCAAAATTTAGGCAGGAGATTCTTTCACTCTATCACTTTCGCATTGTTATTGTCTTCCTTTTAATCTTTATTCTATTTTCAATTTCCTTTCTTTGTATATTAGGATTTTCAGATACTTTTATTGTGGGCATCAAGAGTAAAAATAAGAATAAGTAATTCACCATTTATTTATTCAGAATTTGGTTTTCTTAGCTTTTAATACCATGGCAATAACTCTTAAAAACAAACGAAGATTTAAAAAAGATTTCAATTTTCCAGTATTTAATAGGTATTTTCGTTCAAAATTAATTTCTTCGTGTTATTGTATAATGAATGAATTTTTTGTGAGTGATGGGGAAATACCGTTATATTTCAATATTTATTTGAATCTAAATTTAAAACATTAAATAAAATTTATATTCATGAAATTTGTTTAGTAAATAGTTAAAAATTACTAAAAGAGTCCTAAATAACATGCAGGGATAAGATAAAAAAAGATGTAGATATAACAAGGGGTCTGGAACAAATTTCAATCGTTCTTTGAAATTTTGTTATATTCGGAGCAAAAAAACACCATTTTTATGAAACTTTGTTTCGGAACGAACGAAAAAATTTTTGCTCCGAAATCGAAATCAAATTGAACAAAAAATTAAGTTTTCTTCGGAACAATTCCAACTCAAAATTAAAATAAAGTTCCGGATCCCATATCATGAAAACGAGAGTCAAGAGACTTGTTAAAAAAACCTAGTACGCGAATCTTATTTTGATTTGAAAAATTATGTTGCTCTGGCTACTGAGTCCCCCAAAACGGGGACTTTTAGATTTTTGGGTTTTGCAAAAAATGTAAAAACATAAAGAACTTTATGGTTTTTGCGATTAAAGTTCCAAAAAGAACGTTTTAAAAACTTTTTTCAGATTAAGTTCCGGAACGGTATTTTAAATCGGATTAATAAATATCATTCCAGAACTTTTCATTTTTATTTAGTTCCGGTTCCGGACCCCTGGGCATAACATGGTAATACATTTATCATTAAACTTAATATATTATTTATATACTAAAATATATACTAAACACGACATCACTGTTAAAAGAAAGGAATGAATTTTTTTTAAAAAAAATATTCTAATGATGAGAAGGTGTACCATAAATTTCATTGATTTTAATTTCCTCTAAGCTTTTCTTCGAAACTTTGACGCATTGTTGTTTTATTTGCTATCTGTCATTTTTAAAAATTGTTTAAAAAGATAACAGTACAAAAATCCAATTCCCAAAATTAAAAAGTCTTTCGTTTTTGGAAATTTATTTAAATTTAACGAAATCTTTTATCTAAAAGTTGGAACAACCGTAGTTTGGATTTAAAATTTCCATAGTTACAGAATCCGGTGTTGAGTAAATTCCCATTATTTCGCCATATACGTACATCGTGGCAACACAGTGACAATATCGTCACTATTAATTTCTATTTAAGTCGTTTACAGACCAATTTATATAAGCCTTACGACCAATTTTATGGTTCCTATTGAATTTTCCGGAAGGATTTTAAAGATTCGATAGGCTTTAGGAGGTTGGTATTTTACCAAATGTGATTTAAATCTACTATTAAAAAATACTGCTAATTAAATACCAATTTGTAATTAATTACTAAAATTTATCTGGAAATAATAATTGAAGACGTAAATTTTAGGGTCTAAGGGAATCATATGGATCTTATCTCCAAATTCAAAATATTTAACGGCAAAATGTGATCGCCACATAGAACACACCTCTAACTACTCATATTTTATAAAAGTTACAGGCCTCAATTTGTACTCTGCTCTACTTTGATTTTGTGTCAATATGTGGATTGAGTGCTGCTTGACTTTTTCAGATTTTGTCAACCAAGGACTCCGTACCGCAATAACTTTCAAAAATTTTCATAAAATAAAAATTATAATAATTTTTTTCATATACTTATTAATAAAATTCTAACGAATTTCAAAAAATCAAATAAAAGAATTATTAATTTTGACAGGGATGGGTAGGTATTTTTTGAATATTCCTAGAATCAATCAAATTATTATGTTTTAATTTTACATTTAAATGTATTTTTGATTACATTTAATTATATTTACTTACTTAAATTAAAAGTAAAAAATTTAATTTCTTAAATAAATATTTTTATTTTATAAATATTTTAAATACCTTTACTATAAAAGATTTCTAAAATTATTCGACCTTTATATTTTGAAATCTTATTTACTTTTCTTATTCTTCTACTTTACAAAATTGTAAAAAACTTATTATGGATTTTTGTAATTCTTTTTTAATATAAAGTGTAATTAAATTTATTGAATAGAATTTTGATTGATTTTCAATATTACTTAAAGTATTAAACAAATTGTACAATAGAAATAATTGATTTAAAAAAGAAAATATTTGAAAAGTTTTCTTTCAATTAAAATTCGTTAAAATAAATCTTTTATTATATTTATTTTTTAATTTGATTAACGAATTTTTTCTTTTTATATTTAAATTTGGTTTTTTCTTTTTAAATTGAAAAGAAATTAAAAAAACATTGCCAAGTTTTAAATTTAAAATATTTAAAAGAAATTTTATAGGAATTGAAATAAATAGAAAATTGTCAAGGGTGAATTTTCCATCGTACCTCGTTTAAAAAATTGAAGGTTACAAAATAGATTAAGTAAGTCGGAATCATATCTTAGTCGTCTTAGGATAATATGCCGCATATTATGGCCGAACACATATTATGGCCGCATATAATATGCCGCAACGAAGGCCTCTAGATACAAACAGGCGAACAAATCAGACGTAGGAAATGGAGGTGGATAGGCCACACGCTTAGAAATCGTAGTAAGCGAATAACATCTATGGAATTAGAGTGGAACCCTCAAGGGACTAGAAGACGTGGCAGTCCCAATATCACATGGCACAGGACAATTTATCAAGATATGGGTAATACAACATCTCTTGGGATGAAATTAAAATATCAGAATATCAGCGCGGAATTTTTTTAAAAAATTCCTATATATAGTCTTTAAGTATTAAAGATTAAAAGGCGTGAGATGGAGGTGTCAAGTGGAAATGCTCCCAAGAGGAGTGAGAAAAAAAAAGAGAAAATCATCTTAAGTTGGAGGTAAGGATAACATAAGATAGGATATAACATTTCGACATTAGGATAACTTGAGATTTTTCAAAAATTGTGAATGCATTCTCACTATCTATTAAACAATTAACACTTACACAGTTTCCAGATAACGTCCCTTTTTTTCGATCTTCGGGCAATTTTAATTCAAAATCATAAATCTCAAATCTAAAAATAAATTAAAATCTAATTTCTAGCCACTATTAAGCCTAATATTCTATTTTGAACATTTAGTTAAAATTTTATCAGCCATTATATTACAAGAACAGATGTGTTTGATTTTGATGCAATTTTTATCATTTTGAATTTGTAAAATAAATACAATATTAATCCTTAAATTCCCAAAGCCCTTGAAATCATATTTCTAATTAATACCCATATGAGTTGGTATTAAAAAACTGTTTAATTGGAGATTTCAAGTAATGTTTCTTTTATTTAAATTAATAAAAATTACTGAAAAAAGCCTACTTACTTTATTAAGTGGCCCTGTCATGGTCCGGTAGTGAGTGAGCATTTGGTTTATTACTTAAAAAAAATAGAAAGCTTTGTATCACAAGGACTAAGTGTAAGGATGTGGTGTGTCCCATGAAAAGCAACAACATTTAAAATATTCTTACAAACTTAGACTTAAAAATTAAATTGAATGCTATCATTAAGCCACCATATAAAGCTTATTATAATTTGATACTGGAAATTAATAAATCCATTAATTCTTAAAGATTAAAGGAATTCTTTAAAAAAAATATCAGATTTAAAAATTTTAAAAATCATTTTTTTTTTTAATAAAAATTATTATAATTTTTTTTTTAATTCAATTTTTCTTAATACAATATGTAGAATCCTACCATCTTATACAATATATATATTTCTTATCCTATATTTTGGAATTAAGACACTTTTCGAAGATAAAAATAAAATTCCAAAAAAAAATAAATCCTTTCAAAATCAAATTTTTTTCTTAAAATTTTTTTTTATCCGTTATATTTGGAGGAAAAAAAAGCGCACATAATCGTTTTTATTCGAGGAAAAATTTAAAAAAAAATTGCCTTATGAAAAGATTTAAATTTCTCCCATGATAGTAAAAATCACGCTCATAACAATAAAAGAATGATAAATGCAAAAAATTCCTCAACAGATTATTTAATACTTGGTATTATCCTTTTCTATTATTTAAAATGGATGGAAATAAAGAAATTATTTTAAAATAAAAATAATATATATACATGTATTTATTTGTATATAGCTATATATATATATATATATATTTATACATGATAAACATATTTTAAAACAGTGTTTCTCAAAAGCCTCTTAAATATTTCTCTCAGTTAGGCACCAAATTCACAGGATTATCCTTTCTGGGATCCAGGAATATTCTTTTATGCAGTAGAAATTCGTTCGACGGCTTTTCTTTCAATTTGTTAACTGTTATCGGTAAAATTCGTTTTTGCACACTTATAGGACAAGGAGCAAGAATTTGTAGATTATGAAATCCAATAAGTGATTGCTTCGCTTCATTAAGTACTCGACGGTTTTAAAATTTTATTTATGAGTACATAATTGACAATTACTTTAACAAAAGACTGAGAATTTTTTAAACTTTTTAAACCTGATATAGAAAAATTGTTGTATCACGAATGAAGTCAAATTTTGCACAGAATACTTTGCCCATTCATTCCAAAAACTTGTAGCATTTTAATTAAAATCTAAATAAATTATGTATTTGTTATAGACCTATATAATACTGAGTAGAATGGCACTTGAGTACAGTTCATAGTACCGTTACCTAATACTGATTACTTTTTCAAGTATCAGTGTTACTAGGTATTCAATATTTAAAAAATTTAAGTATTAAAAAAAGAGTCAAGTAAAAATACTTGTAATTTCCAGGAAGTAATTAGATTTTGTCTTTAATTATTTTTATAATTGGTTTTTAATACTTAAGTGTTTAGTTAAGTACCGTAAAATGTACTTGACTATCAAATATTCAATTATTTTTCAAGTATTTTCCAAATATTTTCATTCATAAAATCGAATAGGTATACTATAATAAAAAATTAAAATTGAGTTAATTTAAGATTTAATATTAAACGGGTTTGAATTGAATTTTGTATGATTTTCAAGTTCAGTACTATTGTACTTGATATAGTAATGAGTACCGGGTAATATTACTTTACTGGTACTTGAAATTTACAGAACCTCATTTATTATCCACTGAAATGAATGACATCTTCAGTGGTTGATACAATGATTAAGTTTAAAATTCTTTGGAAGGTCCCAAATATTTTTATGAGTCACCAAAAACTGTTATAAGAATAATTTGATTAAACATTTGGAACTATAAAAAAAAGTTTAATAAACACTGTTTTATACATCATTTTCAGGAAGTAAAATTACTTTTCCTTATTATTATTTTTTTGTTGTTTTTTTTGTTTAATAAGTACTATAAAATACGATAAAGATTTTAAGAATTCTCTTGACAGCTTCCCATCAACGTCAGCAGTTATTTACTCAATTTTTTATATTTATTTCAGTAAGTTTTTATATGTATATTTATACATATATATTTATATATATAAACATTTTTTTATTAAACTCAGTTTTATGACTTAGACGGTTTACTATCTATACATATTATAGGAAGTATCTTTTATATAAAAAATAAATATCTGAAGATACAAAATGCTAAGAAATGTATATCTTAGTATATAACATCTATAATAATTGTATGCATAAATATTCAGTAGTAAAGTGCTTGTAATATTTTGTTGAAATCATTACTTTGATTATAATTGAAGATGTAATTTAATTTTAATAACAAACGTGAATAGAATTTTTATATTTAATTTTTTCTTGTATTTTGAGATATTTTTCCATTTTTCTTTTGAAATTTTTTTTTAATTTAATTAAATACGATTGTATTTTTTAATTTAAGTAACGAGTTGATGTACAAACTAAAAAAAAAATAAGTAAAAATAGTTCATATACAATTGGGAAAATATTGTATTATAGTCTATAGTCTCTTAGTTTGATTATATTTAAATATAAAAGTAGTTGTATAAGCCTAAAATTTGGTAAAATAAAAAAGTAAAATAAATTAAAAATGGAAAAACAGGTTTATTAGAAGTGGTTGTTGAAAAAAAAGGAGGTAAAAACCTTTTAAATATGCTAAACTCTGAGTAAATGTCCGGTTTCAATACTTTGATCCTTTAAAACATTCTAACCTCTTCATTGAATATCTTAGGCCTTAATATATCATTCGATAAATGGTTTGTCATTGACATTCAGAAATAATTTTAATCCGAAACGAATAGTATATACAGACTAATCAGGTTGAAGTAGAAGGCTTCGTTTGCTAGCGATTTTTGATAACGAAAGTATTTTAAAAAATCACACAATATCTACTTGATCGAGGCTTTACAGTGTTTGCAATACCAGATCATGCCAAAGATTTTATAATTACCAAATTGTATTAATAATATATCTAATTTTTTTTTAATAATTAATTTATTGTAAACGTATCTATTTAATTAATTAATTACCATGATATTCTATATATATATATATATATATATATAATTTCCTCCACGAGATAATCAATTAATCTTTTGTGACGTCATCCAAAAATATATCTAAGATAAATTTTCCCCAAAATAGTTTTTAATTTAATTATAAAACAACTATTTAATCATAATTACAAAATAAGTATTATATAAATTTTCTTAATTGAATTAAATTATTCAATCAAATTAGGTGGTTTGTCTTTTAAATTTAAAATTACACACAAAAGATACAAAAAAAAAAAAAAAACCAGAAAAAGAAAATGAAAAAAAAAAAGAAAAATTAAAATTAAAGAAGAAAATTTAATAACAATCTTCTTTGCATAATTTAATAAAAATTATTCTGTTGAATGAACACAATTTAATTATTTTAATTTAAAATAATCTTTATATATTATGTATTATAATATATAATTATAAAAGGATATTATGTAATAACATAATAATGAACCCAAATAAAGTTTTACATTACATAAGAAAAAAATAAAAACAAAAGAAAAACTGACAACTGTAACCTATATTTTATTTTTTTAACATCCTGAATTTGTGTATGTTATCCTGATTAAAATTTTATTAATATTTTCCTTTTTAATTATTTATATACGTGGGCATATAATATACATATAATATGTATATGAATAGTGAGACTAATTCAATAAGTTGGTTCAATAAAATTAATAAGATACTTTATAAAATATTTTTAATTAGATATGAAAAACTGATACTTTTAATTTTGTACACAGCCCTCGCCGTGACTTACATTTGAAAAACTGAAATTTTTGATTTTGTACACAGCCCTCGCTGTGCACTTACATTTGGTCCTTTTCGAACTATTCTAAAATCTCTGTAGGATCAAATGACTATGCTGTCGTTCATAGTTAATTTGGACTACGACCTTTTTTGCTAAGAAATAGTAGATTTATTAAGTTATTGAAGCTTAGACATAGATGAGACTTAGAGGTAGATGCAAAATATTAGTTATTAGTTTTAAATGAATTAGCAACGAGATATGTGACATTTTTTCTTAGTACAAAGTTGTGAGACATTTATCTGATGTCAAATATTCCATTATCCCAAAAATGCACTTTTGGCGCTTACGACTTTTTTCCTTAGCACGGCAGTATATATCTGAAAGATAGTTAATATTATCTTTTAAGAAACATATATCCTTAATGTCGCATATTATTCTTTAAAACTTTATTTAAAATTGTGATTCTAGCGCTTACTAAATTTCCAAAAGTTCCCATTGTGTTCCCATAAATGCAACTAACAGTTAATTGTTAAATTTAGTTTTTTTTTTTTTTTTTTAAATCAAGGGTTCGAATACTGATGTAATAACTCAATTCGAATAATAAGTGTGTTCGAGTACCTAATTAACTTTCTTTAAATTATAAATAATTCGTAGAATACGAGTACATAAATATTAAAACATATCCTTGTGTTCCGAAAAATACGTGTTAAGGATAGGCTTGTTTTGAAAATTTAGCATGTGAAAGGAAAAATCCAGTACATGAACCAGGATACGGGTATTGTATATTTTCAATAACTAATAATCAAACAATGGGCGTCCACCTAAATTACAAAAAAAAAAAAAATCCCAATGTTACAAAATCCCAACTGGATTTAAAATTAGAGTTATACGAATTTTACAGAATATTTATATATACATGAGTTATTCTGAATTAAGAGAGATTTTAGAGGTGGTTACAAAATTAGGGTTTCAATAATTTGCTAGCGGGGGTTTAGGGGCGGCAGTCCACACTACTTTAAGTACAATAATGTTGAAATATATATATATAAAAAAAATAATTAAAAGGGATATTAGAGTTGATTACAAAATGAGAGTTAAACGTCGTTTACAGAATATTTATATTTTATGTATATTCGAAATTCTGAAATTCTTATATTTTTTAATATTAGGATTTTTTTTTTGGATTTTGTAACTTGGGATTTTGAAATTATTTTTTTTGGGATTTTGGACCCAACCCTCAAAAAATCAATCGTTTTTAAGAAATTTTTTAATTCATATTGAATAGTAGTATAAAAATATCAAATTATATATTTTAATATTACATATATTATTCTTTTATGGCTTTAAAAATTATATATATATATTTAATATAAGTATATATTTAGTCAGAAGTATTAAAAAGTTACCCCATTATATTATTATAAAATAACAATTAACCTTTATAAACTCTAGAATTGCGAAAAAAAAGTGAAAAAAAAACAAAAAAAAATGAAAAAAAAAAAAAAAACAAATTACAATAATTCTCACACATCCCTTTTTTTCCACAATACAACTACTCCCACTTAAATTAACATATTTATAATTTTCTCTCATTAATAAATATTGCATGACACAATATATACTGTATGCTATACACATTACCTACCATATGTAATACACATATGTATATATGTATATTATGTATATAATATTTATTCAATTTAGGCTATGAATATTAATTGAGAAATTTTTTTTACTGTTAACTATGAGCTTTTTGTTTTTTTTTTTTTTTGTTATTTTTTCAGCATCTATATTCCTTTAATATATTTATTAATATTATTCTTTCTCTTTCTTTCACATTTTTATTTTTTTTTGTAATGTTTTAATTTATTTAATATTGTATTTTTAATTTTGTTGTGTGTGTGTGTATATAATATGGAGTTTATTTATTATTAATATGAGAACAGCAACTCTATTTAAAAAAAAAAAAATATTAATTTGAATTTAACTAATTAGCGTTATTCATTAAATTAAAATTAATTCAGATTTTTTTTTTTCTTGGTTTTTTTTTGTGTATATTTTTAATTAATAATATATTATATTATATAATATACAATATAAAATATATAATATATTTATTATATCATGATATATTTAGTTATAGACGGCATAGTACATGGATTATTATATTGGATTGAAAAGTTTTTTTTTATATTTTGGTGTTCATGTATGAAAAACGTAAATTTAAACTGACAAAACGCGTATTGTGTGTCATACTTAATTTATTTTTTTTTTGTTTCTTATGTCGGTGATAAATTATCATTTTTTTTTTGTGTTTTTTTTATTTTTTATTTTTGTAATTTATTGTATTCTATTGTGTATCGGTTCATAGTACTTTTGTCCTTGACTGTCAGAATATAACTGTATATAGTTTTGCAATTTCTTTATTGGCATACGAAAATATTTTAATATGAGCTTTAATTAAAGTTTTTAATAGGAAATTATATTTAGAGTTATATTTTTCTTGGTCTGCGCTACTGATTTATACAGCTGGGTGCAAAGGTGTATTTACAGTTCGATACTTATTTTAGAAATTAAAAATTAATTTGTTAATGATTCTGAATCCTTTGAACTCTATTATAATTTTATCATTATAATTTGATAATTTTCTTAAAAAAAACTGGATGTCATTTTCTTATAAAACACAATATAATATTAATAGTCAGAAATCATATATGTACGCTAAATATTTATAATCGATTCTAACTTTAATTGTTATAATTACCAATTGTAGATGAGATTTGCGAAGAGTGATTTATTTGTAGAGATTTATAGAAGATTTTAAGTTTGTAATTAAATTAATAATTAAATTGATGAATTGAAAAATTACTATTTTTGGAAAAGCTAAGTATTTAGTCTAGCAACCTTTCTAGCTAAGTATTTAGTCAAGTCTATAGCAATCTTTAAAACTAAATCAAGAAGACCCTAAATCTGTAGAATAATTTAATTATGACAATAATAACTGTAATACGCTCTTTACTTTATCTCCTTCTTTTACAGTTAGTCACTTACTCAATAAAATGGAAATATCTGGTAAAACGAATTAGTAAGTAGAATGAATAGTTTTAACTTATATTTTTTAAATGAGCTGATATTCAAATTAGGGTATCCGTACTTACAATTACAACTAATGTAATTTTATTTTACCTTTACCAGTCATAGTATTAATTTGTATTCCAGTGTAGTTTAAATATAGTTCTATATTAAGATTTTTAATGTTTTAAACAAAACAGTTTATAAATAAAACACTGTAATACATTACTGTAATATTGGACTTGTATTGCTTTTTTTGGTAAATTTATAAAAAGAAAAATTTTAACGGTAATTTTTTAACAATAATTGAAAAATGTTATTTATGTGTTTTTAATTTTAAAAATGTATAGAACTCCACTTTTATAAAAACATGCAAACTATTACATATATTTTACAAATACATAAATACATATACATAAATTGCAATGCTTTACAAACTATCACATCTGTAGAAGAAAAAAAATAGCGTTATTTTGGTTTCAGATTGAAAAATTACTTTAACAAAAGGTATTTTTTATATGAATTTCGTTTTTGTTTGAAACATATTGTGTGCGTGTATATGATACCGTTATTATTAAATCTTAAAATACAAAATTTAAAAATTTAAGAAATAAGTGTTTTGTGACGCAAATTTTGTACAAAAAAATACGTAAATTTTCCAAATTAATTTTTATTTATTTTTTTTTTTTTAGAGTATAAATTGTTATAAAAAATTAGTTTTCACTTTTTTTCAGTGTAATTTTTTATTTTTTTTTTGTTAATACCACTCTTGTTCGTATTTCCCGTTATTTGATTACGTTTTTTTCCTTAACATTTTAGAAAATTTTTATTTTTTTTTTTATTATTTTTTTTTCCTTTTGTAATTTAATAAATATTTCGTGTCAACTGCTATTAAATTACACGCATTTTTAAAGTGGGTCCTGTATCTTTTGTTGTTGTTGTTATTGTTGTATTGCTTTATACATAGGTGGCAGGTTTTCTAATGAAAAAGATCATTTATTAACATTAAAAAAAAAAAAAAATTAAAATAAAAATAAAAACAGAAAATGAAAAACCCCAGTTGTATGAAATTTAAACGCTTACAAAAAGGTATTTTCTTAGATTAATGTGTTACAAGAGTCGTATATACAGCAACAATATGAAAAAATAAAAACGAAATAATACCAAAGTAAAAAAATATTTAAAAAATAAAAATTTAAAGAATCATTGAACATGTAAAGTATAGAAACAAGGCTAATTTGATAAGCCTCAAGTTATTTTGGGGCTTTTAAATTCTTAAATAAAACGGAAATATTAAATTTCACATTTTATTATAGATTACAATTTTTAAATTCTATGACGCCTAAAAGTATGCTTTTTATTTTTCAAAAAATTTTTACAGTTGGTAATATTTGAATGTAAGTCGTTTGATGTTCCTTGAAGTGAGTTTAGATCCTAAATAATCTGTCCAAGCAGATTGGGAATATTTGGCAACAGAACTTAAAAATGTAAATGGTTAGAAAGAAGGTAATAATTGTAGAATAGATCAAGGTAGCAACAAAGTAATTATTCCTTAAAAGGGGGTTGCAATGGAGTCGTGGTTAAGGACCTAACATACCAATCATGGGAGTGCGGATGATGTATCATATGTAATATCAATATAAATAAATAAAATCACAAAAAAATCCTTAAAACAGTCCCAAAAATGTATCATCATCATAATTTGACTGTTAAATTAAGTGTATTTAATTTAAATAATATGTACTTAGAAAACAAAATACCGTTAAAGTTTCAAACGTCAATTATTCACAGAATTAAAAAAATATTTAAAAATTATGTAGTTTTTTTTTTTTTTTTATTAAATTTTCTTCCCTCCGTCACAATTTTTAAACGACATGACAAAAAATTACAAAAACAAAAAAAGCAAAGGAAACCATATGTTTTCAATTAAGCCCATATTAATAATATTCTTTATGAGAATGATGGAAACAACTAGCTACAACTTGTTGTATATATTTTCTTATATAAAAAAAAAAAACTCCATATTTTTTAAAGAAAAATTGTTATAAGAAAAAAAAAGGCCAACATAATTCTGATGGAAATTATAAATGTAAATAAATCTTAGTCATTAAATTGTCTGCTTTTTATGATGACTTCAATGATAATATTACGCTACACACACAGCTATGTAATAAGTACCATTTTTAGCATAATGTTACATATTTAAATAAATATTTTCTCTTTCCATATTTTTTTTATTCAAATAATGTATCTTGTAGATACAATAATTTAGCAAAAAAAAAAAAATACAAGAAAAAAGTAAAAAAAAGGAAATAAATATATAGGAGGAATTGGAAGAGGACGTGAAAACATAATTACTTTTAATAAAAAAGTTCAAAAGGTAATGATGCCAAATCACGACTGTCACATCTTTTATTTAATTTTTTGTTGTAGTTGTTGTTGTTTTTGTAATTTATGATTACAGAAAATATAATTAAATATGACAATAAACATTTCAAGTTAAAGTGGAAAAAAAAAAAAAAAAATTAAAATATTGATGGAAATTAATGATTACATTTTTGTAATTGAAGTTATGTGACACAATTTTTAAATACAATGAATAAATTATAGTATGTATTTAAATAGTAATTAAAATAAAAAAAAAATTATTTGGTTTAATTTAAACTAGTATCGCCCTGTGCTCGAAATTCGAGCTATTTTTGCTTTTAAGTTAACATATAAAATTCGTTTTGTGTAAATTATATTAGACTATACATAAAAAAAATTATGCCAACAGTGTTGTCAACAATTCTTGCGCTTGAAATTTGCTTAAAAAAATTTATAATTTTTCTTAATTATTAAAACGTTGTTAGGTACCGATTTTTGAGTTTTATTTCTATAGCTTAAGCCGCTTTAAAGAGAGGATAAATTGGTACAGTTAAATTAAATTAAAATTCTAAATACATATAAATATTATTGTAATAAATACATATTTCAAAACATATACATATATTTATTGAAGTCAAGAACCCAAAATTCGAGTTAATGCTGTCCTTCATATAGCAAACTGTACTTTTTTCTAAGTATTTTAGTACGATATGAATTATGTTGTACGTATTCTGTATCCTAATTAAAAAACTCTATGAATACATAATATGTACAACAAAATTTAACATATAATAATTCATAAGTTTAGTATTTAGTATTATATTATATTGAAGCTGCCAGAAGTACAAATATAGTCAAGTTGACCGAAGACTTTTTTTAAATCTCAATCTTAAGATTTATATTTTATTTAGATATAAAAAATTTTTCAATAAATCAAAGAACAAATTTTTCCTACCATTTTTTCATTTTTAAATTTAATTTTTACTACAAATGTATGCCTATTTAAAGTTCTGAAAACATGGGAAAAATGATTCTGAATTGCTTAGTTTACTTTATACCTTTTTGTCTAGTTTATTTATTTAATATTTCCTAAGTTTTTTATTGACAAAAATATATTTCTATACATGGTCATGAGCCATGACTCATAAGTTTCTTAAAACAAATAAATATTATTGTTTTTATTCCTTTATGAGGAGTAAACTCTTTTCTACTCTCAACTATTGTGCGCTACTTCAGCCCTTGTAAAAGAGTATTTGACAGAGTAAATAAATAATTTCCGGCAGATGGCTTTAATTAAAATTCTCTTGAATAGGTTATGTTAAATCATATTTTTTATTTGATAACCAATAAGCACTTACCCCCTTCCATTTTAAAAAAATATTCTTTATATTTATATGAGCAATAAGCCTTAATTTTTTCACTTTATTAATATTTAAATACTATTAAATATAATTAACTTCTCAAATGACAGGTAGTTTTAAGATGTCAAATATATATATGACGATTAATCTAACAATTATGTACTCCTGAAACAAAAATTAGCGTTCCATTTACAAACTACGCCTATCTAATCTTCATGTACACTTTTTGATATATAAAATTTGTTCGTTTTCTCAAAGTAAAACTAAAAATAGTTTTCTTTTATTATAAAAAAACATTATTCGATGTTAAAAGTGTGAAATAAACTTTTCAATTATTAGAATGGATTCAAAACATACGACGTACAATTTTTATACGGCAGTACGTCAATACGTCTGTCTACATATCCGTTATCGGTAAATCGATACGCGCATACAATTTTTAATTTATCAAAAATATTTATTTGAATGTTTTAATTTAGTACCTACAAAAAATATTTTTAATTTCATATTATAGGTACTTTGAATATAAGATATTTTTTAATAAAAATTATTGTAAAAAAATATTATTTTTTAAAACATAATATTAGAAATATAAGAAAAACCAATAATAATATTTTTATACATTTTGTCAATATTTGTAAATTTTAAAAATCCGAGATATAGTACATTGCGTTACGCGTATTTTCGCTGCTCTAATGTAAATTTATGTACCTATTTATTTCTAAATTTTTTGACAGAAATTATACGCTGTACGCTTTTATTAAGGTTGGGATCTAAGGAACAAATAACTTTTTTGAGAAAGATAATTATTTTAGTTTTGCAAAATATTGTCCTACTGTAGGTATTTTCAATTTATTTGAATATGTATTTGTATGTTTTAAACTAAATAATTAAAAATAAAATGTTATTTTAAAATATTTTATTTTTAAAATTTAATCGGAGCAGCATAAGAAAAAACAATTACAATATGTATTTTTATACACTTTGTCAATTTTTAAATTGCAAAACTCTGAGGTACAGTACGTCGCGTATGCTTTCATTTAAATTTTTTTACATAACTAATTATTTCAAAATTTTTTGACAGAAACTGAATGCCGTACATGCTGATTTTGACTAATCAATAAGAAACAAATCATTTTTCTTAAGAAATAATTTTTTTTTTTTTTAAGTTTCTGCATATTTCAGAAGTCGGGTTTTAATTTTACAAAAAACTTAACAAAAAGTAACAACAATTTACGATTTACAAAAAATTCATTTGCTAAAATTTATTTGAATGTTTTAATTTAGAACAAAAAATTTTATTAATTTCATATAATAGGTATATTTTGAATTTTTTTCAATATAAGATATTTTTTAAAACATAATCTTAGAAATATAAGAAAAACCAAAAACCATTTGTCAATTTGTAAATTTTAAAAATCCAATTACAGTACATCGCATTACGCGTATTTTGGTTGTCCTCATGTAAATTCATGTACCTATTTATTTGTAAATTTTTTGACAGAAATTATACGTCAACTTTTATTTAAGTTTAAGATTATTTTTTAGTTTTTTTTTGCGAACATATTATAGGTATTTTTGAAATTATTTTGAATGTAAGTATGTTTTTTAAAAAAAAAAATATTATTTTAAAATATTTTATTTTGAAATCTAAATCGTAGCAACATCAGAAAAAATAATTACAATATTTTTATACGCTTTGTCAAATTTTAAAATTTTAAATTCCGAAGTACAGTACACAACATACCTACTTATTTAAAATTTTTTTGACAGAAACTGCATGCCGTACGCGTTTATTCTGGTTGATCTGTAAAGAACACATAATGTTTCTTAAGAAATGTTATTTTTTTGTTTCTGCAAACATACTATAGGTATTTCAATTATTTTGAATATATGTAAAGTATTTTTTAAAAAAATATAGGTATTTTTAAAAACAATATTATTTTAAAATATTTTATTTTTAGAACAATAACAACATAAGAAAAAACAATAACTTTTTTATATGCTTTGTCAATGTTTAAATTTTAAAAATTCGAGGTACAGTAAGTTATTTTCATGTAATATCATGTACTTAACTACTAATTTAAAACACCATAAGCGTTGATTTTGGTTAGGCCCAAAGGAACAAATCATTTAAATTGCAAATTATTTTTTTAAGAAAGATTTTTCGTTTTTAATTTTTTGCAAACATATTTCAATTATTTTGAATATATGTTTTAAAAAAAAATTATTTTAAAAAAATAATATTTTAAAATATTTTATTTTTAAAATTTAATCGTAGCAACATAAGAAAAAACAATTACAATATTTTTATACGCTTTGTCAATTTTTAAATTTTAAAACTTCGAGGTACAGTACCTCGTATGCTTTCTTGTAAATTTATTTACATAACAACTTATTTCAAAATTTTTTGACAGAAACTGAACGCCGTACACCCTGAATTTGGTTGATCCATTAGTCAACAAATCATTTTTCTTAAGAAATATTATTTATCAGAAGTCGGTTTCTTATTTTACAAAAAACTTAACAAAAACCAACAACAATATACGATTTAAAAAAAAAAAATTTTTAAGCAAACGAAAACAAAGTACAGTACTTTTCGGTTATAACGACCATGATGGGACAGAAAATATTCGTCGTAATAAACGAATGTCGTTTTAAAAGAATGCTGTGAATTTTGAAAAATTAGTATAAGACTTGAACATTGTAGAATGTGCTGATTCTAGAATGGACACTTCGAACTCATTTGCTAAAATTTTATTTGATGTGTCAGCCTCAAGCCTATGTATAGTGCTTTTTCTTCTAATGCAATTTTTTTTTGTATTTTTGATGCGTTATTATGATTTTTTTTATATTCAAAAATAAATAAAAAAACTAAATTAATCACCAAGCAACATAATTAGATATAATAATTTTAAATAAAAGAAATATCAATGTAATAAAAAACTTTCATTTTTAGGTAAAATTTAATCTTTGGCAAAAAGTGCAAAGTTTATTATAATTAAAATTGCACCGAGTTCGTTATAAATGAAAACTACTGTATTGCTTTCATTTCGAAAATAACTCATTTTTTTCGTTCACTTTTGAAGATAAAGCAAAAACAAAAACAAAAAAAAAATTTAAAAAAAATTTAAATCTCCTTGTTCATTCAGAATATTTGAACTTAACAAAAAAAAGAAAGATATACATAAGTCGGCGCCTATAATATTTTGAATTAGATTTAGCTGCGAGTTACAACCGAAAATGAATTACATTTATACAGAAAGTCGGCGCATAATATAAGAGTCATAAGCCTCAACTTTTAACCGCGTGACCGTTAAATTCAAAATTACGTTAAATTAAAGACAGGTTTTCACCTGAAAAAACGCAATATTCTTAAAAAAAAATATGATTGTCCTATGAAAACAAAAAAAAACCTTTCTTTTGGTTGTTGTTTCATTAAAATTGATTAAATAGTTTACCGAGAAAAAGGATGTTTATATTTGTATGGAAAAAAATAAGCCGATTAAATATTATGATTTATTGAAGACTGTAATAATAATATTTTTATACTTAAAATTGTAATTATTAAGAAAATTTATAATTTAAGGTATTAATATTACTTAGTAATCAAAAGTACTTAACTAAAAGTACTTTGAGTATGAAAATGTTCACGTTTAACTTTAGAAAAACATACACTGGTGAATAAGTTACTGTTTTATAAAAACATAAAAATTTAAATTTTTAAGACTTTGTAGCCCATCAATGGAGAAGGTTCCCAAATTTTTTGCTTAAGCAAATTTATGGATGATAGGCAATTCAGATGGGCAATCTCCCTTCTGTCACTCCCTTTAATTTTTTTTTAGGTTCTAGGAAATCAATTGTGAACTCCACCAAAAATTGGAATTTTATCTAGAATTTTATTATTAACCAAGTTATTATTAACCACATTAACCAAGTTTATAGTTCCCTTACAGAATATATATGAATATTCAGAAAAAATTTTGTCAGAGACATGTTGTAGAAATATCTAAGGGTTTTAATTCAATTACGTAATAATTTATATATGTACAATTAAAATGAGTATCAGTACAGTTTTCTTTTTAAACCTGTTTTTTGTTTAAGATTAAGACTAAGTAAAAAAAATTTGTAGCTGTTACTTAGCGAGTACACTTTATTACTTCCTTAAACCTCCGAATACAAGAACTCCAAAATATCGGATTAATACATGAAAAAATCTGAATCGGATTCTAATATACTTTAACAAGGGAACTCTTAAATAAAAATTTGAATCAAAATTAAACGAAACATAGAACCTTTAGTACTTATTCTTTTATAGTAATGATCAATATTTATTACCGAATACTTTCTTTGTAATGCAAGCTTTACTTTAAAAAATCGTTTAAATTCAAAGTTAAATGTCAATTAATTAAATTAATTAAATTCACAATTACTTTCAAAACTATGTACTTGTATTTAGTAAATTAATTTTAAAATCAAAATGTCTTCTACAGAGGCCCACTTTATTTATTCAAAATTTTGTGATATTAAATTTAATGAAATAAAATGAAGTTGAAAATTAAATTATGCCATAAAATTACAAAGGAATTATCATTTACAAGACACAAAGAAGATAAAAATCATATTTATTTTAATATTTTAAAATACACTGAAAAACTGAGTGATAAATTACTAATATATCAGAAATTTTCTAAATTTAACTTAAAAAGTACATTTTTCTTCAGAAATCTATTAACAATAAAATTTTTATTTCTGAAATTCTGAAAAATATCATATTATGATTGAAATTCAAATTAAAATCAAATTGAATGTTCGTATTTTTTTTTTTAAATGCTATTTAAATTATAATTTACTCTAAAAACCCAGTTAATGTAAATTCTATTTATATAATAATAGTACTTTAACCTAAATACTGACATTAATTTTAAAATCAAATTACAATAAAACAAAATCAAAATGAAAAAAATAAAAATTAAATATATATATACAATAATATTAATGACATTCCATCAATTTAAAACCCATGAATATTCTAACACGTGTTGAAAATTTTCAAAAATTTTATTTGTATGTATGTGTGTAATAATGCTAAAAATACAGTTTTATAAAAAAAAAAACTGTGAATGGTAATTTGAGATATTGTGAATTAAATTAAAAAATTGTAAGTGGCAGGATTAAGTAGTAGATTGAGAAAACAAGCACTTAGCTTCAATCTATGTTAGATTTGTAAGAAGTTTTAGATTTTATGGAATATTTTGACAGTAAAATTGACAGTAAACTATTTGACAGCTCCAGCATTTTTATTTAAACTTTCAATAAGGCAAGCATATAGATTTTTAAAATTTTTAAATAGGCTTTAATTACAGTTGAATTTAATCAAAACAGGTACGTACTCCATTGAAGGTTTTTGAAAGTTACAAAGTATTGGCTGATAAACCAGATGGCAAATAAAAAAACTTATAAAATAGAGTCCAAATAATATATTAAAACACTGTTTTAAATATGAAAAACTGTTCATCACATCATAATACGCATTAAACCTACCCAAAATTTATTCGAAAAAAAAAAATAAAAAAAATAATATTTAATAATAAAAAAACCTAATTTTGTTCATTTTATTTTCACGAAATTCGTTTAATATTAAAAATATAATTTCAAAAAATAAAATCAAAAATTTAAATCAAATATTTAAGTATTTGAATAAAAACAGAACACATAAAAAAGTATAATTCGAATAATATTTTCAGAAAATATATATATTTTGTCTCATCGAACATTGATTTTCTATATAGACTTTTCTTTTTAATTTTCCATTAAAAAAAAAAAACAAAATTTCCTCATTATCACAATTTACATCTGCACCCCATTTCTCAAATTACCATTCAATACCTATATATATCCTTATCACAGCATCAATTCAACAGATATTAAAACATAAAACCAAACAGATTTTCAATAAAATATCAATACACAAAGGTATGTGTTTTACATATACATGTATACCGAGTATATTGTGAATTTTTAAAGGCTCGCAACAGACAATTCACAAAATTACCCACCAACCTACCACCACCTATTTTTTTGTACTAATGGCAGCTTTATTTTTAAAATATAAAAAATAAAATCTTTTAAATTCAACTTGACGCCATCTATTTATTATTTGATAAATGTAAAAATTTGATATGGGATTTGATAATTTCAATTGTTGATTAGGTAGGTATACCTGTGCTAAAATAGAAGTAATTGTGACAAGAGAGCGACGATTGAAATGAAGTCGAGTATTAATACAATTGTGTAATTTAATATGAATTGATAACAAGAATATGGGAAGAGGTGATAGGGGGGTAGAAGGTAGGCACTTTTAAAGGAAGGTACTTGTATAGATAGGTAGGGTAGATAGGGAGGTACAGGATTGGGTAGGGATTGTAAACAAATATTACAAAAAATATTCAATTGAGTATTATGTACGCTTGAATTAAACAATTCAATTTTTTTATTTGTATTTTTGTTATTATTATAAGGCGATGACGGCAGCGACGCTGTGGTTCAATATTGAATAAAATAATAATAAATTATTCCAATTTTTTTTTTTTGATTTTGTCTTTTCAATATTATTGAAAGAATCGAATCCGATTTAATGATTTTAAAAGATTTTTTATTTTATTTATTTTTTTTTTAATATTTATTTTTATTATTTGTTTTTATATTTAGACATTTTTAAACTTTTTTTGTTTTTTTTATATTTTATATTAAATTTTATTGTTTTTATATATATATATATATATATTGTGATTGTTATTAAATAACAAAAGGTGAGGTTAAGTACTTTTTATATTATGTATATATACAATTGTTACTATTGTAATACAATAGGTATATATTACTTTTATATAGAAAGGAAATTGAAGGTAAGTACCTATAGTTAATATAAAATCAAAATATAAAAATCAAAAATCGAAAAAAATAATAAAGGGAGCTAAATATTTTGCTGTCTATTGTGAATGGATTTTTATTTAAAAAAAAAATGTGACGCTTTTGTTTCGAATTTGAATTGTGTGAAATTAAACAAAAACATGATTTATGATTTTGTTATCTCTATTTCATTTCGCATTGTCATTTTTTTGAATTGTATATAAATTATTATTTGAATTAAAAAAAAAAAATGGTGGATACCTAGATTATGTTTAAGAACATAAAATATGAAAATAGACATAATATTGAATTTTCGAATATAATTTAAAAATTTTTTTTGTAATTTTAAAGCTTCTAATAAAAAAACATTTTTTTTAAATTTAATGCGAAGGATTAAGAAGAATGAAAATTTTATTTTTCAGTAATAATAGAATGTTTTTTATTATTGATATATTATATAATAATATATTTATGTACTTATAATTTGTATATATACTCATTTGTGTATATTGAATATATAAATGTATATTTTTATTACTCTGTTAAATCAAAAAAAAAAAATTAATATACTTACAAAAATAAAGAACAAATTAGTAGGTGGAGACATTATTTAATTCTTAAAAAGTGCTTTCGATTTTAAAAAAGGATTTCAAGGCCTTAAAAAATTTAGGACTGTTTTAAAATGAAACTGTTTTTTAATACGAAAAAAGGTTTTTTATATTTTAACTGAATTCAAATTATGAGTTTTCTTTTTTCAATTTCTGTTAAATCATTATCTATTAATTCTTACAGGCCATGATATGTTTTTATAATAATGTTTACTAAACTTTGCATTTGAATACCATCTGAATTTGGTGTATATGGACTCTTTTGTTGGAACCGATGATGTTTTTCCATAAAATAATTACAATATCGTTAGTAATTATGATCTACAGTTCCCCAGTTCTGAAAATTTTGTTTTTTAGTAATAATAGAATTTTTTTTAGTATTGATATATTATATAATAATATATTTATGTGCTTATTAATTGTATGTATACTCATTTGTGTATATTGAATAAACATGTATTTTTATTACTCTGTTAAATTAAAAAAAAAAATAATTTACTTACAGTATATAAAAAATAAAGATCCAATTAGTAGGTGGAGACATTATTTAATTCTTAAAAAGTGCTTTCGATTTAAAAAAGGGTTTCAAGGCCTTAAAAATTTTGGACTTTTTTAAACTGAAACTGTTTTTTAATAAGAAAAAAGATATTTTATATTTTAAATGAATTCAAATTATGAGTTTTCTTTTTTCAATTTCTGTTAAATCATTACCTATTAATTCTTACAGGCCATGATATGTTTTTATAATATTTTTTACTAAAATTTGCATGTCAATACTATTTGAATTTGGTGTATATGGATTCTTTTGTTGGAACCATTGATATTTTTCCATAATATGAAATAAAAAATATTGAAAGAACTAACAACGCCGCTAGTCCCTCAGTTCAATTTCAATTGAATAATTTGAGTTACTAAAATATTTCAAAATAATTTTGACTTTAAATGTATATATTATTTATTTGAATATGTGATTCTGAAACTGTTTCACAATTTTTTTATATTATATAAACATTTATATATATATATATATATACAAAAAATTTCAACATATGCTTCAAATAAGAAAATAAAAAAAAAATCAATAATTTAATGAAAAGTTAAAGTTTTTAAAAACTTTTTAAATTTGAAAATAAAAAAAAAAAACTTTTAATTTATTTTAAAATATGTTTTAAATTATTAATTAATTGCTTTTTTAATAACAATAAAGAAAACTTTTTATATTTATTTTCAATTTAATTTCATTTATAGAAGTTTTTTAAAAAATTCATATTTGTTTGGTTTTTTTTTTGTCTCTTTGTGGTTTTGTTGCTTTAAACGATTCCAGACAGTTCTTAAAAATTTTTTTTTATTATATCATTTTTCAAAAAAATAATTTGAAAAGTTTGCTTAAAGTTGTTATTTAAGTTGTTTTTATTAGTCGACCCACCTGTTTTTCAGTTTGTAAGATCATTTCTTTATTTATAATACCACTTTTTTCAATTTGATATAAAGATTTATCTACTATTTTAATAGCATGACCGTCTAAAGTTAATTTAATCATCGTTTAAAGTCTTATTCTGAATAAAAATTACTTAAACGATTTTATTGAAACGCTTTGGAAGTCTTGGTTCCTAAAAATCCCTAAAAATTTCCTTCCTTCACGCCCTTCCTTTAAACCTAATTGAATTCCCTCACATTTAATATAAAATTTAATGAAATGCAAATGAAAAATCAAAATTCTTTTTGAGATTAAAATTACGCTGAAAAACATTATGAATCAGAGACTTTGTATCGCATTTCCTCAGAAATTATTCAAGCCTTGAAACTGTTTAAATAAAAAGAAAAGTTTTTTAAAGCAAATACAAAATTTTTCAAAAGAATTTCATGGTAATAGCAACTGTATTACACAAAGATTGATGGAAGAAGGTGAAATTTAAATTGTACCAGTGAGTGCGTAATATTTATATTGTACACCCGTGATAAATCTTATACACACACAAACCTTTCAATTCAAACCCAAAATAACTACAAAAAACATTAATTGAAATACAGTTTTTCTTTCCTTAATTAAACATACACGTTTTTTTATATACATAAGTAAGTGAAAGTGTAAGTGATTACTTTTCTTAAAATCTGAATACACGTGTCATTTAAGTGTCTTTAACTAAATTCAATTAAAAAAAATTTAAGATTTTAAGCTTATATTTAAATTGTAAATTAAAAGAATTTTAAAGTATAAGCTTCATGATTTTTATTCTTCTTTAGAATTTACATATAATTTTGCAAATATTTGTTTTTCCATAATTTACATGGAAGCTATTAGGGAAAAAAAATATGTACAAAAAAGATTTAACCTTCTTTTAAATCACTGTCATTAAAACCTTTTTTTTCATTTTTTGTTCGATTTTATTTTAAATAAACATTCGAAGAGTTAAAAAATAAAATATAAAAGGAAAAAGACTTTAAAAATTGAATAAATTTTTCATGTTCAAATATTTACAGTTTGAAAAAAAAAAGGATGGAAAATCAAAATGAAAACAAGTAATTTCCTTAATACAATATTAAGGAAAATGCCTTAAAATATGTTTTTTTTAATAATTCTTAGTAATGAAGTTCAGGGTCATAACTTTAAAATAAATAAAAGAAAAGTATATATTAAATTGTATGTATATAATAGAAGTACGGATTATATAATTTTTTTTTATATACTTTAACTTGTATATTTAAGATACATTTTAAGATTTTTTTTTAAAAATTTAAAGAAATTTAAAAAAAAAAAGTTTTGTACAATACAGGACAAAACTCATAAGAACTAAATTGAATTTTTATCATCCACTTTAAGAATTCCAATAGATATAAAAAGTTAAGAAACAGGAGTTTTAAAAAATTAAATAACCTTTCAAAAAAAATTTTTTTTTAGAGGAAGTACAAGTTAATGGCCCATTGATGTTAATTTGCTTATTTTACTTCCTTGGAACTTTTGGTATTTTTAGTTCGAACATCGAAATCATAGTAAATCCGGATATTTAAAATATGGGTTTCTCAATTTCATTGTTTTCATTTAAATAGCTAAATTATAATCATCTTCAATACTACTGAAAAATATAATATCCTGATCCTTGAACTCTTAATACTTTGCAGAAACTTTTTTTCAATTATCTAAAAAAAAGGAATTTATATTTATAAACACTCTTTTAAATCAAATCGTAACCTAGGAATGAATTTTATTCTGATTCCGATTAGATTCAGCAAATAATTGACATTTGAACCCAATTCAAATTAAAGAAAAAATACATATCTTTTAATCATTTAATAAATAACAGTAATAATAACAGTATATAAAAATATTTACAAGTCATCTGAAACTGTACCTAAATATTTAAATTTATACTTATAACTCACAGATACTCAAAAAAATCAAAAATTGTTTCATTGCAACTAAATACAAAAATTGATGTACCCTGGCCTTGTAGAGTTCAAATTTAGTTCTTGAGTAATATTTTACTGCAGCTGTGGAAAAAATATGATTTTCCACACAACCGAATATATAAATCAGCATCATCCATCTTCAACAGCTGGATAGCACAGTGGTTAGAGTGCCGAATTTTCATGCGAAAGGTTCGGATTTGAATCCAAGTGAAAGTGAAAAAACTTATCTAGGTTTCGACTCGACTCAGCTTCCATTCGCCAATTTGGGTTCAAATTAATGGTTTAATCAATAATTAATAATTATATATCTTTAATAAAAAATATATAACTGCAAAAAAACATTAATTAACATTATAAAAAAATTCAAAATATAAACAAATAATTTAATTGAATAATATAACTCACAGATACAGAATACCATATAACTCAAATACAAAATATTACAATATAAATAAAAATAGAATTGTATCTATTGAAAATCTAAGATGTTTCTACATGTTATAAGGTTTAGTAATATTTCATGTTTAAATTGTAATTTTTAACAAATTCAAATTTAAATATCCTACATATTCCAACTTTCCCAACATTTTAAATTGTTAACATGGAACAGTCATGACTTACAGGTTCACATTTTTTTTAAATAAGCAAAAAAGAGATAGTAAAGCAATTTATTTAATATAAAAGAAAATTTCTTAATATTATTTTAAAATTAAATTTATATAATAATGTAATACAAATTCTTATTTAAAAATTTTTAAAATAAAATATTCATCAGATTATGGTAAAATTAAATTTAAAAAGACCTTGTCTTATTTGATACTGTTGTCATGAATATAAGTATATCCGGTTTTTCTTTATATTTAATAAAGTCTATTATTATAAAAATAAAGTCTATCCCTCCAATTCTTCAAAATCCTATATACTCCACTGTTGGGTTTTGCATTATTTTAAAATATTTTTTTCAAGGACAATAGTATTTTTTTTTTTTCTAAATTTAATATGCACTTAACTTTTTATTTTCACAAAAAAACCAAAAAGATTTATTTAAAATTTGAATATCTTAAGTACATTCATAATCTATTACTCGTTTTTCAAATACATTTCTAAATAAATTTTCATTTATTGCAAGATAGATTATAGAAAAAACAAAATGGTGAAGATAATCCTATATTAAACCAAAAGCTTTTAAAGAAAACCATTTTTTTTTTTATTTTAAAATGTCATTAAAAACCCAAAATAAATTTCATTTATTACAAATAATAATGTATTTTAATAAATGTATGTTTATATGTACATTAATGTACTGTGAATATTACAATTAATATAAAAATGTTATGTTAAAATAAAAAAATAATAAAAATAAACAAATTTCAAAATAACAACATTTTAATAATTCAAAAAAAAAAAAAAAAACAACGACACAAAAAAATGAAGAAATGTCAAAATTAATTTGTGTATAAACATGACACAATACTAATTCATCTGACAAAAAGTTGACAACTTTATTCCTAATATTTATGGTGTTGTGGTTTTATTTTTGACTTAACTACATTTATATTGTGTTTAATGTATATACATTATATTTTTATTATATAACAGGGTGTCCCGGGAATAACGTACCATAGAACAGCAGATGATAGGGGAGTTCAAAACGACCAAAAAAGTGTATGGGAAGGGGGGGTCTATCTCCAACCCATACGGAGTTAAAAGGCCTTAAAGATCCAATTTTTAAAAAAAATTATATTTTTTCACTAAATTTTTTGATGATTTGTTTTTACCCATAAAAGCAAAAATCTAGTAGCTAAAAAAAAAATTTAACGTGCACATTAAAGCCTGTTGAATTCTTTTTCTAATTCATAAAAAGTAATGCATATTGCTCTTCGAAATTGGAAGTTATAATGATTTAAAGGTTAAAATTATGAGCATTTTTTTAGGCATAAATTGCTTTGAACCCTATTGCTCAAAAAATTGAGCAATTACCATACCATTTTTTTTTCTAAAAAAAATATTTGTTTCTCTACGAACATTTTGAAACTCAAATTTTATTCTTATCTCAAAAATCATAAAAGTTATAACCAAATAAAGTTTCAATAAAATACTTTTTTCCTTTAAATAAATTTCTTCAAAAGATTTTATTGTTGAAGAAATTAAAGTTTAAGATTTTTTTAAAGTTGGAGATAGACCCCCCTTCCCATACAATTTTTTGGTCGTTTTGAACTCCCCTATCATCTGCTGTTCTATGGCACGTTATTCCCGGGACACCCTGTATATATATATTATTTTATTTATGTAGTATAAATAGGTCAAATAAAATAAAAATTAATGGGTCACATGAGAAAAAAACAAAAAAAAAAACATATTTCGATTTATCTATATTCTCAAATCCCCAATCTGACATTTTTTTTATCAAAACAACATTAATTTTAAAATATAAAAAAAATGTAAAAATAAACAATTTTTTTAAATACATAATTATTAAAAATATACTAATTGATTGATATATAATAATAATTATATAATTAATATAGACTTTTGCACAATCACTAGGTAGCCGCATAGTCATATATTATATAGCTATAATGCTTCAAATTTCCAAGCAGTAACTTAAGTATAAAAAAATAATTAAATATAAAGTTATTTGAACACACAAAAATAACTAAATGAAATTTTTTAAAAAAATTTGAAATTTGAAAAAATGAAACTGATAAAATGTAACTTAATGTTCTTTAGGTAACGAATTTCCTTTTATTAATTCTGTAGCGCAAGAGTAGGAGAAAAAAGAATATATATAAAAAGAGAAATTAAAAGTGTACCTGTCGTCCGACGGGCTTTTTTACTAGTTTAATCATAAAACATGAATCATTAGAATCTATAATTGAATTTTGAAAAACTGCTTCACAATCCAAATATTAAAATCTAAATAGTATCGTACTTTGAACATTTTCTATATTCGGAGCCACTTATAACTGTAAATCATTTTATTCAACAATGAAGTTTATTAAAAATAAAAATCGTTCACAGGGTAGCTTTCAGATGTGCTTCCGGATTTAACTAAATTATTAAGGACCACACTAACAAATTATAATCCCGATTTGAAAATAATATGATTATAAAATATAAATTTAAGTTTATGTTTAGATGAAGATATTTTTAGTCCTTCAGCATTTTAAAAGTTTCTAAAATAGCTCTCCATACATAAGATTCGTAATACTTCTGGTATATATTATAATATGATAATTAAATAGAAGCTACAATAGTTTAACAAAAAATGCTTTAACTTCATTTTGTAATAAAAAGCTTTTTGTATAAAATTGCAGTAAAGTTTTTTACAATTTATTATAATATTTAAATTTAAAAATAAATTTAAAAGAGTTTATTCAAAATAGGGATTAATTAAAGAATCTGACTACAATACTAAAGTAATATAATATAAATAATTATATAAATAAGTTTATTTTAATAAGAACAATTAAAAATAATTTAATCAATTAACTACAAAAAATGTAAAAACCACATATAATCTGGCATGTGTTATTAATTTAATTTAATTTTAAATTACAAAAAATATATATACATATATATACTATACATATATATACAATACCTAATTATATATAGCATTACAAATAAATAATTACTTATTATAGGTATTCATGTTGAAAAATATTTCACCCCTAGTAATTTTAATTTATTATAAATTTTCTTTTATAATTTTTTTTTAATTAACAATATTATTTTTACAATATATGTATATATTATGCATATTACATAATACTTATATATTTCAAATCTTTTTCCATATTTTAAGAAAATTAAAAATTATTTTATTATTTTATTAAATTATTTTAAAAACAAATAAGAACTATTTCTCAATTCTTTTTTTTTTCTATTATTTATTTTTATTGTTTTAATTTTCTATTTTACTCTATTATATATATATATATATATATATATATATATACTTTAAAACTTGTAATAAATTATTATATACTAACATTTATAATAATATATTTAAATAGAATTTCCCTGTTTGCGCTATAATTTATTTTTCCTGTATTTTTCATAATAACATAACAAATCAATTTTATCAAAATTATAAAAAAAAAACCAACAATTGTTTTCCTGTTGACTTTTACGTATATTCAAATGAAAAGAAATTTTAATGTAGTGAATAGTTGATATGGTAGCTTTATGATATCTAATCTGTTATTAAATAATTAAAAATATAAATATTTATAAATAATAAAGTAATCAACTTGTTGGAAAATTTTAAAGCCAAAATACAGTAAATATAAACACGGGAGGAGCTTTCGCAGATCTCATAGTGTTATGGAAATACTTTTAAATTTGTTCACATTGGCCAATTCCTATATTAGAACAATTGCCGAAATAAAAAGCGAATTGGAGTAGAGGTTTCCCAGTTAAGTCCTTATTTTCCGCATCACAAAATTCTATTTCAAATCTTAAGTAATTATTTATGGAGAGCTTTAAGTTCATAAAAGAATTTGTAAGCTATAAATATAAAAAATAAATTGAAACAAATATTTAAAATAAAATAATTTTCAGATCCCTATAGAACTAACATATCTCAATATTTCATTCAAGTTCATAACACCATGTCATTGATTTTTAAATAAAATTAAGTTAACAAGCCTATGAGAAGTAGAAATAAGTTCCTATAACTAAAATAATAAATCTGACTTGAGCCCTATTTCGACAAGTCGAGTGTAACAAATCAAGTTTCATTAGCTCGTTATCAAATGTGCTTGACTGCAGCAAAAGCTTATCAAAAAAATGATTATTTTAACGTTTGATTATTGATAAGTTGTTGATGCAACAGGGTCGTTCGTAATTCAAAAAACCATTTAAATCTAATTTAAATTAAATTATCCAATTTTTTTTTATACTTTTACAATACTTTTCTTTTTTACTAAAAAAAAAATATATTATTTCACTTTTTATATTCACCCACTTCTTAAAATTGTACATGTATAAGTAAATTATTCACCCAAACCTTAATCAAAATTAAACTGCAATGCTGTTTATTTTAAAATAAAAAGTAAAAAAACAAGGAGTAAATTGCTATGCAATCAATGTTCCTGTAAAACATATCAGATGATTAGCAAAATACAAAAAAAAAAGACAACAACAAAAAATAAAAATTAAAAAAAGGAACCAAAACGAAAAAGAGATAGAACAACTTTAAATTAGAAGAACATGCTGATTCAGGTGAAGCATTACATTCTATTACCTCATATATAGATGTACACATACCTTATAAATTCTTATATACCTATACATACAAATACACGTTTCTTGTTTATAATTTAATTGTTCATTCTTTATTTATTTGTAAAAGGAGTAAACTAACTATTTTGTTTTATTATTATTATTTTTATTAGAAAGAGAAAGAAATAAAAAAAAGGAGAATTAAAAAAGTTATAAATACTAACATACATACATCCTGTACATATATGTTTGTTAATGTTTAAAACAAGGAATATGTAATAAAATATTATAGGAAGTTCATTTCTTATATAAATTTTAATTTTAATGGAATTAAAATGGAAATTAAAGTTAAGATAAAGAAAGAATAAAACATACATTGGGGAAAACAAGTATATACAAACAACTATATAATATATATACCTATTATGTATATTATAAAATATAACAGAATGGAAAAACTGTAATTTATTTATCGACAAATTCCAAATCAAATGAATTAGCCATATAATAAAATAAATTTTATAGAAAAAATGTTTTCAAGAATCATTTTGTTTTATACGACAAAAAATGTTATTTCGGAGAAAATTGAATAAAAATTCCTGATTGTAGTAAGAAAAGAAGTATTACAAATAAGCGCACTTAAATTTTTACTGTAGTACTATCAGTTTATGTAAAATTTAACATAACATTTTAACAATTTTTCAGAGTGCCTAAATCTTGTTCGGAACAGAACTTATAATGTTTTAATCAAAACAAAGAAATCAGCTTCAAATCTTCTTTATTGTCCAATTGTTGTAAGACCATTGTACCCATAATTTAGCCGGCGTACAAAAATTTGTCTTCACATTGTCTTCACAGTATTTACTAGAGGGTGAAATATGTCAAGGCACCTACTTTCGAATTTCTAGGGTAAGTTCTTATATTTGTATATAATACATGAATGAATAGGAGTTTCAAAAGTTCTTGCGTTTGTATTTCTGTTTTTTTTTAAGTTTTTTAATATGTGAGTTATAAGTGTAAACTAAAGATATAATTCTTCATTTTTAGCACATTTTCAAAAGATTTTATAAAAATATACTTATATAGCTTACTTTTGTTCGTCCGTCTGTGTGTCCGTATGTTTACAAAAACTTTTACACCGTTTCAATTTTAACTAATGGTAGGTATTGAAAAAAAAATGTCCATGCCAGAACTTTCTTCCGTAACCCCACTCGTTAAGTAGCTATAGCCTGCCAAATCCGGAAAAAGCCCTTTACTTAAATTGTTATAAAAATAGTTCTATTAGGTTTATTTTTAACCTAAAAGCAGTAAAAGACAGCTTCTTTTATAGACTTTCCGAATTTTTAAAATAAAAATTCATAGGGTTGCCATATGATATTAATATTTACCGTTATACAAAACTCACTTTTTGCCTTTCATATCTTCTGAATAACTAAAGCTAGAAACTTGTAATTTTATTAGAATTCAGATTCTCTCAAATTAGTAACTTGCTAATGAACTAATAATGTGCTTTTTTAAAAACCCTTGGTTTTTTCCTTCACTTGTTCTATTTATATTTAAATTATAATATTTTACCAAAAACGTAACTAGAGGCTTAAATTAGATCTCTTAAAGAGCTCTCCATATTGGATTAAAGAGCATACCCAATTAAATTTATCAGATTAAGTTCTAACTATAGCATAAGTATAGTTAAATATTTATTGGAATTAAGAGCCTTTCACATTCAAGTCACTTAAACTCATTGTTGTTTGGAATAAAATCAAATATAACCCTCTATAATTAAATATTATAGTAACTTATAAAAATTTCAATGTAGAATTAAATATATAAAACTGCATACAAAAAAAAATTTATTCATAATTTTAAATAATTAATAATGAGTTTTAAACTTGAAAATCTACTTTTCAACTTAAATAAAACTGAATTCGATAGATTGATAAAAAAAAATTGCAAAATACAATTGAAAAATCAATCAAAATGTTTTCGTTATTGTTTCTCTATAATATTAAGTACAATGTTTTTAATTAATACTTTAATTATTCAAATTTTATATAATATTATTTTTGTTAATAATTAGCCAATTATAAAAATTCGATATTATGCATACATACATACATACTTATTTGTTATTCATTTTAAATAATTAAAACTCTTTAGTTTAAATTATAACATTCGAATAGCTACTATAAAAAAAAAAATTCATATTGGCTTTATTGTTTGTTCAATTATCAAAAAAAAAAAGTTTTTTTTTCCCATTTTTCATTATTTGATTATTGTGAATTTACTCCAGAGAATTTAATTCACAGTAAATTTCAGCTTTGCTTCGATGTTCGATACGTCAATTGTAACTGTACATTTTGTTGACATAAAAAAAAAGATTCATACAATTGAAAAAAAAAGAGAAGAATAATAAAAAAGAATGAAAGAGAAAAAAGAGTAAGGATATATTATTTGAGATAAATATTTAAACCGTTGATATAATTGCAGTTGAATTGAATTGTGACAGGTATTTTTCTTTCGTTTCAATTTGAAAATCTTTTGTAATTAACTGAAAATTAAATGAGTTTATAATAAATTATAGCCCTATATAATACATCTTCTCATAGTCCATCGTCTCACAGATAGAAATTAGACATAATACCTATTTAGTACATTCAAGATAAATTAAACTCTAAGCTACGGTTTAAAATCCAAAACAAGTCTACTGTTTAGGCTTTTTTTTTCCTTGAATTGTGGCATTGTTTAAAATGTAATCCAGGCCTTGAATGAAAACTAACAGATTTGTTTAGACAAATTTTAATTAAACATATCTAAAATGCTAATAATACAGCTTTGGTAAATAAAGTAGGTCTTAGATCGTCCACAATTTTACAATATTATTATTACAGTTAGAAAGAGAAAGAAATATAAAAAGTTGAATTAAAATAGTATGAACTTCTAGGTTCTTGCGTAACTCGCAACTCGAACTTATTTAAACTTGAAAAAAAAAATGAAGAATGAATAATTCAGCAGATCAAAGGGCAATCAAAGGACTTCATAAAAATATTTGGTGTATTTTGGATCATTTAAAAATTTTTTTTTTTAAACATTTACAAAAAAACAAATTTAGAATGAAAATTTTTTTACATTGAAATTTCATCAAGAGCATAAATTTTCCATAGAGTAAATTGCAAAAAAAAAAGGAATAATTCTTCATAGAATAAAAAAAATAGGAACAAAATAATTCCCAATCAGAGTTTTTTTTTTTTTTTTTGTACATTACATGATTGCATTCCTGTTTCTTTGTTGTCGTTTTTCAAAAGCTACAACAACAACAATAACAACAACTATAAAATATCTTGGTAATAATTTTCATTTTAGAATCATACAACTTTGTATTGGATTTTATTCTCCTATATACATTCCAGTTGTATATTTATGGTGATGTTCTAAATTACCCAGTTGAAAAATTTACTGTTATATTGTGATATTTTAATATCTACAGATAAAATATTATATCAGCGATCCATTTTACAAAAAAAAAAAAATAACAAAAAAAAAATGAGTTTTTTTGCAACGATAAAAAAAAAATGTTAGAAGAGTAAAAGAAGAGTGGAGGACAAATGAAGAGTAAAGCCCTTTCAATTCTTTACGTCAATTATTTTAAAATTTAAATATAGGAGCAAAATTACGAAACTGAAATAAAAAACAATGTAACAGTAAATTATGTTTGAATATAAATTTTATGTAATACCTACTATTCTGTTTTTTTTTTCATATTATAGGTACTGTTATATTATTATTGCATAAGCAATTAGTAATTTCTATACATATACACATACATTTCTAAAATTTTTCTTTTTTTTCACCTACTTTTCTTTCAAAATTAAATTCGACATTAAACATCTGATGTATTGAAGGTAATTTATGTGATTTTGGTTTCACTATCGACAGGTGCAATCTTTTGTACAAATTGAAGAAATTTTCATTTAAAAAAATTTATAAAATTGTTGTAGTATAACTATGTATATGTATATATATTTATATAAAAAAATATACAAATATAAATTTCTAAGTATTTATAATAAAAAAATATTACAGTTATTTTGCATATTTAATGAATCTGCAAATGGAAAAAAGAAGGCAGGGATTTTATATGCCATTTTCTCATTTTTTAATTTAATGGAAATTGATTAAATCAAAGTCTTAATTAAAAACTGTAAGTTTAAATGGAAAATTAAATTGTTAAATTGATTGTAAGAAAAAGTAATAATATATTACGTACATTTTAAATTAATATTAAAAGAAATATAATTTATAAATTTATAGAAAGTTTAAAATATTTTGATTTTTGATTGAGTTTGGGTTTTTTAAATTTCAAAAATATAATGGAAATTTAAATGATCACTTGGTTTCTAGGATTATTAATTAACTGAAAAAAATCCCCAATTAGGACTTAAGGCATGCATTAGGACTTAAGGCAGAAAATAAAACCCAGGAATAACATTTCTGAGAAGTGGTTGGAAAAATTTAGAACTGAGAAGTGGAATGTATTCCTTTTTTACTTGTGTACGTGTAGCTCTCGTATTTTACCTTTTACTGAAGGCACACATGTTATATTCCTAATAATTTTTTCACATCCTTATCCTCTGAACCAAGCTGTACATTCACAACTCACAGTATCACAACTCCTAACTCAAAACTCCCATCCTAAAGTTGGATTCAAAATGGGTTGTAGAACAAGGGTTAAGAACCACGTACACGTACAGCTCCAATAAGTGACTTTCGCGCTTTCCAATTACCTCGTATACAATATTTTAATAAAAAACAGGCATAATCTGCTTAAATATACAAGCTTACAGTAAATAAAAATTATCAATTTCTGTTCAAAATAAAATTTTACCTAATACTAGGTATTATACAAATTTTTAAAATAGCGTATCTTAAGATACGTTGGTATTTCTTTTTCAATAACTACAAAAACATATAAAAATTTAATGAAATTGATATATAATTATGAATATAATATAAGTGTACAGGTGAATTAGAAATGATATGACTTAAATGATAAATAATATAGAAAATAATTAGTAAACAGTGGAAGAAGTGCTTCATTGTCAAAAATTTGTACCTACAAATCATCACAATATTTAAAATATATTTTACTCTTTAAGACAGGACAGTTTAACACATACCATGACAGAATGTAACTAAAAAAAGAAAGAAGAAAATTAAAGAAATAAATATTAAATATAATATATAAACAAAAGATATAATAAATAAAATTACAGTAAATTCATTAGTAAAGCTGTGTTGTCTTTTATTAATTAAATTGCACTTCAGTGTAGTCAAATTAAAAACAAATTAGTAATTAGTAATCACTTTTAATTTAATATTAGTAATCACTTCAATATCTGTTAGTAAAAATTAAAATAAGTGTACAAATCATTACAATCATCAATTTTAAATTTTAGCTTCATTAAAGTGAGAGTTGCTAAAGTAGAAGATTCATATCTTGCCTAGTTAGTAAAGGGTCCATTCAATACATATCGATAAAATATTTCATAATTAATTAATCAAGCGCAATATTTTGTTTACGTAATATTATTAATATTTAACTAATTAATTTATATCATTATAATAGCGTTACTAATTAATAATTACATCAAGTTAAATTAATTATAATATATTTTCAAAATTTAATTTTATCTTAAATATAACAATAAATAAAATATAAACAATTGAAATGTTTGCTTTAATACCTACAAAATGGCGACATGATGATTAACAACGATTAAAAAAGGAATATATAATCCGTATTATTATTTCATCCATGTTCTATTTAATAAAGTATACAGTGTGTTACAAAAGTATGCATTCACCTATAGTTTTTACATGTTTTTTTCTAGATTTAACTTGTTTTTGATACCGATTCTGTGATTTAATGCAGTTGAGTATAAACAAGTCCTAGTTCTTAGATTCGTACAGAAGGCAGAATTACAGATATGCATTTCTTAAAAGCTCTTTATTATATAACTTCATAAATTCATAATTTGGGATATTATAATTCAAAAAAATACAGATTCAAAGATATTTAAATAAATAGAGAAAGGAAGGAACAGAAGTAAAACAAAAGTACGATAATTGAGTCAACAGTAATAAAGGCACTATTGAAGGTCAAATATGAGGTCACAAATGATTATATTTTTTTTCATCCTTTACAGAGTACAGGACATTCGCCAAGTCATTTAGACTAAGCTTTAACTCTTTTAAAACTTATATTCATTAAGCTGTTGATTATCCGACTGAACCTGTTGTACAGGGTGGCGGAAAACGATCGATATGGTTTGAATGTCTAATAACTTTTTAAATTTATTTATATTATTTATTTTTATTTCAGAATTTTGTGAGGAAAACTTAGGGAATTGCAAATGGAACAGTACACAACAAAACAGCGATAAAAAATTACGAAGAGTTATGAAAAATATAAAAAATCTAAGACGTTTCTACATGTTATACAGGGTGGCGGAAAACGACCGGTATAATTTGAATGTTTAATAACTTCTTAAATTTATTTATATTGATAGACTGTATAACAAAAAAATAATAAGAATAATAACCATAAAAAAGTTATTAAACATTCAAACCATATCGGTCGTTTTGGGCCACCCAGTATAAGATTATAAATAAACAATTAGTTAATATTGTGCGTCATTTATTATTTTACACTAGAGTTAGATATATTTTTATATAATCTTATTTTATATTAAGATATTTTTTTTCATTAGATATTACCATAACGGAGTTTAAATCCCACACCTTCGTCTTGAATTGAAAGACTGGCGTCTTAACCTCTATGGCATTGATATGATTACATATAATTAAGTCAAACTTAAATTTAATTAAAAACTGCACTAATTCATAATTATAAACGATACACATACTTAAAATGATCACTGTACTGTAAAACCTACAATTTAACTGGTAATCATAATTATATTAAATATAAGTACATTTAAATCATGTTTTGTAAATTGAAATCAAAAATTTTTGTGCAACCATATAATAATAATCCAAAAAACCAAATCAACCATAAAAGGCATATAATATATTATTATTATATAAAATTTTAATACCCGATTATAATTTTCTTAAAATGTACATTAAAAACCATTACAAAAAAAAAATTATTAGTCAGATGAGGTGTAAATATTCTGATTAGGTTTTGCATTTTAAAAGGATTTTGTATACATACAAAAATAACGTATCTAATAGATACATTTTATTTGTTTATGACAATTTAAATGGAAAATTTTCTCTTCATTGATTATTTTCAAATATTTTCTTTCATTTTATTTTGTAAAACTATTTTCATTCTTATTATTATCATATATACATTTAGTTATATATTTATTACCTGTCCTATATCTTTCAGGTAACAAATTACAAAACAACTACAGAACATAATAAAAAAAAAAAATATTAAAATCAATTTCCGATTAAGATATTCTCAAAATCCATTTATAAAATAAAATTTAGTTTTAAATTTTGGAATTGAATAAAACAATTTTCTTTAGCTGATTAGTTAGCGATTAAATGTTCATGTTTATGTTCACCTTCATCTTCTTATCAAAAGTGTATTTGTAGTTGTTATTGTTTTAAAATATCTATAGATATTATATGAGAATTTGGAATCACTTAAATGAATAATGACAAATAAAATGAAAAGAATAAAAAATAAAAAGCAAATGATAAGAAATGAAATTATAAATTGTTTTAAGATGATATAATATCTTTATCTTAGGTAATTTATGGTTTTTAAGATAATGTACAGGTAAGAAATTATTATTGTATTGTATCTATATATAGTATGGCTGTATGTATCTATAGTATGACTGTACGTGTATTAAGGAATTTATGAACAGGTAAAATGTTTTTATTATTATTATATTTTTTGGTTATTGTCTCCATTTACATGTTTCCGATAATTTTTGTTAAAATGAAATTCAAAATTATTGAAAAAGACCATAATTGGCCCCTATTAGTAATTTGTATAATATAACTTCATTAGGAATTTAAAATTTGTAAATTTTGGAATTAAGATCTTATTACATGAAAAGAAATTTGGTGACAATTAAGGTAATAAGGTCATTAGGGTTGCATTTAAGGATTTAAATTTTGAAAGGATCAAAATAATTCACGTTTTTGTATACTCAAAATATTAGTGAAGATTTAATTTTAAGAAATTTGTGATATAGGATTAAAATTTTGAAGGATGGTTGATTTTTTAGATTCCCATAGTTACAGGTACTGCTTCAATTTTTGTTTTTAATCTTGTTGCATTTTAGAAAAGGAGATTTACAAAGAAATCAGGAGTTTTATATAGGATTGCATTAAGAGTTTGTAGCGGATTAAAGGATTAACTTAATACTTTTAAAAATAAATTAGTACCAAAAAATATAAATTTAGGATTTTTGTAAAGATTCAATTATTTTCTAAGCATATTTAGGTGCTCGCATCTTAGTGAATTGATTAAAACTTGCCCTGGTAGCTTAGATATGGTACGAAGTCGTATGTACTAGAATATCGTTGAAGTTAATAAAGTGCTACAAATATAAGTAGATGAATTACACTTTAACTTACGAATCGAATCACAACTTATATGTGCATTCATGAATATGTAATTTAAAATCCATGAAATGAAATTATTAATAATTTCTAAACTAACGGTAATTGCTTATAAGTTGCCAAATGCTTACTAAAGTCTAAATATTGATGTGAGTTCAATTCTAATGTTCAATGTCATAGGAGAAATAAATCTTATATTTTATACATTAAAATTTTAAATAAGGATCAAGGCGGATATACCTTAATGTTGAAACTTATGTGATTGATTCATAGGCCAAGGTTCGACAATGGACTGTAGCGCAATAGAAAGAGAAGAACTAATAACTGGGGAAAATTCTTAGGTATTTAATTTTAGCATATAATTGAAATGGTTAGGATGCATCCTTCGGTACCTTTGAAATTAATAGCTCTAGAAATATGAAATTTAGTGCAAGATAGTTCTGCGCTGTTTCCATTATGTTCTTGGATTTTGAAATAAATTAAAGTGGTGGTTAAGGTACCTATCACACGCTTTCTAAAGAGAAAGTACTTTTTTACCTTAAGACTGGCTAGAATTACTTATACTAACAAGTGTATAGCAAGTTGTATAGCAAGGACAATGGTATTATTATGTGAAAATGGATAAAGTCTATAAGCATGGGATTATATCTAAAATTTTTCAAATTAAATCTCTGCAATATTTTTAATTAAAAAACACTTTAACACATAACCAACTACACGAATCTTTCATAAAACCAAGAAATTCTTTCAATATGACCTAATTTTTGATAAATTGTCATTTAAAGATTGAATTAAATCTTTTTAAAGCATACGAATTAAATCTTATTTTTGTTATTAATAAAATGGCGGCTTTTTTCTTATTTGTATTCTTTATCAGTTTTAATACATGAAAAGTCTAATTTCCATTCTATTTTTTTTTGTATCTTTTGAAAATGACAAATGATCAACAAAAAAATAGAAAAAGTGTCAACTCAAAGATAACAATATCTTTTCTTAAATTAAACTTTTATTCTTGAAAATTGATGGAAAATAATTGAAACGTAAACGAAAAATTGATAATTTATTGTTTTTTTCAAAATTTTTTTTATCTTTCATTTAATACAACAACAACACCAACTTGGACTAAAACAAATTACAAAATGAAAATAGGAAAAAGAGAGGTTAAGAGTTGGTAAAAGTTGTTATAACCCATAAGGTAAAATTGTATTAATAAATGATGGTAAGTGTCTATATTCCAAAAAAAAAAAAAATCTTTTATAATCCTCATGTATTACTGAAAGTTTGGAAAGTGAGTTATTAATACTTTTTTCAAAAATTGGTCACATTTTCTATATCAGATTAACAAAAATCATTTGCTTTAATTTAAGTTCAAACTTTTAATTCCGAGATTTTATAACTCTTACACAGTTATTATGAATTTACCGATTATTTGTCTGTCTAGTTGTCAAGTTAAATTTTAGTACTAGAATCCTACTTAGTTCGATTAGTGATGAGAATCTGATGATAAGTTAAAAAAAATTCAAAATCACTGAAATTTATTGCGCTAGTGAGAAATTACATTGAAAAATGGCGTTTAAAGTAGTAGACTTCAAAAACGGACACTATATTCAGCTTTAATGTATTATTTGAGTAGCCAATTCCTTAAAAAAGTCTTTAAACCAATATTTGACTATTTTTGAATTATTATACATTATATTTTAATGTGCTAATTGTTTAAATATGTCTAACAAATCTCAAGTCTTTTTGCTTTTGCTTACATGGAAACATTTCGAGTTCAAACCTTGCTCAGCCCATATATAATAAAAATAATATAATTTATGATGCAGGGTCAGAACTACCAGGGTCACTTAGTGGGACATAAGTCTTTCAGGGACTTTAAAATAATTACGTGGTACATAAGTCCCTTTACAAGTGGGTCATAATAGCACTGCAAATTTTAAGTTGGAAGGGTGACAGATACCTGGTCCATTCATGTACCACGGTACCTAATAAAAAAATGCATTTGAACCTAATAAACAGCCTAATAGCTGAAATTACACAACCGTAAAAGCAAATTCTTCCTATACTGAAATCATAATAACGGTAACATAAATTTAACCAAAACCGTTACTATGTTATTGCATTTATCGATTATTTATTCTAAGGAAAATTAATGAAAGCTAAAAGAAAATTTATGAGCAGAAATGTTATTGGCTTTTAATATTGTATATAATATAAAATCGCGACACATACATATTTTGTATAGACTCTTAACAAATTTCAGTATCTATAGAACAAAACATAACATTTGATGAAATATGTTACGTATACAAAATAAAATATACATAATATATTATATTATATATATTACTGTATATAGGCACATTAGGCACATAGAAATCGAAAATAAATTATAAGATTATATTGTTGTTATTGTTTAAAAAAAAATTCTATAATTTAACCGTTATATATATAGGATTAGACAGAGAAAAAAAAAATTGACAGAAGATATACATGTGAACATATATATTTCATTTTATACTTCTGAAATCCTACTTTCGTTTAACAAATTTAAAAAACAAAAAAATAAACAATTTTAAAGGTTAACGATTTTTCTCATTTTGAAAAGCACGATTTAATGTAAAAACAATATACAATCGTATATTATATGTGTATACTCTTTTCGCATGAACTTGGTCCTTTTCCACTGAAATTTGTTAATTTTTAAATGAATTTGAAATTTTTTCAAATTAAATTGACTGCAAATTTTCAAAATTTTCAAAAAATATCAAATTGGTCTTTTTCTTCAAATTAATTTGGTTCTACGTTCAAAAGCGTTTCCTTTATCTTGAGACCCAAAAGTTGAAATGGCATGATTTGAAAAAATATAGTCCTCAATTCTGGATTTGAAACTAAAAAACAAAAAAACTTTTGGATAAGTCCGAAAAAATGGTAGAAAAGTTTTTGAGGGTTATTTTCTAGTGATCTAATTTTTTCTATATGTCATATATTTAGGTTCTACCATAAAATCGTTGAGTTCCTCTTTTTCAATATATAAACGCAACTACTGAATCCTAAGAAGTAGGGCTGATTAAAAACAAAGACCAATTTAATTTCAAAATTTAGGACTATTTGTATTTTGAAAAAACTCAAATTAATTTACAAAAAGACCAATTTCATTTGAAAAAGGACCAATTTCATGTGGAAAGAGTGTATAATATTTGTACATACATTTATACGAGTATAAAAAAATATGTATAACAAATAAATAAATTAAATTTTTAAAAATGAAATTAATTTATAAAAGTTGTACTGAATTGTCTTTATCCTTCGCTTCGTCCTTCGTATAAAATTCTCGTAAGACTCTTATTTTTAATTTTAAAAAATTTTATGAATAATTATATTTTTTTGATTTTATTTTAGATTTTTTTTTTTTTTAAATAAAATGAAATGACAGAACATATCTATGCTTCCTAAAAGATAAATTGTACATTAATTATAAAAAAAATGGCAAAAGTTCATTAGTACTCAATACAATTTGGATAAGTTATAAATACATATAAAGATACAGATAGAATAAATAATACTGTAAAATGGCAGCATTGTGACATTATTGATTTGATCTAGAGTAAAGGTTATCTGTTTTAAGGTTATAAATTGAAATTATTATACAATTAAAATGAATTAATATTGAAAAAAGCAATAAGAAAATCTATTTTTAGAATTAGAACAAAGCAAAATTAATTACTTAATGGAAAAAGCAATATTTTTTTTTTTTTTTTTTTTTTTTTTTTTGAAAGAATTTATAAAAATTGACAATAGATAAAAAAATATGATTTTTGTTTTCAAAAATAAAAAATAAAATAGAATAAATTATACTTTAGATAAATGTTGAAAAATGACATCGGTATGTTGACAAAGGTAAATTTATAATTAATATTATTATTGATAAGTTTTATTTTAAATTTATTTGGTTTAAGTGAATATTTTGGATTTTAATATAATAACATTTATTACATTTATTACTAACATTTATTACTATTACAGACATTTTAACTCTAAGCGAAAGCATTTTAACTTTAAGTGAAGATTTTTTAATTTTTTATATATATATACATTTTTATTTAAATAATATGTTTCTGCACCTAAAATAAAAAATGTGCACTTAAAGTAAAAATATCTTTAATTAGAGTAAAAAAAAATTATATAACAATTTCATAATAATAGGAGGAAATCCGAAGAATTGTCTTTCACTTCTCGAACTTTCATCGAAGTGTATCAACTCGACTGTTTCTGTCTAGAGACATTCTGTAATTGTTACACAAGAATTTTAATTAACATATTTGTACATGTTCAGTCAAATTATTCGGTTAATTTACAGCCTACTTTTCATTGGATTTTACAGGGAATTTTACCAAATCAAGTTTAGATAAGTTTTCATGTTCCGTTATAGCCTATGAATTAAATGTACTCTACTCAGAAATATTGAGGATTTACTACGGTTTACTCTTTATTCTTTGAGTAAAAGTGATACGTTTAAAGAGTACTCTATTCGTTTTATCCTTCATAGCTCTTTGATTTAATAGAGTTTTTGCTTATTTTGTTAGTCACACCAATCCTTTAATATTTCTTTTGTATATAAAAGTTTTTTGGAAGCTCTAGATGGCCTATATTCTCTAAAAACTTCTGCGCCAGTTAAATATTACAAAGTATATATTTTTTCACATTAGTTCATTCCGATAATTTTAAAAAACAATTACAAATATTTTTAATATACTTTTAGTATCAAAACCAGCTTAATTGTAACAGTTTAAAAATTATAAAATAAAAAAACTATAAATTTATTTAAAATACAAAGTTATTGAGACAAATGGAATGCTTAAAAAAATTTTACCAAAATTAACAAAATAAACTAATAAAAATTAAATAAAATTTTGTAGAATAGTTTTAAAAATACTTTTAATTTCAAATTTTTGTTAAATTTAAATCATTACCTTAAAAAAGAAATTCTTATTACAACATTTAAATAAAAATCTTTTCCAGTTTTTATATTCCTGTAAAACTATTTTTAATGATATTTTGCTAATTATAATAAAAATAAACATTTTTTAAATTTATATTCTTAATTTGGGAATTACAGTTTTGTTTAATAGCTGCTATAAATCATTAAATACTTTTATTTAAAATAAAATTTATCCGAATATAAAATTTATATAGATTTTATTATATAAAATTTTTAATGTGTTCTATAATCTTAAAGACATATGTATTATATAACAATTAAAGAATTTTATTATTTTATTTATGTAAATATGAATGAATGAAAATAGTTGTGTGTTAATAATACATTTATATATATGTGTAACTAGAAGGACATACAACTGATTCGAATTTATATATTGACAAAAACAAAAATGCTTAATCCTCTTTAATAAACTAATCAGTAGTAGGTTATCTTTGTAATTAACTTTGAAAATAGTCAATAGGAGTTATCACTTGTCAGATATTGTGAATTGTTAAATAAATAGATGAATTAAATAAATGATTGAAATGTGTTTAATAAAGCGAGTAAAACTAAAAGTGATTCATATACGTTCTACTCAGAAAAAGAATTAGACTCTGAAACAATATAAGTATGGATTTAACTGGCGCAACCTAATATACACATACATTCCATGCCCATCAAATATCTAAAATATAAATCTTCAATGAGACCAATATCTAAGCTGATTATTTATTAGAAAATATCTTAGAACGTTGAACCCTTAGCTATAGGGTGTTCCCAAAAAATTAAAAAGATTTTACAACCCAAAAGTTAAATTAAAAAAAAAGAAAAAAATTTTAAGAAGATAAATAAAATAAAATAAGAAATTTTAAGAAGAAAAATCTTATATAAAGTCTTACCAACCCCCAAAAACAGTATTACATAAAAAATTCAAATTAATTAACTTGATATGAAATATCTTGTTCCCTCCGAAAAATCCCTCTTACCAATGACAGAAAATCTATATTTTTCTTATATAAAATTTTCTTTTAAAATTCTCTTACTTTCTTGTAAAATCACTTTTCCACTCTTTACTTTGTTTATCTTTTTAAACATTTTTGAATTAAAATTTTACTTTTCTTTCTTTCCACTTTCCCCTTTCTCAATAAAAAAGAAAATTATTTTCTAACTCAGTACTTTACGTACTTTACTGTCACAAGTACTTTTTTTTTAGATATGTAATACTCTCAGTATAATTACATCAATCCTTTACAAAAATTGGTTTTGTCATTTATATTTTTCGTTCCCTTCTGTAACTCTGATTTCTTTCGAGTTTCGACTTATTGTTAAGAAAATTCAACATAAAAACATATTCATATGTATTTTCCTTTATAATGTTAATTTTTAGTTTTTCCCACTACTAATCCAGCGAATGCACTAAAGTACCTATCAACCTACATACGTTTTAAAGTTTAATAATATTATTCTCTGTATGTAATAAGAAAGTTGTGAAAAAGTTTTGTAATAAATTTTTCCCAAAAATAACCAACATATAAATACTCCCACCCACTCTTACAATATTAAATACCAAATTTAATTTTTTGTCAAGTACATGAGATTTAAATATCTTTAGATAAAAAAATTAATTTAATCTAAAGTACATTATGATGCTCGTATTATATTTCGTTTTGTTTTAAAGCTATTATTTTGGTATCCCTGATTTGGAAGTATAATTTGACTATTGATTAGAGTTTTTTTTCGGGTCCTTAACCTGAAAACTTTGAGGAAACCTCAAAAAATATGGGTTTAGTTGTATTAAAATTAATATTAAACTTAATATTTTGTAAGAATATGTGATACAAAGTTAAATTGTCCAATACTTTAGTTTTAGATTACTTTTCGAGTTATATCTTTTGTTGATATGTATTAGATCTAACCCCATTATACGCTATTGATGAATTAACATCAAAATGCAGTGAACCAATGAGCTTCTAGCGCTAGTTCATTCACAGAGCCATACTTCAGTTTGAAGTGAAACGTGGTTGATTGCATTTCTAAAAAGTGGCAGTCGAATGCGACGAATGACAGGTTAAGAACAATTGAATTCTTCTTGTGTAGATATATGGGAATATAAACTTACTACGAGTTTACAAGTACAATTAATTCCATTTTTATCCAAATTTTTGTTTTCGCCTATACAAAACATCACGATTTAAAAAAAAATCAATTCTCTTTTTAGATGATCGAGTTTGAATTAACGGGATTTAAAAAAAAAACTAAATTCGATTTAAAACGAATCGATGTTTTCGATATTCTGGAAAAAAATTTATAAATAAAAGTCGCGTAAAAAGAGAACTAAGTGTACAATTTAGTATATAGGAAGCTGCTTAATTCGGTCTTAATATTTAAACTATTAAGAACGTCTCTGCCAATTTATATTAAGGTTTAAAGTGATTTTCTAATGTTGTAGCCCCCACTTAATCCATAAGTGAAGACGTACTAATTGACATATTTGATAAGTACAATTTATTAAAACTTAAATTTAAGAATCGAAGTAAGTAAAGCAAGCAATAAATCTTAAAGGTATCTTAGCAAATCTTAGTATGCATAAGACCTTCTCTTTTGATAGTATAAAATATAATAGAATATTCATAGTAAAAACCAAAACATATTCAACTTATCATTGATAACTTTTTCTATTTTTTTAGAATATTCTAAAAAAATTATTTCCCTCTAGGATATTTTACTTTAATCGTTGTCGTCTTTTTCTGATCTTATCCTACCCATACACACAGACACACATATTAAACGTTTTCTAAAATATATATCTATATATTAAATGTCAGTTATCTTTTACATAAACTTTCAGATTTATGTAAAAATAAAAAAAAAACTGTGTGTAAGAAAATAAAATAAAAGAAAAGTCGATAAAATAAATCCAATGGTTTTGATTTACAGACGAGGTATTAAAGAATTATACGCTACATTCATGAATATCTAATATATAATATATATATCTCTATATAACTGTTACTTGTAAGATGAAAAAGACTTTAAATAGTGATAGTTTCCAAATAGAGGAAAACAGATCCAATCCCATAAAATGGAAAAAGATAATTAATCATACAAAATTTCTATAAGAAATTATTTCATTGTTTCATAAGAAAATTTCTTTACTTAAATTGATACTTAGAAAAAAAATATTAAATACAAAATCCCTATTTATGTCCTTGTTATATTCCTTGTATTTCATAAAAGTTTCCAATGTACAAAATTGATTATAAGAAAAAGATTATCTTTAAAAAATAAATTATTAGTTTTTATAATAGGATACAAATTTGCAATAAATATGTTTATACACATGTGTTAAATTATAGATGCAATATAATAAAGAATTATTTAAGAAAGTCATTTAATCCTGTTACATGCTATACTAATTGTTATTGTATTTGATGTACATAAATTCAGTGTCACAGAACATTAACAGTGGCGAGCTGTAAATATTTCAAGTGCAGTTAGTGATGATTCTAGAAAATTATTTCAACCTTATTTAAAAACCACTCAAGCAGGAACCTTTTAAAAAAACACCTTTCAGTTAAACTTTTAAAAAATAGTTTAATGGGTAAAGGGTGATTCATTCTGACTAGGTTTGAAAAGCATTTGTATATAAGACGCATTTTGAGTTTTTTTCTAAGTTTTATCAATTACAGTTAATTATATTAAGCGAATAAATTAAATTTTTAAATATATGGTAAAGTAAAATAAACTTTATATTCATATCTTTTAACCAGGGTTATGAAAAACTCAAACTTCGACTCAATTCCTCAATTCACTCAAATTTGAGTCTGTTTGTATCTTGAAAATGAGTTATATAGCTCATCACCCAACTCAATTTTTTTTCTCAAATTGGAGTGCAAACATTATTAAGGTATAAAAACTTAATTACAGCGTATATCATATTATAAATATTAACATCATTGTATTAATAATTTGAGAGCCCTCGAATTTTGAGCGCTTTACGACACTAGTATGCGAGTTAACTGTTCGCACTCTAATTTGAGTAAAAACATTGAGTTGAATGATGAGTTATATTTGCTAAATAAATCTTCTAATATACAACCCAAGATCTAAGTAATGAAATATAAAAACGTGTTTTAATTGAAATAATTAAATAAATAATATAAATACATAATATTATTTTATTTAAACAGTTTTTTTTTCAAAAAATATGTATCAAATTCATTTTAACTGAATACCATCACTGTTCATTAAAGGACATTATATAATTGCATATATATTCACTTTTAACCTTTTGTTATAGGGCATTTTCTTTAATAAAATTAATTTTCTAAGTAATTTGTTAAGAATTTATCATTTTATTTTGTAAAAGGATTTTGTAATTGTATATTTTTTTATATATTTGTATTTGTATATGTAGCTGTGTAATATAAAACTTGAAGTAATTGAGCTGATTAAAAAAATGCATTAATTTAAAAAAAAAAATATTTTATATAGATAATGTTCATTTGATCTCAAAGGAAGGATATCATTACATAAGAGTGTGTGTATGTGTATGTGCGGGCGTTTCTTTACTTTTCATTTAGATAATTTGAGAAATTGAAAATGAGTACTATAAAAAAATGTAAGTAAGTACCAAAGTATCTAATGATTTAAAAAAAATGATTAAATTTATTATGATGAGGTTTGGATTTTAATGTCTTTTGAAGAAAGTTGAAGAGACGTTTTCTTTATTAAGTTTTTAAAAATGTGGAGGTGTCATATAATTTATTTGGTTTTTTGTTATATAAGTTATATTTTGAGTTTTTTTTGAGTTTGTGTTTAAATACTCAATTTAATCTTATAGTATATACGAATTAATTCTTTAATTATTAAATACAAGGTGGGTTCAAGTTTAGCATTAAACGATGATTTAGTATTAATTACTTAGTTCATTAGGTAATACTTGAATGTTCAGTAATTAGAACTCTGAAACTCGCAGTAGCTACTTCAACTAATTCAACATTTTGAGTCGTAAAGCAGATTTTAATTCATTATATATTAAGAAATTGAATAAAAGTTTTTATTATTTGTAAAAATAAGTTAATATAAACTGATTTTTACCGTTCAGTATTCTTTGTTCTATATGGAACAAATTTTGTACTGAAATAACAGTATAAAACATTCTTTTAAAGATGTGAGAGAGATATATGCAATGTAATAATTTAAATTATATTGCTTTAAATTTTAAATTATTTCAAGTTTAACAATGGAAATTAAAAAAAAATATCAATAAAATGTATTTATACCCCATTGTTCTTTTGCTGTTTTTGTAATGTTCTATATGGAACATGTAAAAGAAAAATTCGTTTTTGATCTTTTGAAACATGTTTCAAACCTCAATATGGATTAGAAATTATACAATATTACTTAGAATTTGAATTATGCACATTTTTTTTTTAAAAACTTCATTTTGTACACTCTTTTCTTAAAGTAAAACTCCGGGTTCAAAATAATACCTTATTGAAGTTAATTTAGCCATTTCGTGTAATATCTCAACATGCTACATATCTACTTATCAGTTATATTATGGTCATCTATTTATACTTAAATTTAATTTAAAATAGTTCCTCCAGGCATTTAATTATAATAAATGTTAATCAGTGTGTAATCTTCAACCCACGACTTTTATTATTACATTAAATGTACTAATTACATATCTACTAGCTGTTATGCTCAAAAAATTCTTTAAAATGTTGGGTTTAATTTTATGGCTTCTTTAATAAAATCCCTAAAATAACAAAGCAACAAAGTTTTATTTAACTTTCTTTTCTTTAATTTTTCAAGTTATTTTAAAAGCGGTTTTTTTTTAAAAAAAAAAAATGGAGGAATTTCTAAGATTATTTAAAGAAATTACAACGTCTTTAGAATATGTATTACATTAAAAGTTCTAATTTTTGAAGAGGAAAATTAAAAAAAAACTTGGAAAGAAAATCTTTTTTTTTTATTATCGTTTTGTTTATTCTTTCAATATTCCAAATTAAGGTGAAAATGTAAACGAATCTAAGTAAAGAAAAAGAAGAAACAATTTTAAAACTAAAGAAATTGCTTATTATGCTATATAATTACAATTAAGAAAATCTTAATCCACCTTTTATTAAGGTCAAATTCTTTTAGATTTTCTTTTGTTGTTTTGTTTTTTCTTAAAATGTACTTTTAACCCATATAACCCTTACAAGACAAAAAAAAAACCATATTGTCCATTGAAGTCGGGGTGTAATTTGGGTTAATAAAATAATTGAGAAAATTACTTCTGGCTATTTATTTTTTAAATTGTATTTTGTACGTAATATATAAGTGACCATTGTGTCTCCCTGTATAGTAATGACTTAAAATTACAGTGCAGTATAATGCAGTACGTACAGGTAATAGTTCTATATTACTTTAAAATTCAAACAAATTGCAACGAACCCTAAGAACATCCATAATTCACAATTCTGGTATGGATTCTGGATTTCCCTCGACCCCTGAACTTAAAAGTTAAGATATTCCGTGGGAAATATATATGTTGAGAGATACTCCATAATACCTGTAGAAAAGTAATGGTAGGTTCTTTTCTAGAAATTTGTTTGAACATTTCCGACAAGTCTACTATGTAAGCCTCTATTAGATCAGGGCTTATGCATAGAGGTCATAAATATCTTGTATACAGAAACTTGTTGGAACTGTCCTGTAATATTTACTTAATAAAAGCTTCTCTTAATAATATTCGTATGCCGAATCATTTTAATGTAGGAAATTAGATAAGAACTTTGTTAGTTCTGCAATTACGGATAAAAATCACATTCCATTGATAAGTCTTAATTAAATTCCCATATTTAGATGTTCCATTCCACTATGGTTTCTTGAAAAATCTCTGTTACTACTTAAATGTGTGCAGCAAAAATCATAAGTTCTAATACGTCGATTGCTTCATTAATTCAAGACTCTATTAGCACTTTGGGTCTTTGTAAGAGTATAGAACAATTTCAAGTGCTGGAAATTAAATACAGCCCTTACATGATTTTACCCCCTTTTGACTAATAAATCCACGTTGAATTATAATACCTTAGCCCAAATTAACTCTACTGAAATCCTACAAAGCTGTTCTCGAACAAATTACATTTAAATTAGTTTCTATTCTATTAACTAAATTTTTAATATTATTTTATAATGCACACCTTTCCATAAATGGGATCTGGTCATTTTATATCAGTTAAGCATATTTGCAGTACAAAAAGAAATTGAAAAATTTTACTAATTTAAAGTATAAGTAAACAAAGAACTTTTTTAAATCCAGACAAAATCTTTTAAGTAATGCAAGGCTAAAAAACAAACAGAAAATTTTACAGCAAAAAAAGCCTAAGAAAAGAAAAAAAAAACTTGTTAAAAAGTTTTTCAATTGATTTTCTTTCAAATCTCTTATGCCTCTTATTCGCTCAAAAAAAAACATGAAAATAGAGATAAAACCGATATGGATAAGAAAATTCTGAATCATCCCTGGAAAATTGAAAAAATAAATTTTTCACTTTAATGTATATCTAGATTAATCAATATCTCTCTTTGGTATATTGATTCTTTTGATAATCGACTATAATTTATTTTTTTTTCTTGTATTTTCCTTTTCTTTCAAATTTTCTTTTGATATCACTGGACGTCTATAACTTGAGGGATCCAAAAAAAAAGTTTCAAATTTCCAAAAAAAAAATAATTTAAAATGTTTGAAATGGTTTAAAAAATTCTAAAAATGAATTATTGAGGCGCCGTAAAATAAGCCACCGCTAAATAAAAGCTGCGAGAGTAAATAGAAATAAAACGTGGGTTGTATTTCACATTGAAAAAGAAATAATGCCCCGAAGTGCTATTTCTCTTTCAATTTAGCAATCGATTTTCTAAGAAAGCCTAGGGATGTAATCCTCAAAAAGTGGTTTAATTTCACATTCAACGAGAAATATCACCCCCGAGTCTTATTTATTATACCATGTATTCAAAATATTCCTCTTCTCCACAGTTTTTACTACATGTCTAGGGGATAAATTTGAATTAGGAGAAGTTTGAAAGTTGGGTTCAAAATTGTGGAAAGGGGGAATATCCTGTTTTTGGATCTAATTCTAAAATCCCATCAGAAGAATATTATCGCGTTTTATGAATTAAAACCGCGGGACTTCATTTTTTAAGATATGAAAGATTATATTGATAGAGTAATATTACTTCGAGGCTTTATTTCTAAAGAATCTAAAATTACATTGAAAGAGAAATACCATTTTGGACCTTTATTTCTCATATTTTGTCCACATTTACCATTAGAAATAACACCCCGAATGATTTATTTCGCAGGGGCCTATTTAAAAGCACCAACTTTTTTGGATGCGACTTTGAAATATATTTGAGGTTCAATACAATTAACTCCAATTAAAGTTTTTGAATATTTTGCAAACAAGATGGGTTTGACCCTTCTCCAGCCTTTTTCCTAACTTTTTCTAAGAAAAACTTTTATTGTTCTAATTCCTTAAAATTAATTTTATAAATCAAATAAATTTTAAATTTATCTATTGAATCTGTCCTACCCTTTCGACTCCAACTTCAGAAGAAACTAATTTTATACCCACTTTATTTTGGGTCTACAAATCGATTTTGAAAAAACCAAAAATAAAAAGAAGCAATTCCCGAAAAATGGGCATAGAAAATATGGAAATTGTACGTGAAAAAATTTACACGACAAAATTGAAGATAATCCCGTTTCTCGAAATGGGAAGCACCAGTTTTTTTAAATTGCAAAAGAAAATAATAAGGAAGCAAAAAAAAAATAGGGAATCATGTAAATAGATAAGAAATGACCAGTGATACAATATAATTCCAATTTTCAGACCAATGAACTTTTAGGAAAAGTTGTGTAAGTGAAAAACAAAATCCGAAAAAAAAGCGCAAAAATAATATAGGAAAACTGTAATAAAAAAATGAGCAAGACAAAAATGATAAAGAAAAAAAAATGGAAAATGAAAAAAACAATTTTTTTTTACATTTTTCTAAGGCCCTTCATAAAATTTATTATTTGTTTCTTATCATGTTCCATTAATTGGGTCATCTAAAGTATAGAGAAGACTATAGTGTACAGCCACACTTTATTGTAGATACAACAAACTGATACCTAAATATTATATCAAGCCACTTGAATTTGTTTAGTTTTTTTTTTCTTATTATGCTGTCTCTTTCTAATTTCTATATAATATATTGCAAAAACTTGTGCTTCTTTCACCTTTTTGTTTTTTTTATTTTGCGTGATTTGTATTTTTGTGAAGGAAAATCTAAAGATACTTTAATACAATCAATATATAGGTTTGGTTAAAGGTATACCGGAAAATGTGGTGTATATTGAATGACGATCAGAGGACAAGGATTATATTGTGAATTGGGATTGGTGTTCTTTTTTTGTTTTGGGGTTTTTTTATTCTTAGACCCATCTTTTATTTTGTGTTAAAATTTCTTGGAAGGAAATAAGGAATCCATTATTAATTAGAAAGTTAAAAAAAAAATAAAATGCCTATCGGTGTACGTGATTTGTAATTTAAATTGTGCGAAAATTAAGAATTTGGTTAAAATTATCGTCTCATCATACAAAATACGAATTTTTTTTTTTATGAAATTATTTGAACTTGAAGTATGGGTTTTTGGTAATTAATACTAAGAAAAAAAAGTTTTGGAAAATTTCTTTAAGATTTGTTTTCAAATTAAAAGAAGAAGCCCTTTTTTCAAATATAAATTAAAGTAAACTAATTTTTTTTTAACCCTAGTTTTATATTCGAGGGTGTGACGTTGTCCCTGTGACTCTTTGACATATTAAACAATTATTCATTCTAAGAAAATAGATACACCTAAGTTCTCTGATGTCCAACTTTGATGTCCACAGCACAGAAAGGGGATTAAAAGCTTTGTGATTACGTCTTCGACACTTCAAAGCGTTCCAAAAAATAGGTTTGACATTTCAAAGCGTTCCAAAAACGTCGTCATTGCACTGAGTAGAATTCCAGAATTTAGTATATTAAATTCCTGTTTTTTAAATGTTTAATTTGAAACTTAAGTTTGTTGGGTGACAATCAAGAGTGCAGTTTATTGGGTGAAAATTGTAGTTTCCATAGTTTCTTAAAAATATTTTAAATGTTCGATTTGATTAATTCGATAGAAGGAAGATTAATAACGGACTTCTCAATTTCAGATTACCTTCCCAATAAACCAATAATTTTATGGGTTTATTGGGTATGTAATAGTTGGGTAGCTAGGTAGGTAAAGTCCCTGTAGTATTATTTTATAAATATACATTTTATATATAAAACTATAAAGAAAAAATCGGTTAAATATAAAAATTACCTTTCTAATTAAACTAATACAGATTCTTAAAGCAAATCTTGAAGACAAATACCTAATAATATAAGTAAGGAATCTTAAGATATTTTGTTCAATTAACCGCACGTTGGAATTTCTTTGGTTTTATTTCAAATATTCCAATAACTTTGGTTTCCCCCTTAAGATAATTTCACTTATGTATACATAAGAAGTATATATATATACATCGTGTACAAGAAGTATATATATATACATCGTATACAGTATGACGCTCCTTAAAAGGATTTTAATAAGACTAAAATGTTTTTTATTTTTTTTTTTTACTTCCTTCCAATCCTTCCGATTGAGTGTTAATTGGTAATTTTATGAATTATGGATTCCTTAAGATTTTGAAAAGGAACAAGTGTAGAATAGAAATTTTTTTTTAGATACCTACTCTTTAATTCTTTTGATTTTGTTTTTCTTATTGATAATATTAAATGACTTTGCGATTGCCTTTTCTACAGCCACTCGAACTTAAGAAGTTTTCTAAACAATATTCCTAACTATTTATGCATATGTATGTATTTTCTTATATGAATATTGTATAGTAAAATTGGATTTTTATTTAAATTTAATTAGATGATTCCTTTATTATTAATTCTGCGCTTCTGTTTAACTTAAATGAAAGAAAACTGAAAGCCTTCTATACAATTTATCTATTAAATAATCGAATCTATTTAATTCTCCAGATACATCAGGTTTTTTATTATATAAAAATTAAATGAGTATTTGGATAATGGGGAATTTGATAGAAGTATATATGGTTAAAGATCTATTTAATATAATGTATAGAATACATATAAATTCTTTAATTTTGATTAATTACACTCGTTTAAAAATTCGATATTAGTTGAGGTTGAGGTTTACATTGAATCGACACACACACATAATTATTTTGAGGAGTTGAATACCAGTTGAGGAGGTGAATAACAGTAAAATACCAGTAATAAAATAAAAAAAAAACTTCTTTATAGAACAAAAAAACTTTAATTAATTAGGTCTGAAATTGGAACTGAAGTGGGATATTGAAACAGATTAAGTTCAAGATTTAAAGATGAGAGAGAAGAGAAAAAGTTTTTTTCCTTGTCAAAGAAGAGAAAAACGTGGAAAAATAAACTTTTTCTTTTTAAAGAAAATTAATTATTTAGTTGAATTTTGTATTTTTTTGTATTTAATTTTTTTTTTTTATTAAATTATTTATTAAGATTAATTATTATTTAATTACAATTTATCGCAAAAAATTTAAAAATTAAAGTACCGTAATTTCCTACAACTATGTACCATTTTTGGTATATTTTGTAAAATATTTCAGAAAGTTAAATCTGTAGAAAACCCTTTCTTTGGCTTTGAATAATTTAATATTTAACTGAACTAAATCCGCGAGAACAGCTTTCTAACTCATAATTTGCAACAAATAGAATGGAAAAGATAGTGGTACATTGTTGTATTCTAAGTTGCGCAACTATAGTCCAAATATGGTACATTGTTGTATTCAGAGTTACTATTAGTTCATCCATGTATTTTCAATACTGGACCATAGTTGTGTTTGCAAATTTTGTATGAATACATAAAATTAATAATTTTAGCAGTAATACTACTTTTCACTAAAAATTAAAAACAACAAAAACTGTGAATTTCAAAATTTTGATTTTTGTCTTTTTTGCTCGTAATTGAAATTCTAACTAAAAATAAATCAATACAAACTAAACTGCAGTTTATTAGAAAACCAAAAATGTCATAATTAGTAAAAATTACGCTTCAACTTAAGTTTGGCTTAAATTTTTTATTTTTAAGTTTTTTGGACCATAGTTGTAGTGCTGTACCATAGTTGTAGGAATTTACGGTATGTTATTAAATTTTTAACTTTTTTTTTTTTGATAATTAATAAAATAATTTGAGAGTTTGTTCGTAATTTTTGGAGATTTTATGAAAGTATCGGGGATGTTCTTATTTTATGTTAAGATAATAGAAGAGCAATTTATGAGCTTTTTATTTTATAAGCCAAAAAGAATCAGTATTAAGATCAGAGGATAAATTTAATTTTAGCAAAGGGGCTCTAATTATAATGTGATAAATATGTTAAAAGTTAGCAGTCCCTTTAGAAGTTTTTTTTTTATCCAAAAAAACCTATAAATATATGTATATACAAGTAACCCTCCTACAACACGGTAGCTAAGTCCCTAAAAAATGCCGCGTTGTAAGAAATCGCGTTGTAGAAGACATTAATTTCATACAGAAATCAGAGTTTGGTTCCAAATCATAAAATGGTTGTTATATGGTATATACTAAATATATTTTTGTATTTATTTATTGAATCCAAACAACATAATTTGATAATACATTCATTTATTTAAACAAAAATAAAACCAAATATTTAAGCCTGTTTCGAACATTTTGTTCGTGGTCGTACTAATTCAAATTCGCAGCTATCTAATATCAGATTTTAGTACCTTTTCGATGCTCACTTGTTTTAAAAAATCTTATTGTAGTCTACATGCTCTTGTATTGTAAATCTTTATTAATTTCTTGATAGGGAACTAGTTAAGCATTTGACATTTCCAAGAAATTAGAGATATCCTTAATTAAACTTATTTCATTTCATTAATGAAATAAGCTAAACCAAGAGTTAGAGTCAAAATAACATTCTTATATTTCAATTGTTACTCAATATGGAATTTTATTAAAGTTTTTATTTATATGTAAAATTATAAAATTAATTTTCTAAAATGCCATAAAGTTTAGAGTTTAGAAATATTAATAGGCTTAGAAATAGTCCTAAAATCTCGAAATATATAACCTTAACAATTTTTAACAGTTTTAATAAAAAATCTAATTGTAAATTAAAATTTAAGATTTAAAAATAAGTCAACAAATCGGATATTCCAAATGTTTAAAAAAAAAACCACTCCCATTGCAAAGATACATTAATCTGTAGTTGTAGAACAAGCTCTTCAAATCTTGAATAATATTTATAAGATACAGGAATTCTTCTTTTGTATAACAAATTTGGTTTTCGTATTTTGGGTTTGGGTTTACCCCATAAAATGCCCCTAACCCAAAAATACAGATACTTGAAAGATTTAATAACCAAAAGTATATTTAAAATTTTCTTTTTTAAGTGGTCATAATAATATACCAAATTAATTTACATATGTAATATAAGATATAAAAATATATATGTATATATTTTTTCCTCTTCATACTTTTATTTAATGTTTTTTTAATATTATTTTACATTTCTTTTGTAAATCTTTTTATTATATATATATATATATATATATATATATTATAATTTCTGTGTAATTTTTGCAAACACTTCAAAATTTTATAAAGTATTTTTTAGAATAAAAACCAAATACAAAGTATCTACTTATGGATTAATTAGTAAAATTATTATACGGTATATATATTTTATAAGTAGTTAAGTATATATATATATATATATATATATACATTAAATTATTATTATTAAAAGTGTAACATAAAAGGATCAAAGTGATATAAAATAATGTGAAAAAGTATTAATATATAGCGGTACATTATCATTAAATATTAACAATGTGTAAAAAAATATACATATATATATTTATGTATTAATTATATTAATATAACATTTTATTTTATTATTTTTTTTTTTAATATTAAAAATTACATTTAAAACAAAATTGAGATTAAAAGGTTTTTTAAAAATAAAATAATTTAACACTTACCTTTAACAAAAAATCCTATTATTAAAAATAATCCTAATAATTTATGATGATTGTTTGCCATTCTAATTATCATATCTGACTTTTTAATATTTTTTTATTTTTGTTTTTGTATTTTATTATTATTTAAAAATTCTTTGTTTTTTTTTTTTTTTTATTATAACTTTTTAATTTTTTATTTTTTTAAAATATTATTTTAATTTATTTTATTAAATCTATATATATACAATTGTATGTATAGATATATTTTATATAATATACATTACAAAAATTAATTCACGTGTATTATTTATACAATGGAGTTTGTGTAAAGTTGAAAAATTTTTATACTCCAAAAAAATAATAAAAACTCAACTCATTTATTCATTTTTCTATTATAATATTATGTATCATATCTTTGTATATGTGTATAAGTGTACTTCCTTTAATTTCTATAAATACTTGGGAAAAATTTTATAGTATATTTTATTCTTGATGAGTTCCCGTTCTTTTGTTCTTTGTTTTTTTTTAAATCACATAAAAAAAACCCAGTAAACCAAAAAATCAGTTTTTTTTTTTTAAGTGCAGAATGGATGCACTAAAAAAATTTCCACATAATAAAATTTCCTTGTTTAATTTTTACTTTGGTTTTTTTTTTTGTTTTTTCTTTACATGTTTAATATAAAGTTGACACTCATTTTATAGTAATAATAAGGATATGTGTCTAATAATAATAATAATATGCCACCACTGTGTTTTGAAATAATTTTTTATTTTGTTTTTATTTTTTATTTTTTTCTTCTGTTAATTTTACTAGTGAAGTAGTTGTTGTTGTTGTTGTTGTTATTGTTATTGTAGTAATGCAGTATACGCTTTAACTGTTACAATGAATAGAAATTTAATTTTTTACTCTTATGTTTTGATTTTTTTTTTTTTTTATCTCACACTCTTTCTCTCTCTCTCTTGTTTTCTTTTAAGTATAATATTTAATCTCATGTAGTTACATAATATATTTTGAAGTATATTTTTTAGTGGAGTTTGTGAGTGTGTGTGTTTTTGTATTAAAATTCATTTACATATTATTATGATACTGAATGTTATCCTTATTATATTTCATATACAAAAACAAAACACGATTTTTGCATGAGTCAACTAATTAAGGACTATTATAAAAGTGTAACATATATATTTATATATATATATATTGAATATAATAGCAGAGATGATAATGATGATGCAAACAGGATGTAACCAAAATGCAGAAAAAAAAAAATTTCGAATAACAAAATAAGAGTATTGAAATAAAAAGTATTCTGTATGAGTAATAAGAGTGTGTAAAAGATAGTTATAATCAAATTTTTAATTTTCTTTCTTTTTTTTTTCACTTCTTTTTAATTTTTCTTTTATCTTTTTCTTTTATTTTTTAATGTGCAATTTTTTTTTTTTTTTATATTCAAAGTTAATTTTTGGAATTTTTTTCCAGAGTTAGAATTTATTTTTAAAATTTGATATTATTTAAATTAAATTAAAGTTTTTAACTCATTTTAGTTGTTAGCTGATGATATTACTAATGTTACTGTTATTATAAATTTTATTATTGTTATGGTTTTTGTTGTTGTCGGTAGAGTTGGTAATGTTGGTGATGATGATGCAACCACGTTTACTGCATAAAATAATATTTATGTACATAATAATAATAATAATAAGAAAAAAATAAATATTAAAAACAGGATTAAAGATCACAGATGTTTTTATTTTGATTTTTTCATTTAAATTTTTGTTTTATTTTCAATTCGTTTTATAGTTATAATTTGTTAAAAATTATATTTTAAAATTTATAAGGATATATTATGTATATATATATATATATGTATATTATGCAATTTCCTGTATTATTATTTTTAGCTTTTAATCCTTTTTAAAAATAAATTTTTATTATTTGTAAACTTAATAAAAAAAAAAAAAACGAATTTTAATACTAACGTCCTTTTTGTTTAATGTTTTATATATATGTAAATATATTTGTATTTGTTTGTGTGTAAGGACGTATTTATTATATTATTAAAAAAAAACGGATTTTTTTTTTTTTACTTCAAAAAAGTTTTTAATATAAAAACTTAATTAGAATATCGGTGGAAAATAACATTATTTCATATTTATTTATTTATTTTTTTTTTTAATTAAATTTTATTATTAAGTGTTTTATATTTTTGTTTTAATTTAATTTTTGTTTTTTTGTTCTTTGTTTTTTTTTTGAACGAAGTGTTAAAATCATTTGATCTTTATGCAGCAATGCATAACAGCAAATTAAAAATAAAAAAATTTATTTAAAATATTTGTTGAACAAATCTGAAAATAGATAAAAAAAAAAAATAAATTAAATTTTATAATAAAGGATTTAGTAGGTATGTAATGGAATATTTTATTTTTTTTATAATTATTATTTAAACTAAGTACTTTAGCTCATTCAAAAAAAATACTGATTTAATAAAAGTCCTAATGGTAATGGAACTTCAATGGAAAATATACACTGGTGAATAAATTACTGATTTATGAAAACAGGAAAGTTTTAATTTTTAAGTTTTAGTAAGTAGCACTTCAATGCTGAAGGTTCCCAAATTTTTATTAAGCAAACTTATGAGGTTTTTTAGAGGATCCGATCATTTTTTTATATGACTCCTACTAATTTCTGAGGATCTAGCTTCTCCAAAAATTTCAAAATTCTGTCTTCAACTATTTAGGAGATTTTGCAAAATTTTGCAATAATTGAGTTTTAAATAATAGTAAATTTCAAGGATATTTTCAAATATTTATACACTTTATAAAAACAGTTGTCTTGTACCGTTTTCAGATTGAAAATATACTTAACAGAGCTCTTGTTATAACAATTTGAATATAGGGCATTTTCGGACTTTGGTGGGCTATATCTCTGTAATTGATGGGGCTACAGAAAAAAGTTGTTCCTTAAAACTATGTTGTAAAAGTTTTTATAAACATACAGACGGACGGTCAAAGTGAAACCAATAAGTACATTATTCAAATTTTTTTTGAAAATCTGCTAAAATACTAAAATAAATGAAATTCTACCGATAACATAAAACCGCTACGGTAACACTTGATACCTATTCATAAGTCCTGTGTGAACTTCAATTCAGCTTATATCAAAATTGGTATTACATTAGAAAATATAGATCTAATCATTTATTAAATCACATCTTATTATAAATTAATTTAGTTTTTTGATTAAACGTTTATTTAAGGTTAGAAATAATTATTTTCAAATAAATGAATGACAGTAAAACTAATTAAACAGTTATAAAAAAAATACGTTTATTATTAAAGTCGACAAAGCATAATTCTGATTGCTAAAATACCGTTTCGTTAATTACAGAACTCAGCATAAGTTGATATTGCAAATCATTATAAAAAACACGATTTTTGTAATTAATATTGAACAACGATTTTTGGAAATTAAGATAAAAACTATTTTAAAAATCATAATATCGATTTTCTGACTTAAACACTTTTTGTTCCCATGTAAATTTCGAAAAAAAAATTAAAATATTTGTTTTTTATATTCTTTTGCCAATTTAAAAGTGATTAACTTCAATTTAAAATTTTTAAATCTCTTAAATTCATACATTATAAAAAAAGAAAAAATTGGAAAAGCAATTAAAAAAAATTTTAATTGCTTTTGTCAAAATATAAACAAAAAAAAAAATTTGTTATGTGCCATCACTATTAATACTCCTCTTCTACCGCTAACTTAAAACACCTACAATATTTTACCTATACAATTTTTTACATAAATTAAAAATAAACATACACGATCTCTCGAGACATCTGTCACTTTTTAGAAAAACAAAAATAGCAAAACAAAAACAACAACAAAAAAAAAAATCTTGTAGTGCCTCCCTTTATCGACAGATTTTGTCAACAACCAATTCACATTTCCAAGAAAACATGTTCGCCATTTTCAAAAAAAAACATTTAAAAAGTAATCACTAAACATTCTTATTATACTACGTGTATGTTTACCTATACAAATACATATATATCTATTTGTATACTTTTGAATACACCTTTGACTTGATCTTTTTTGTGTAGAAGTAAATAAAAAATGAATTTAATATTGTTTTCTCTTTTTTTTTTTTCTTTTTATTTTTGGCAAGTAAAAACAAAAGAATAGAAAGAGACAAAAAATGTATTAGAATATTTGAATGCCTACACCTGTTATCATTATTCAACTACTTACAAAAATAAATGAAATAACAGAATAACATAGAATTACTGTCACTGTTAATTGTTGTTGTTTTTGTTTATGTTTAGAATAAAATTAAATATACGAATATACGAGTATTAAATATTAATATTATCTAGTGTTGGAAAGAATGTTATGTTATTTTTGTTTTTTTAATTTTTCTTCATAATTTAAATTAAAAAAAAAAAATAAATAAAAAAATGGAAAAGTCCGGAAAATGTTATTTTTCTTTTCTTTTTTCACCTTTTCTAATTTATTAGTTTTTTCTGTGTCTATTTATTATTTTTAAACATTTCTAGGTATGTATATGAAGGTGTGCTAATTAAATTAAATATATATATATATTATGTATATATATAAATTTTCTTAAATTTTTAATTTAATTGTTTTTTTTTGTTAACATGTTGAATAAGAACTTTAATTTAAGAAAATTGTTTAATTTTTTTTTGTTATATAAAATTAACAGGGTGTAACAGCGTTGAAAATTATTTTGAACTAAAATGCAATAATATTAGATATGAATGTTTTTGATATTTGAATACATGGATGGTATATTGTTGATTTATTAAGTTTTTAAGATTTTAGAAATTATATGAAATTAATTTTATTAATTAGTAGTAAAAATGTATATAGACAAGTTGTTGAACAAAGGTTCCATCACAGAGATTTTAAATTAAGAAGCGAAGTTGAATCTTTAGGAAATACTCAGAGTAATACAAAATTATGGGGAACTAAATTTATTTTGCCAAATTTTTGAAAGAAAAGTAACAGAATGTATCAGCCGTGATACAAATTGGTTTTTATAAAAAGCATGTGCTATACATTTTCCTAAAATGAAAAAAGTTCGATACTTAAACCCTCTGTAAAAAGTACTCCCAGAAATTTTGATCTAATTTTTTGGAGCTTTTTTAATTTGTTTTTTCTTATTTTAGTTTCTATTACAGAATTTGTTTATCCAAATCAAGTCAATTCGACTTCTTGGTCCCAAGAAATAGAAAAAGTCCAAAATTGATTTGAAAATACACAAATTAAATGTGAAAAGAGTATAACTAGTTCAATATTAATATTTGTAAGGGAGTTTGTATATTTATAAGCAAGTGTGTATTAGCAATCTCCTCAATTAATCCAAAGTCTTATAAGATTATCAAGAGGTTATTAATACCTAACTTCTTATCTTTACTTTATATTAAAAATTACTATGTGTACAATATAAAATGTATATTATTCCTAATAAATTAAATTGAACCCTATTGTTTTTTTTAAATATTTTTTTTTAATTCACAATTTCCTTGTTTTCATCATGGAATGTGAAAAAAAAAACACACAATATTTTGTAATATGATTAAAAAAACGTGATTCATTTATTGTTTTCTATTTATAAATTAAAATAGAAAAGCCTAAATAAAATTTGTTTTAAGATAAAAATACAATGACATAATTCTATCTATTAACAAAAAATATTTGAATAATTTTCCAACACTAATAATATAAAATTGTCATACTTATAATCTAAAACAATATATTTTTAATACAATGGTCCAATATATTTTATACGAAAGGTTAAAATTAATTTCACTATTTCATTTCAAGAAAAATTAAACCTCAAATCACATAATATTTTCATTAAATTTTTAATCAAAACAATAAATAAATCTGAAAATGTAAATATTCTGGATTTTCTCACCCAAACAAAATAAAAACCCAAAAAAAAAAAATGTCTGTTAATCTTAACATAGAAATAAAAGAATGGATGCTAGGTTTTTTTTTGTATTTAAAAGCATTTAAAATAAAAAAAAAATAAAATTAAGTTGGAATATATAGAACAGATCAAATCAACAAAAAGTACTAATATGTTAAAATCACCTTAAATGTTTTTTTCCAATTTTGTTTATTTTATATTTGAATAATTAAAGTTACCATACTATTAATATTAAGAAGAATTACTAAATGTTTTAAATTGATGTTCTTATAGATAAAAATTCAGATATTTCATAAAAACTGTTATACAGGGTGGTGCAAAATGACCGATATGCTTTGAATGTTTAATAATTTTTTAAATTTATTTATATTTTTTCAGATTTTTGTGAAGAAAACTTGGGGAACTGGAAATCGAACAGTACACAACATAACAGCGATAAAAAATTACGAAAAGTTATGAAAAATATAAAAAATCTAAAACGTTTCTCCATGTTGTTCAGAGTGGCGGAAAACGCCCGATAATGTTTGAATGTTGAAGACCTAGAGGTTTATTATGAAAAGTTGGTGCTTTTCTCCTCCCAAAACTTTCATATTAAAAACTTCGTTGTGATGCAGTTCCATTGCTATAAGCATATTTAATTGATGGAAAGTAAAAACATAAATCACATATAGATTATTTCCAGTGAATTCGGAATAATTTCGAAATAGTGTACGATTTGTTAAAAAGTAATAGTTCCGAACTTCTATTATTATAAATTTTAATTATCAACTTTCCTTATAACAGTTATATTAGTTATATGGTACCTAACTAAATGACAATTTAATAATGATACAGACCGTATTAAAACCAAGAACCTAAGATAAGTGAATCTATAAAATCTTCGGCTGTTAAAAATATTACTCTAATTCTACGGAGCACATATAGCACATATATCATCACCATATGGTCACCTTAATTTATTATTTGCATAAAATAGAGAAAAATTTTTAGAATATTAGATAAAAGCATAAGAACATAATATAGTTCTTTGTTTATACATTAATAAAATATACCACATTAAATAATACAATAAATATATATATCTATATATATATATATATATATACATTGGTATATACAGTCATTCTTTTCTACAATAAGGTACTTTCATACTAATTCTAAACTATTATACAACCCAAACAAAAGTCATAGCGATGCTGCTGTTGATGTCAATTAACGCGCTCTTATTCTTCTCAATTTGCTGCCAAACTTATTTTAATTTGAGAATGCGAACACTTACGCATGGTTACCAATTTTCGTTTTTTAAATCAAACATTCTTGCACGCATTATCATCAGTTCGTATCAAACATCACTAATGTAGCATTTAATAATACTCCAGAATATTAAGACGCTTCATACAAGAAAGAAAAAAAATCAAAAAAAAAAAAAACCAAAACAATTTTTCCGCGCTCAATTTTCTTTCTTCATATTATTATTTAAATATATTTTTATACATATAAAGGTACATATTAAATGTTTGTATGAATGTTTTTATATAAATTTAGGTAAACATTTAAAAAATTTTCTCACCAACAAAAAAAAATTTGTGAAAAAACAAAAGAAAATTTGAAAAAAAAAAAAAATTTCCGACTGGAAAATTCAGTTTATGATTAAATCTTCAACAGTTATGCATGATTAGATTAAAGATTTGTTGCGTGGAAAATCATTTGAAAATTTTTAGCGTTTTTCTTAAATTTTCTTGTTTTTGTAGAAAAGCACGTTGTTATTTTCGTTTATTTTTTTCATTTATTGTTTATTTTCATTTTCCTTCGGAAAATTATTATTTTGTTTAATTATTTTTGGATTTTTTTCTATTTTTGTGTTTAAAAAATTTGGAAAAATTGCATTTCCGTTTCAGCATTTTTTTTTTATTTTAGTGTTGTTCTAATATTGTTGTATAGCATGTGAAGAAAATATAAAAATGGTGTCAAAATAAAGGAAAAACAATAAAAAAAAAATTTAGTTCAAAATTTTAAAAATTTATTAATTAAATTTAATTTAATTAAATAAAATAATATTATTAAGAAAATTTATATTAAAATTAAATTTAAAAATTATAATTTAGTTTAAATTAAATTTAAAAAAATTATCTATAAATAAAATAGTTATTAACTAAGTTTTTTAATATAAGTAAAAAAATCAAAAAAAAAAATATATAAAAATGATTACAAATGTTCCTGCGATACGTTCGGTTCGACGTCAAGAAAGTCGTGATATATCTGTGATACCTTCAACATCACAACGTCAAATATATACTGGATTTTCAACATGTAAGTCTAAATAAGTATCATATTGTGTATTTTATACCTAAATTTATAAATCTCATAATTTAATATTTAAAAATAATTAAATACAATTTATGTATATATGTAAAATATTAATATTGGACTATAGATAAAAAATTTAATTTTGATTGATTGATTGATTTATTCAGAACAAAAATAAAAAATAAAAATTAAAAAAATTGTATTATTGTGAATGACAGACATATGAAATTAAGCAATGTTTCAAAAGTGATTTTATGTAATTTTAAAATAATATTTTTGGATAAAAATTATATAAAATGGAATAAAATTAGTTTTTATTATTTAAATTTAATAAAAATTACTATTGGAAGTAATTTTAAAAAATAAAAAACCATTCATTCATAATTCAAAAATTGGAATCGTTTGTCAATTGAATAACAAAAACATCTTATAACACATTGATTAGTGATTACATATATTAAATAAGTCCTTGCGTTAAATTGTATCTTAAAATTTTTTATAAATTATAAACGAAAAGATAATTATATATTAAATTTAAAATTTAAAAATGGATTTTCAATATGTAAGTCTAACTAATAAAGGATAACGCTATTTGATTTATAATCATTCATATTAAATAAGTACTTATATTCAAAAAATTATTTAATTCCTAAAGTGCTCCTTCTTCTTAAATATAATTCTTCAAAAAATATGTTGTAATGTTAAAAGTAGTATCAATGGTCAATTCTGGTATTAACAAATCTTAATTGCATTAAAAGTATAACACTGGATAGAACTATTAAATATAAAAACAATAGCTGAAGACCATATACCATATTATAATAAACTTAAGTTAGCTAAGAAAATATACTTAACTTTTAAAAACTTGCTTCGGTGACCTTACAAAGCTTCGATTTATTAAAACTACAAAAATTAAGTCTAAATTTCCCCAAAATTCCTATAAAATTGATTTTAAAATTATTTTCAATATTTTCAAACAAAAACGCACAGATCTCCATTTTTAATTTTCATTTTTAAAAACATAATATTTATTAATATTTCATTTATCCTCCAATTTACTTATGAAAGAGTCCCATAGATATTATAATATCTGAACTATCTTGTAAATTTTGAGTGAAACATATTTTGTGTCTTAAAAAAATATTTTTAAAATTATTTCAAAATTTTTCACTCTATGTTATTCTAACTAATTCATGAAATTAGTCCCTATTTTCCAATAATAATTAAAATATTTCTTAGATTTATGCTATGTTATGCGATTATATAATGTACATGAACCATAATGAGAAATCCAAATAAATAAAAATATAATATTAAAATTATTATTTAGGTTGTAAAGGAAAAACTATTATTAATATCCATGAAATTAACATAAAAAAATTATAATAATAAAGTTCCGACGGTTTTTTGAAAAATTTTTCTTAAAGTAAATTTCTTAAAACTATCTTTTTTTCTTGGATATAGTCATTATTACTAATGACTTTGAATTTATTATTTAACTAAAGAACTTTTAAAACTAATGACTTTATATTTACTATTAATAAAAGAATTTTTAAAAATATACTTTATTAAACTTTATAACACTTATTTTATAATTTTTAAGGTTTGCAAGTAATATTTTTAAAAATTTTTAATTACTATTACATCAGTACTCACATTGTGTAATTTAACATTAATCCAGGCCTGTATAAGACTGAGTAAAATGGTATTTAAGTACAGTGTAAGTACCATTTCGTGATACACATTACTTTACCAATTACTATTATAACTTACAAATTTTATGTATAAGAGTATAACATCAAGTAAAAATTACTTGCAATTCGAAGAAAGTAATTAAATTTTGAGTTTAATTACTTTTGTAATTATTTTTTTGATATTAAGTATTTTTTAGTAATTTTATACCAAGAAATACTTAAGATTTAAGAATTCAATTATTTTGCAAGTATTCAAGTATTTTTGAAGTACCAAGTATCAGATAATGGTACTTATACTTAAAATGTACATGTTTGTATTACATTATTTCACCTAGGTATAAAATTTAGTAATCAACTAAGTTAGTAATCTTATAACCATATTTATCTTTGATTGCATTTCCATATAAATATCTTGAATTTCTTATAATCTAATAAATTTTCATTTTAGTATTCTATAATTAAATCATTAAATTAAAATTGTTTATAAAAATATAACACAATGTAAAAATTAAATAAAAAATTCCTACTCTTTCCAAATCAAAAAAAAATTATCTAAAATCCATTAAAAAAAAACAAAGATACATTTCATTCAAACCCATCAAATTTTAGAACTTAAAAGAAAAGTAAAATAAAAATAAAAAACAAATAAAAGATAATTAAATTATTTTCCACTAAAATTAAAATATTTTAAAAATAAATATTTTGTGGATTTTATTTATCTATATATTTACCACCACTACTAATACTTTTCCAGATTAAAAATAAATTAAATTAATGATGACACTTTTAAAATTTTTTTTTGTTTTACATTTTTTTATGTTTAAAAAAAATTAAAACAACAAAAGAAAAGCATAATATGCCTATGACAAACATATACATACTACCACCCAAAACATAATTTAAATATTTTAAATTTTTTTTTCGGAAAATCACCTAAAATTTAAGGAATAAAAAAATTTCAAAAAAAAAAAGTGTTCAAATTGAAAATTTCTTATTATGATAAATCTTGTGTCTCATAATATGGCAGAATATTGTATTAATTAAGTAAAAAAAGTCGTATAACTACACTCAAAAAAAGATTTAGTTTTTTTTAATACTTATTCTAAAATTCTTATCATGTGACTCAGTTAGCCCTGCAATTTGTTTAGCTTTCGGAATCAAGTTGAGTTAGTTTGCACTTTGCAATCATCTGACTATGGAACGGCGGATATTAATTCATCTTCTTTTACCATCCTCAGAATTTTTTTTTGTACCAGGAGCATGGAAAGCGTCAAGAACCTTCTATTGGAGCTGTGCAGGGTTGCGATAGGTTGTGTACATCATTAATACACCACAACCATTGAACCAAACTTTAGGATGAGACCTGTAATATAAATGTAAAACTTCGTGTCGAGGATAGAGATTTTAAAGGATTTTTGGGAATCAGACTAGAGAAATATACGATTCTGGGATTATAGGGGAAAATTGAAAGATGTTAATTTTCTAATTAAATTTTAGGGAATGTATTTGATGAATGTAGCAGTATTGCACCACAGGGATGGTTTAACTGTGTAGTATAACCATTTCTTGTCCTCCCTGTTTACCGTTGGAAAATTTTGAGTTGAGTCATTACTACTTTTGGCATTTGCATTTTTAAAATTTTGAAGTTATATGTTGCTTCATTGCCTTCTGAAACAATTGGTTCATTCTTAATATACATGTTTTTGCTCTAGGTACTCACAAATCTCCCAAATACTATTTGATTATTAGATAATCCCCAAGACAAATTGTTTAATAGAAATAACAAAAAAACTTTATTCAATAATTAATGTAAATAACCTTTAAGATTGCCCTATTAATTCACAAAACATCATTTATACCACTTACCAAAAAAATAAAAATCTGAAGAAACATTCTAAAGTCATAAAAAACACTATTTCATAATTTTCACACCCGAAGTATTTGATGCATTTTTGACTCTTAAATGTTACAACAACAAAAAAACCGTGAAAAACTGTGAAAAACTAAAAAAAAACAAAAATTATACTGAATTTTCCACAAAAATTTCCAAGTATAAAAAAAAATATAATTAGAATGTGTAAGAAATATATACATACCCATGTTACATATATACATATGACTATATTATATTATACACTCTACATGATTCTAATGTTTTTGTTTTTTCGGAAATATGAAAACGCATTGCGCTTCATGGAAAATGATTTGTACCGTTAAGGGAAAATGTGATTAGCATTGTTCGAACAACAACAACAACAACAAAAATTAAAAATTATGTTCTTGTTGTAGAACAGTAAAATTTTCTGGTATTATTAAGTTAGAAAAAAAATTGTCAACATTTACACTTCATGAAAGAAACTTATGTTTTATATTTTACACATATTATTATAAGTCTTACATAATTATATGCATCTTCATATATATATATATATTATATATATATATATATAAGTATCTGAATACAGTATGGAGTAAAATATAATGGATTATTAATAACGTCAATTATCGCATTTTAAATAAAAATTTGGCAATGTTCGCAACTATAATTAATTGACAGTTCATTATTAATTAATTGACTTTGTGCATTTTAATTTTGAAGCACGAGATTTTCACTTAGAATCTAATCAGAACCCTATTACACCAACAATGAATTAGTCAAATTTTCGATATCTAAATCCAGTTGCAGAATTAATATAAATCTTATCTAAATAATTTATAAACACACATATACTTAAGTGAAATAGTGTTTTATTAAAATGATTGGTTTATCTGTCAAATATTTGAACAGATCTTATGACAGATATTTTATACAAAATTAAAATGGTACGACAATCATAATGTTTCTTTTTTTTTTATTAAATACTTATTGTACAACTGATAGTTTAATAAGGCTGTCTATACAGTAGGTATAGCACACGGTGTTGCAGGAGGTTTTTATTATATTCTTATTATTTGAATTAATTTAATTAAATTTCACATTTAATTTACACATCAGATAGTACCTAAGCCCTATGACATGTAGAAATGCCTTGGATTTTCACTTGATACAATTTTATTTTATTTATATATTAATAATTTTATATTGAATTATAAGGTATTTTTATATCTGTGAGTTATATTATTAAATTAAACTATTTGTTTATATTTTTATATTAATGAATTTTTATCAAAGATTTATATTAATTAATAATTATTGGTTATGCGAATTAATGTGAACTAAATGGTGAACGGTAGCTGAGTTATTTTCAAAAACAAAAGTGTTGTTTTTACCTTCATCCGGAATCGAATCGGTGTCTTTCTTAAACGTCTCCCTCTAACCACTGTACCACCAAACCATTAAATTATCATATCTGAAAATTTATCGTGCCGTAACTGATTTTATATTTAACGGTCTATCAGATTGATTCAATAATCTAAAGTTCGTAGAGGACTAAAAATTTTTAAAGCCCTTATTATAATATCCAAAGAGTACAGACGAGGCAAATTTAGTAAACCTATTTCCATATGATAAATCGCTTTTAATAACCAAAATATTAAAACACAGAAAAATCTATGTTTCATGCATTTTCCCAGATATTGTGGTTATATAGACACATCATATATGTATTTATGTACATATATTTTAAACAATAAATAAATTCTAAGCTCTTATATACATTCTATTTAATTTCATATACAATATATTATATTTAATCATATTAATTCAAATACACTAGGGTAATTTTGAAATCAACCTACTAAAACCCTATGTATAAAAGTCAAGTCATACGGCTGTCGAGCAGCACTTTTGTACTTTTGCATGTATAATTTATATGTATTAACTATAATGTATATATAATATGTATTATAATATTGTGTCTAACATTAGTGAATAAAAGAAAAAAACAAATTTTTAATCCACAAAATAAATGTTGACATAATTTTTATTTATAAGTTATAAACATATTTAAGACATAAATCATATTTCATAAATTTTCATAAATTTTTAATACAACATTTTGTCACGAAGTTCTTTTTATATTTTTAAATTTGTTATTTTAATCAAAATTTATATGAATTAAATAAAACAAGTTTTAAATTTATTAAAAACATTTACAAAAAAAAAAAGTTAAATTATGAAATTTATTTTATGCTTAAAATTTATGGAAAACATAAAATGAAATGCGAGAAAGAACCACCCAAAAAGTTAATTAATCTGAAATAATAATGGGGAAATAAAGATCTTTTGATCTTTCGAAATTATTCAGTATAAGTTCGTATTGCAAAAACTAATCAAAAGAAAATTTCTTAATTAATTTTTCTTTACAATTAAACAACAAAAAAAAAGAAAAAAATTATTCAGAATTTCACTCAATATTTAAAAGTTTTTTTTTTAGAAATTTACTTTTTTAAAACTTAAATAACCCTTCAAAATAATATAAAGCACTCTTGCATTCATTGAATTCTTTCGAAAATATTAAAAAAATTGCAACATAAATATTTTTCAACTTAAAAACATAATTAAAAAAAAAAAAAAGGAAAATAATGAAAATTGATTGACATGAAAATCGATCAGAAAAAATATGAAGAAAATTGCAAAATTTAAAATAAAAATCCAAAATTAAAAAAAGGGAAAACTGCAGACCAACGAAATACTAAACTGCAATGAAAAAATTGTAATTAGTATTTTGAGTCCTTTACAGAGTATCAGTTTGTCTCATGTTAGAGTACTTAGTTAGAATATTTTTAAAGGAAACGTGATAAGGCACTGAAAAACTAAAACGTCGGGATTTTATTTCTCATGAATACATACTACCCATCACCTGGGGTTCGTGGGGTTCTCGTATTTCTAATATGTAATTGATATATTGAACAGCAAATATGAGAAGTTAATTATTTTAAAAATATAAGGGATTCGCTTTCGGATTTTGTGAAGTAAAGTCCCAGAGTGGTAATTCCCTCGCATTTTTTCTGGGGTCTATCTTAATAGACAGAACTTACGTTGTATAAACAACTAATATAGAAATTCAGATAAACATGAACCACAAACTTATTCAAAAAATTGAATTGAATATTCCCCAAGATCTCAATGCTCAATTTAATTCACAATATTAAATTTTTTATATGAGGAATTTTTCAATGAATGATTCAAAAACCCTTTTTTTTTAATTTTTTGATGTTAATTATGGATTAACCCATTTACATTAAAATATATGAGGTGACCATTGAATCCTTATTCATCCGATAAGATAAAAAGCAGTTGTTTACCTAGTATAGCAAATGGGATCAAAAAATCCTAAAGGGATTAAGGAGAAGTAAGGAAGAAAAAGATAATAATTGGTCTACAAATGCATCAAAATACTTTGGGATTGATGTTAGTGCTTTTCTTAAAATCTTAATGCTAAGTCAAATCAAATTCAGCTGGTGATTGAATCATATAAGGATCTACTAGCCAATTGTACTATAAAAACTTAATATTTAATCATTTAAACTATAAATTTTTATTAGTAAAATTTTTTTGATTATTTTATTATTTAATATTAAATTAATTTGTAAAAATTGTAATTTTCAAAATTTTTTAAAAAAACTCAGTACAAAAAAAAATCATTTTAGATCAATTCCTATATAATTCCAATTTATAATATTATATAAATAATATAAGTATTTATTTTAAATTAATCCTTCAAAATGATCTGTGTATCATCAATTTAAATATTTTAAATTGATTTAAATACCTTGTGGTGATGTGGTTCACATGAATCCGATTAATTTTAAGCTTTTTTTGAAAACCTCAAAATGAAATTAAAATTTATTTTAAGGTAATCAATAAATTGGCTTGGGTATTTAATGTTTAAAATTTTAAAATGTTAATAATAAATAGTAAATAATAAATAGTTTAAAGATACACATTTATATTAATTATAGGATGTTTGTATGGAAAACAACTTTATAGAAAAGTTTTGAGGTAAAAAGTATTTTTCTTTTATATTTTTTTATTTAGGCATTAGGAATGTTAAAACTTTTTTACGCCCTGACTACCTATAAATTGACAAATTGATCTTAAAGATGAAGGACTATCAAATGTTTTGCATGCTTCGATTGCTTTTATTTTAAACTCAATGCTTATGTGTAGCTGGGCCCAATGAATAAAGGGTAGATACTCCCAACGAACAAAGGAAATATCCAAGCATCTTTTTCGAATTTTTAACACCTAATAAATATAACTTTAATTTGAAAAGTTTTACATAATTACTTAAAAGTACATCTATGTAATCTAAACAAATAAAGTATGTTTATGTGATGTAAGTTAGAACAATTTTGTAAATAATTTTGTACATCTTAACGTGTTAATCCCAGATGAATTTTTATAATAAAATATAAAAACATTTACAATTTTAAAATCAAAAATTCTTTCAATAAAATAAAACACTCAAAATACTCAAAACTTGAAATATATTACTACACCTACTTACTCGTGCATTTATAAAAAATACACACTCTTAAATATTTTAAATTTTTGAACACGAGACATCATTCAAAAATATTATTAAATTCAAATAAATCATCAAATTACTAAAATAAAAAAAAACGTTTAATATCAAAATTTTTTTTTTTTTTTATTTTTGAAAAATCTCATAATTTGCACGAATTTATTAAATAATTTTATAAATTATAACGCACACTCAAAAATTATGAATGAAAATATCACTTTTAATTAAAATAACAAAAAACAAAAACATAATGGTGAAATAACAATGTCATTCCACTCATTTTGATCACAAAATAAAAAAAAAATTGATTTTAATTTTAAAAAAAGTGAAATTTTAGAAATAAAAAGAAGTATTATGAATTTGAAAATTAAAAGCGGTTTTCTAAATCTAATCTTAATTTTTTATATTATTTAAGAAGAGTACGAACTTTACGGTAAATGGACGTAAGTTACACCGTAGGAGTTACACTTGTGAATTTTTTAAACGGACGGTTATAGAACAGTTTTAATAAAACCGATTAAGCAATCTTAATTATGTGTCTACTGGGTAGCTTTTCTATATTATCACTTTTGAAAACTTTTTTTTTTTTTTAAATTGCTCGTTCATTTCCGGTTTCCGTGTGTCCGGGATCTGATGACCTTCCTAATTCCTGAACAAGAAAGAGGTTTTTTAGAATTAAGAAGGCCATCTATACAATAAAGTTTCTAGTTCTTTTTCTCTATCAATACCATTCCTAAGTTTTAAAACTTTAAATAGACAAAAAATTCTAACGAGCCTCAGTGCATAGAGGTACAACTTTAAATGCGAGAGACCCGTGTTCGAATCCATTTTAATTTAAAAATACATTAATATAACAATATAAATGAATTCAAAATATAAACAAATCAATTAATTGAATAATATCAGTCACAAATGCAGAAAACCATATAATTCAAATGCAAAATATTACAATATAAACAAAAACAAATTGTACCCATTGTAAATCGAAAACCTATCTACGTGCTATAAGGCCTGGTAATATCCTAAAGTTGTATGTGGAATACATTAAGATCAATTCTAATAACAAGAATATAATATGACCATCCTGTTCCAACATGTACCTGTGGTATAGAGAGGCGTATTAAACTAACAGTTGTACAGTTAGAACTTCAAAAATAAAACTAAACTTTCAATTTGTTTTTCACAAACAAATTTCAAAAGAAACTTTTATTATAAATTTTCATCTAATTCAATAAAATCATCCCATAGCATGCAAGTACAACTCCATTTTTTTCCATATAATTACACTTAAGATTAAATAAAAAAAAAACCTTAAATAAATTAATAAAATTTAATAAAAAAAAACAACAAAAACAAAAAAAAGGGAATGAAAATTAAAATAATTTTCAAAATTGATTTACTAGTGCTGTCATTATGTAGTATAAACACTTCGGTAAATATAAAGTGGCACCATATAGCGTCACTGCAAGCGTCATTGTCTAATGTTTATACTATGTTCACATCTTCATTTTGATTTTATATATATTTTGTTTTTATAATATTTCTTATAAAATCTTCATTCCTTTTTAATTTTTCATCATGTATTTTTTTTTTTGATGTTTTTTTGTATAAATTTGGTTTTAAGTTTTTTATAATATCGCTGTTTTGCCTTATATTTTTCTTATTTGTTTTTCTTTTGTTATTTTTATTTTTCTTTTTCTGGTAGAACACATTAATTTTCTTTTAAGAATATGCTATAATTGTTTTAATTTTTTTTTTACATTTTTCTGATATTTTGGCTTTCATCGCTTGCTTTCATTACTTGTACGCTTGTTTTACTCTATTCTTATACAAAAAATATTAATTAATTGTTTACTTTGTTTTTTAAAAAAAAAAAATCTTTTGTAGAATATCGTATTTACTTATTTGGTATCTTAAGATATTATTTTCCGCATTTTTGAAGATTGTTTTTTATGTAATAGCAGAATATTATAATATGAAAGGGTACTATAGTAGGGTACAGTAGTAGGTTACTATAAAATAGGAAGGTATAAGTACTTTAAAGTCCCTACCAAAGAACTTCGAAGTTAAAAAACGCATTTACTTATATATGTTAAGAAATTCATAAATTTGAAACTTCTTAAATTTGTAAGTTACATTCAGTACTTGGAGGGACTATTAAATAACCAAACTTTCAGAAGTAAATATTTTCAAGCTTATATATCATTAGGATACAGAACAACTCCTACTTCTATGACAGGTTATAAGTGAAACACCCTGTATATGATACAACAAATTTGGAACAAAGTAGTGAGCACTGCAACAGAAATAAAAACAAACCAATTATTTAGTGAAGAAGTTAAAAATATGAATATAAAATAAAATATTGAAATATGGTCCTATAATGTACAGACATTTAATCGTAGAGCAAGCTCTACAAGGATAGCTTTAGACATTATATGCACCAATTATTGCTAATTTGTTTTCATTTTTAACTTTAACGATTTTTTCAGAAACTGGCAATCACCAGAAAAAGGATTTGATTATTAACCGAGGTGGTGGGGCTTCTATCCCCCTACAGATTTCATTTAATTGATAAAAAAAACTACTCATTACAAAATCTCCATGGTGACCAAATATATAATATATAGTAAAATATAAAATATATGATTTAAACAAACTGAATAATATAACTTATTAAATTAATAAATAGTTATTAAATTAATAAATGTACAATTATTTAAAATCCAATATAAATTTTCTGGGATCATAATTTAAAAAAGTTTTAAAGACACTGATTTAATATTCTATTTCAATATAAGATTATTTGAACAGTATCTGGTAATATATTTCTTCAAAATTTATAAACTTAGTAAATGAAATCAAGAAAAAATTTATTAAGTTTATCTTTTTAAAATAATATTTAGGTTAAAAAAAAAATTTTTTTTAGAAAATATAAAACACAAAATTGAAGAAAATTATTTTGTTATTTTGGCTTTCAGTTCATAAATTATTTCACATAGGAATAAAAAAACACAAAAGAAAAATAAAATGTAAATTATATACAAAAAAAATTTAACCAAAATTAAAATATGGAAAATTGGTATATTACGTTATATATATATATACGTATATATAATATAAATAATATCTTATATTTTCTTTAACTTATGTTTATCTGGAAAGTTTTAATTAAAAATAATATATTTTATTTTAATTTTGGGGTTTAGCTAAAAGTTTAAAAGGGTGTTTTTTTTAATTTGAATAAATTTAAAATTAAATTTTATAAGAAAAAATGCGAAATAATTCAATATAAAAATAATAATTAACTTTTAAAATTATTTAAGTTAAACGGAGCATTCAGTGTTAGAAAGAATTTCACTAATAAATTTTTAAATAAATCATATTAGATCTGGTTGACTTTATTTAATTATTTTAACTATATAAAACTTTTAAATTAAAATAATTATCAAACACAATTTTTTTTCAAAAAAATCAACATATGATTGTTTTTGACTTAAAGCCCTTGAAAATGATCTCCATCATCAGAAATAAATTGATGTTCACTACATTCTACAATACAAATTGTCTACAACCAGCTGCAGATGTTAATTTTATCCTAATTTAATAGAAAATATAGATAACTTTGCATACGTTTCTATAGTAACATATTTTTTTCAAATTTAATAATGAATTGTGAATTTAATTATTTAAATCCATTATCCGACTATTTAGAGTTGGTTTAAGTTAATTAGTCGTTATCACGAAGCCGTTGACTATTCAAATGTAGCTACTGATAAGATTATGAATACACAAATGTTAATTTTGTGCGCCATCTATTATCTTACGCTAGAGTTATTTATATATTTTTATTAAATCTTATTTTATATTACGATATAAACTATTACGATATGATTATACAATTTTACGATATTTTTTTAATTAAAAATGATCTGACACGGGTTTGACCCCGATATCTTCCGAATGAAAGGCGGCATCTTCACCACTACGCCATTGGTCAGAAAAATTAGTTAAAATAGTTTATGTAAAAATATATACCCAATTCTCTAATAATATTTTTTTTAAATCTACATATGTATAACAACCTTCTTTCCATAATAACTTTAATTATAAATTATTGCTACAACAACCAAATATCATAAAAATTAATATAATAGTTAAATGTTCAAAGTGTTAAATACATTTCCGAATCCAATTTCCAAGATTTTATACTAAAGTAATGTTAGAAATTAGCATAACCAGTTCATATAAATTCCTGCAGAATTTATTCCATGAAAAGTAATTTGAATCATCTTATGATTATAAAAGTTCATACAATCTATCAAAGTTAGCTATCTAAGACAAAACTAGAATATTAGCCGTATTTACGGAACTCTCTCAAATTTGAGAGCACAGAATAGGACTGAGTATAGTATTTAATCCTTCCTTTGGCAGCTGGGGTGAATACAATGAAAAGGAAACATATTGTACATTTTACACTGTAAATAAGTAGCACTTGGTAAAGATAACCACTGCGCATAATCTAAACCTTAGAATCACGAAAGTCTCCCAAACCAATCAAACAACCAAGGAATACTAAACATTTTAAGTTATAGTTTGAGAAAAATTCACTTAATTAATATATTATGTAATTGTAAATTGTCTGAAAAAAGTTTATTTCAATGTTTTTAAAAAATTAGACCTGGGGATGCTTCTAAAATATATTTTGAGTATTTGCCAGATTTAAGGCTGTTTTCCCACTGCAATTAAATATACAACAACTTGTTCCCCCCCTTGTATTAATATTTAGTTTTGGATAAAAGAGATCTAGAACATTAAGTGATCTAGAAACTTTCCACATTTTCATATGGAACAAGTTTAAGGATTTGCCTTTAAGCACTTAATTCAAAATTTATTCGGCATTGCAAAAAATTTGTATACAACATATTTTTCTTATTTTACATTGCATTTATAATTTTTATAATATTCAAAAAAACAAATCTGTTCTAATTTTCATTATATCCAATTTGTTTGAATTATTTATTTGATTATTTTATATAGTTGTAAATTATTATTACAAGTATAACTTCCTGTAAACAGAATCAATCATTATTTTAATTCTTAAAATCATAATCTAAAGATATTTTTTCTTGCAATTAAAATAACAAAATACTTTCGATTCATTCACACATTTGTGTCATAATTATTTATGAAATATTTGTTTGTAATTCAATTTTATAATAACTTCACCTGAATTGTAGCAATCATTTTTAGAATTTGAGTTCCATAAATTTTATAATGCAAATTCCTCATAAATTCCTCTTTTATCCCAATAAACATTCATTCACATTTAAAAATTTTGGAAGAACAAAAAAATGAATCAAAAATATCTAAAAATAAGTTATGGAACACATTAAAATTAAATATTATAACAAAATCAAATATAAATTAATTCATCATGAAAAATTGCATTTCCTTTTAATTTCATAAATTTTGCACAAATCGATTGAAACAACGAAATTTTTGGAATATCAAAATTCAAAATTTTTGATTTTGTTTTTTTTAAATTAAATTTTTATATTTCTGACATTTTATTTTAAAAACTTGCATCAAAAATTGATATATAATAATAAAAAAATGATTATTTAGTTTTTTTTGTTATTTTGATTCTGTTGCTGTAAAAACAACTGACGTCAAAATCAACATGGTTAAAACAGGAATAAATAAACCTTCAATAAATAAATTTTTGTACTTTCAACTTTTGTTACACATAAAATATAAATATTTTGCTTTGGGAAATCATTTGGGTTTATTTTTGTCATGGTCATTTAGATTAAGACGTTTTTTTAAGAATGTGGAAAGTATTAGGAATTTTAAATAATTAGAATTCCTAATACTTTCCTAATTAAAAAAATTTGGTTTACTGGGAAAAGTTGAAGTTCATGTTAATTTACCGAACTTACTTAAGAAAATGAAAGGTTCTACTCTGTTTTTGACAGCGAACTAAATAAATCCCCTAGATGTTTTCTTAATAAAAATGTTAACTGATTTAGCCTAGCATTATATAAGGAGGCCAGAATATGTAGAAAAGAAGCTTATAATTCCATATTACAAATCTACTGCACAAATTCTCTTACATAGGTTCAAATACATTGGTGACTTGCATATTTCTATCAAACTTAACCCAATAAACCTAAATCGTTGTAATTATTAAATGTTAATAAAATTCTTTCCTTAACAATTAATTTGAAGCATTTTAGTTTAAAATCTCCTTTCTTCTCTGCACAACTCTAATTTGGACAGTATATTGGAAAGTTTTAAATCGGCCCAAAATATGCTGTTAGGGTTGTCTTCATGTTTGCGTGTTGAGGATGAATTATAACAACGATTCATCTCAAATTTTAAATGGCAAAGTGTGAATGCAATTGATATCTAATTTCTTTATAATATTTCTATTTCAAGAACCTATTAACCGCAAATTTATTGATAAAAATCCTGTATTTCAAAATGATATTCCTGTGGCTGTAGAAAAATAAAAATCATAACACACTGCTCTTTACTACCCTTTACTACCCTCTACCCTCAACCACTAATCAAAATGGGATTTTTCAATTAATCTTAACAACTGTTGAAAATAAATTTCCTGAAAATTGCTTAGTAACTCTTTAAAAAAAAAAATAAATCGAAACCCCCTTTTAAATTATTTAAGCAATGTTAATAGACTTTATATTCTTAAAGCGATTATCCAAAGTGCTGATTCAGCAGATATTCATATATTCTTTTAAAAAAAATTCATTTTTCGTTTTTTGATCTTTTGTATATACGTGTATGATTATTGGAAAAAACAAAAAATTTTATATTTATATTTTCGCCCCCAAAACAAACTACAAAAAAAAATAACAACAAAATAAAAATAAAAATTGATGTGAAAATCTAATCAATAAACAAATTTTCACGTTTTAAAATCTTTGAAATTTTATCATGAAAAACAATTTTTCATTACAATCAGAAAATAACAAAAAAAAAAAAACAAAAGAAAATATCAAAAAAAAAAAAAAAGGAATGAAAATTAAATTTTTTATCCATCATCACTGCTGCTGAGTTTTTGCATCATCACAATTGAGAATCAAATAAAGAACATGCTGTTTAGTAGATCAACTGAGATTTAGAAACTTGGGAATGCTGAGTTGTTTCTGAATTTTTTTTTTTTGTCTGAATATTCGCCATGTACTCGTTATATTTTATATTAAACAGAAATTGTGGAAATTTTTTTTTATTGTTTTTGTTTATACTGAAGTTTTTCTGCATTCTGAAATGTTTTTTCTAACTTTAATATAATATTTTTTTTTTGTTTATTATATATTTTGGTTTATTTTCCTTTTGTTTATTTGTTTCAACACAAAAAAACTAAAAAAAAAATATTAAATTTTCTTTTGGAAAATTTATATACACATAATAAGACCCCGATCAGTTCGATTCATCTTGTTTTTATATAAAGCCAAAAACAATAAAATAATATTTAGCCAGGAAAACTATTTAGATCAAAAATATAAAATTATTAGGCGGGCCAAAATATTGGAAATATAAAAGTTTAATAATATTTCCCAACAAGTTTTGGACAGAACTTTCCAAAGCTGTGGGAACCGGCATTTATCGTCAATGAAGATTTTTTATCCACAGCTCTTGAACTATACGTCGTAATACCTCAATACTTCTAAAGGTAGATCTGTTAAGTTATAAGGTGTTTATCATCAGGTTTCTTATGTAAAATGTTAATATGAGAAATTTCGTTCCTTTTCGTCTAATCTTCCAGATGATTGCAAACAAGATCCTTTTAACAAAAAATACACACACTTCTTTCAGATTTTGTCTATCTTGTGAATATAACTTTCTTCGTTTAAGTGAATACTTTCTTTGAATTTTTAGAAATCCTTCAAGATAATGCACAAACCTTAACAGACAATAAAGTTTGTCTAATATCCAGTATTACAAATCAACTTCTGTAAGGATTCACTAAAGACTTTCTATTAAGACACCCACTAATACATGGTAAAACAGAATCCACTGATTTATAGTTTCTCATTGCACACATCTGCAATGGCACCTACCAAACACAATACGCTGGCGTTTAGTTATTATTAGATTCAGTTACTATGCACTATCGCCCCAACAATATAACCACTTAATTGGAATCAAAAACTATTTTATAAACAACAACAAATTTACAATAATTTTTATTATGCGGTATTAATTTATCTGATTTATTACGTTCCCATAAATTTGGCACACCTTTTAAATCTTTTTTTACTCGTTTATATTTATTATTTTACATTGAATATACAGTTTTAACAAAATGGATTTTATTAGGAAAATATTCGAATAGATAAAATAAACAAAATTGTATATATATATACATAATATATTATATAGAAAAGCCAAAAGAAAATTGGTTCCCTAATTTTTTGCTTTTTCTTTTATATTTTTTTTTAATTTTGCTGATTTTTCTTAAATTGTAATCATTCTTGGTAAACGAATTACTAAATAAATTTATTATTATAAAAAAAAAACAGAACAACAAAAAACTTTACCGGCACGCCGCCGTTTTTTTTTTGTAACCATTTCGCACAATTTCAATTTTTTTTTTAACACTTCACGTACACTGCTGTTGTGTTCAGTAGTGACGTGTGAGATGTGAAGAACTATTTATTATAATTTTTTTTATTTTTATTTTTTTTATAATTGAAAGGGTTTTATAGTGGTTTTTAAAAGTGTTTAATATTAAGATTGTATAAGATTGTTAGTGTGTCACTGTGGCACGTACTTAAAAAAAAGAAAAAACAACAAAAGGAATAAAATATCTTAAGATATTTTTCAAAATATTTAAAAAAAATTCAAAAAGGAAACCATCATTGATTTAAGAAGTACAATTTTGTTTTTTAATTAAAATTTTACTCATATTACAAAGCAATTTTTTTTTGTTTTTGAATTTATATGAAGAAGTAAAACGTGATTTAATATTAAATGTAATATTATAAAAATTATAATACCAAAATATAAAAAAACTAAAGTTTGAAATATAAAATAAAATATTAGTGAATGAAAAAGTTTCATTTAAAGTAAAGTTTTTTTTTTTTTTTTGTAATAAAATTATGGAAGTTGGATGCAATAAATCAAAAGGTGGAGGATACGAATGTATCTGTAGAATACGTATGTAAAAAATTTTTTTTAAAAACTTTAATAAATTTAAGTTAAATTAGGTTAATTGATGAATATGGTATAAAGTTTTTTAATAAATTTATAAAATTCTGAAATAAATTAATATAAATAACTGTTAATTTTATTGTGGTTCAGAAACCTTTGAAAAGTTTTGTAATGAATTACTGAATAGGTACACATTAAGTATAGAAATGAAGAGTATATAATTATAGGTGAAAGTAGAATGTTTGTTAATAATATTAAGTCAAGTTGATAATTAACTTATTTTTAACTTTTGTTGAGGAATTTTAGATTTTATTAAGAGATCAGACACTGGTGGAAGATGAAGTGTGTTGACAGTGCAGTTTAATTTTGCTTTGCTGTATATTAATATAGGAGTATTACCATGTTCTAATTGAGTGGGTGCTATTAAATGTCTTCAAATGAAATGCTCTTACTGATGGCAGATATTAATTTGAAATTTAATTTAATTAAAATATTAGAAACTTTTACTTCTATTCGGAAGAACTATTTATTAGGAACAATTAAGATTATTAGTACAATTACAATTGATTCCTTATTAGGTGAAAATCGAATTGAGTTAAATTAAATGTACCTAAGGCTCAGAGTGGACTACAGTTTATGAATTAACACGTTTTCTTGGTTTTTGAGTATATCTATACTAATGTCATGTTAAGATTCTTCGTTAAGTTCCATTAAGGGGTGATCAGAGATTGCAATAACGTCATCATATACCGCTAGATTATATCGCCAAGTTTCCGAATATATATGCCGTTAGTAGCACTTTCGTCATTTATTAGCCGAGAAGTGCATTACTAAAATCACCTTCTTAAGATTTTGTACTATATTAATTAAACCGTTATGTTTGTCATTCTTTGTAATATTGTAGAAAAATAGATTATCTATAGTACGTCTTACTTCATATAAAATAAGTGTTACTATTTCTGAGATTTTGCAACTAAAAATGAGAATTTACACGTGAATTTTAACCAAACACTCAGCAATTACTATCCCATTAGAAATGTCTCTTCACACTCTTTTCAACCAGTCATTTAAATCTGTGATCATCCCTTGATAAACCCTCATTCAATCATTCAAACTACGTTTACATTGTAAACTCCTCACTTTAGTTTAAATCACATTCGCTCTTCACTCGTACTCTATATAAAAAGCCCGGACTCTCCATTTTTTTGAATTTAAGGCAAATTCAATTTAATAATTTAAATAATATTTCAAATTAAATTATAATTTTAAATACCCAATCATAAATTTCGATTTAATTGACATTTTCTTTTTATGGATTTTTAATTTCTGTAGCTGAAGATGATAACATGACATGTATTGAAATAGTTGCAACAATATTATCAGTAATGCTAATGGCTTTAACATTTCCAATATCAATATTTGTATGCTTTAAAGTTGTTTCAGAATATGAAAGAGCAGTTATATTTCGAATGGGACGATTGAGGTTTGAAACAAATTTACAACTTGTTTAATTTTAAACGTTTTAATAAAATTTTTATTCATTTTCCAATTATAGGAGTGGAGGGGCACGTGGTCCTGGTGTATTTTTTGTATTACCATGTATTGATGATTATTGTAAAGTTGATTTAAGAACAGTATCATTTGATGTACCGCCACAAGAAGTTTTAACAAAAGATTCTGTAACAGTAACAGTAGATGCTGTTGTTTATTACAGAATAAGTGATCCATTAAAAGCCGTTATTCAAGTATCAAATTATAGTCATTCTACAAGATTATTGGCAGCAACAACACTGCGTAATGTTCTGGGGACAAAAAATTTATCAGAATTATTAGTTGAACGTGAAGCTATGTAAGTTTTGTTATAAAAGTCAAATAAATATTGCAAATTTAGTACCGTTTTATAAAGCATTGTCTGCCATAACCATAATTTTTTTTAAAGCCATGGCTATTTGAATAAGTAGATTAGTAATTAGTCGGCTCTTAATGGATTAAATTTTGAATTTAATTTTCAATCAGTTTTAGAGAAATAATTTTGTCTCCTTCTTCATTTTTATAATGCCATAATCTTTAGAAATTATACAGGGTATTGATCTATCTATGAAATAGCATAAGAATTTTTCTAGATTTTCCATAATTATTTTTTTTTTGAGACAATTCTGCATAATATGATTGTAACTTACATAATATTTACAACATTTTTTTACTTAACTTATGTAAAAATAAATTAATTTGAAATCAGTGTGGTGCCAAATGCAGTAACAAATACAAAAAATATAACAAAAGAGAAAACAATGTCAGTCCATTAAAAATGTTGGCTATAGGACAGTTTCAAAATCAATTTTACATTTTGTATAATCATTTATTTTGGCATTTTACCAACTTATACGAGTACTACTACTCGTATATGATAAGACAGAATATGTAGTTTAAATTCTTTTTTTGAAATACGAATAGTACAATATTGTTCATATTATTTTAACAGGCATTATTCTTCCATAGTACATATTGTGTATTCCCTCATCCTTTCAATTTTGAAGCCCTGGAATGGAAGAGTAGGATTTAAAAAAGTGTCATGTATTTCTTATAAAGAATTATTATTTTAAAATAAGAATTTTAAATAAAAGAATTCAATTTTAGATATTCTTTGTTTCATAACTTATTGTTTATATACAAATTATATATATATGTATAGTTCTCACATTTAATTCAAGTATTTTTCAATTTAATGAAGAAATTTTTATTTGCTAAAAATTCAATATTTTAATTATTTAAAATTAAATTTTTTTTCATATAAAATACATTTTTTGAATATTGAATAAAAACTAAAGTAGTGTGAATATATTGTATAAAATATACATAATATACTCTTTTAACATCAATTTAGTCCCTTTTCACATAAAATTGTTGTTTTTTCAAATGAATTTAGTCTTTTTTCACATTAAATTGGTCTTTTCTCAAATTAAATTGGCTGCAAGTTTTCACATGGAATTGGTCTTTATTCAAATTAATTAAGTCCTTTTTTTTCAAAAACGCCGTCGAGTTTTTAGACCCAAACGCTGAAAATACATACTTTAAAAAACCTAGTTTTAAAATCTGTAGTAGACATTGAAAAAAGGAACTATATTCTAAGTCCCAAGAAATGGTACTTAAATTTTTGGGATCTATTTTTTAGGACAAACTTAGGAGCCAAATTGTTTTAATATTTTTTACCGTATTTGGGTTCTGTAATAAAATCTGCAAGTACCATTTTTTCAATATGTTGATCTGACCCCTGAATCCCAAGAAACGGAACTAATTAAAGATCAATTTAATTTGAAAATTTGTATTTGAAAAAAAGACCAAATTAATTTAAAAATTGACAATTTTCATGTGAAAAGGGACCAATTTCACGTGAAAAGAGTATACTAAAAATATATTCAATAATATAATATTAATATATGACTGTAGGAATAAACAAAATTGTAGAAAAAATAAAAATCGATTCGATATATCGAATTTATATTGACAAGAATTATCTATGTTTAAAATGAAAATACTTTTTGTCTTCAGTATTGTTTTAAGAAAAATTTTTTAACTTAAGTTTTTTTCTTTTTATTATTTTTATTTTTTAAAATCATGCACATTTTGAACATTTTTATTTTATATTATTTTTTTATATTTTTATATATAAGTAGAAATATCATATTCACAGGAAGTTCCTTGACCCTAACATATTTTCTAGGGCAATCTCAAGACAACATTTTTGAATAAATACAAATTTTATTGATATTTTAAGGGTCAAATGCACAGTTTTGTGCTATAAAACCTAGAGCTTACGAAAAATATATTTATTATTAGATACTTTTTTATAAAAAGACTTTTCGAAATTCGGAACGAATTTTGAAGAATTTTTATTAATGATCTAAAATTAGAGTAAGATGCCAATTAAATGAATGAAAAACTGAAGATTGACTTAATTAAAAATACAATAAAATTGCAATATTAAAGTTTTCTTTGCTGGATTACTGAAAGTAGCTCTTTTTTAACTTTATGATTCTTTTTCTAAATATGGTATTCTTAAAGGTTACTCATTTTAATTAATTAATTTTGATTTGATTCCAATGCTCCAATTTATAAAAATGGAGTTTCGGGTAAATATTTTGCATTCCATAGATTTCAAACACCCTCCTATGGGCTCGCTTGTGGCTCTAGTACATGGCCTCTTATTTAAAAAACAAATGTGTTTCAGATCTTTTTTTTTTGAAAATTTGTAGGTGGCTATCTAGGTGTCTCGGATCTGAATAGTCGCTTGTGAACTAAAGGCCTCAGATCCGATCAAATAAAATTTAAATTACTATATCTTAAAACATCAAATACGCAGTATTACACTTAACAAAATTAACGGATTTTGCGGGAATCACAAGTCGACGCATATTTTTAAAATAAAATAAATCAAATATTAGTATTGAAGCTAGGAACGATCCTTAAATATGAAAGTTAGTCATTACAATTTCAATTTCATGAATCAAAAGTGTGCAATTTCCTTCTTGGAAACTATCCTCCCTTAGAACTAAATAAAACAAACTCAAGATTTTTTAAATTCCTAAATTTCTTAAGAATTTCAACTTAAATTTTACTTTAAAATTAACTTTTTCTCAAAAGATTACCCCGAAATACTATATCGTCTTTGAACTACCCTCACCCTGAAATCTATATTCAAAAAAAAAATGACATTATATTAAGGAATATGTTCAGTAAAAATACGAAAATTTATTTTAAAACTTGAAATTTCTACATCATATTCAATCTATAGATATTGATATTGGATGGCATTTGTTCAAATTATTTCTTTCATACATAATACCATAATCCTTGTCTTCTTCCTCATCTTCAACCTGATTAGATTTTCATTTTGAAATCGAAAAAATATGAATGAAAAGAAACACTTGAATATTATGCAAAGGATGAACATTGAACATACATTTGAATGGTGCAGGGTCAGAACTCCCAGGGTCATAAGTCCTTTAAGGATTTCGTTTTTAGTTTTTCCTTTAAAACTACATTTTGAAAGGCTATTTTGCAAAAAGGGTTATCCTGATTTTGTAACCAAATTCTCGCATACATGAATTTATAAATACTCTGGAAAAAGGGTCAATTTTGATTTTTAACAAACCTAAATACGCTTCTTAATATAGTCTCTCGTATAGATAAATATATAAATACATATTGTTGTACATCTTATATTTTACTTATATTTATGTTTGTATTATCGTACCTTAAATTATAAAGATCAGAAAAGACTTTCAGATTTTATTTCAAAATTTTGACTTTAATATATTACATAAGTTCCTAAAAGGACTTATGACCCCCTTGTAAAGGGACTTATATCCCACGTAAATATTTTAAAGTAGGTCATAAGTCCCTTAAGGACTTACGTCTCACTAAGTGAGTTATAAGTTCCTAAGGGACTTATGACGCTGGGAGTTCTGACGCTGCACCCATTTGAATGTATACATTCATAGATCTGTAAAGATACTTGATACATCAAATAAGTATTTGTATCTGTCCAAAATTGCATACATCAAATTAAAGTAAAAGCTAGAAAATAGATCCAATATATTATTATATAGTTTAACTACTTTAGGAAAAGGAATTGAAGAACAAAATTAAAAATAAACTAAAAACATTAATAAATAAATTTAATATTTTTGAAGTGAAAAAATCGAGTTTCTAGCCAAAAATAGCAAAAAAACGGAGAGAGACTGCATATAATTTTTCTTCATATTTATTTTTCTTCCATCTCTTTCTTAATTTCTACTTTTCTTCAGGTTTTTTTTCCATTCCTTTTTTGGTTGATGTTGAGTTGATCCAGAATATGGATCTGTAATGATGATGACGATGATGGAAAATTTTAAAAATTCTATTAGATACTTCGAGTATATGGTTCTAAGGTTTTGTTGTTTTTTTTCGCTTATGTTCGCTCAACTTAAAGATACAAAATTATATGAAACATTTGCTACAACACTCATTTGTTTTTTTTAAAAAACTAACTTTTATATATTATATAGATTGAAAATATTATAACTGGCATTTTGACAAATTCAAATTAAAATAAAATAAAACGTTCACCAAAAAAACAAAAAATATAGAAATGTTAAAATATAAAAAAATAATGAAATATTTCAAAAAAATAACTTTTAAAAAAAAAGTAGATAAGAATTGACCAACTGATGTATATAACTGAAAAGTGTATTAACCTCTTAACATCAATTGAAACTTCGACTTTAAAAAAAAAACGATATTTTCCAATTAAATGAAAAACCCGAGTAGTTTCCCTTGAATTTCACTAGTTTATTTATTTTTACATCTTGCAAATTTCTTCAGTGCTTGTAATTGACTTAATTTGATTCTGTATAACAGTTTTTTGTATATGTTATACAATATATTGAAACTCGGTATTTCATAAAACATAACAGTTATGCATGAGCAAAATTAAAGTTGAGTTGCATACAAGTATTTTGTCCACGTCTTGGAGATTTCTTCAGTGCTTGTATCCGATTTAATTTGATTTTGTATAACAATTATTTGTATATGTTATACTCGATAAAATTCGGTATTTCATAAAACATAACTAGATAGAAGAGTTGTAAATGAGCAAAATTTAAGTTGAGCCATTTTCGAAATTCTCCTGCGAAATTTGAGTATTTCAGAATTCTCCTAGTTAACGAAACTCACGACATCAGAATGGTTGTTAGCTCAAGGGAAACGAAATTTTTGATTAAGTGACATTACGGAAGGCAATTGAGCTATGCAATGTAAAACCATTATTTTTTAAAGCCGTTGTAGTCTTAGTATATTTAATACATTTTGGATTAACTATAAATCACTGTTCTCTTCCACAATTTCCAAATTTCCCAATTTACCAAATTTCTATAAGTAATTTTGAGTACACCCCTTCTGTTGAAATGTAACGAAATGAACCCAATGACTGTCCTTCTCAATAATTCTTTTTATTTTACTATTCAAAAACTTTTTTTGTTATTTGTTATTTCATGACCTATAAAAAAAACTAAGCCTCGTTATTTTAGTGTCATTAAACTTTTGCACTCTCATATATGTAATTAATGTAAGGGCATGCTTTATTGATGAGTACTCAATAATCTTACGTCATTCATTATATAGTTATATCATTTATTTATTATTAAAGTTATTTGACATTAATATTTTACATCATTGCCACTGATTTTTATAAGCCTCTTTTATGAACTCTAAATTTTAAAATTTTCGAATTTAAGTTTTATGATATATTCACCAAACACAAAATTGCGGTCTAGCTTTTAAAATAATGTCATTTCGACGACGAAGCGTTTTAAAAAAAGGACCAAATTGACTTCAAAATAACAAATTGGATGTAAAAAAAGGACCGAATTTGTACATCAAAGGCCTGGAAAACGATTATTTCTATTTTAAACAACTTAGTTGTCAAAACTTTCAACCAAAGAGGAACTGACTAACAATTTCAAATAGAAAAGTGGTTAATTTAATAAAAACTTTTATACGAAGTATATTATAAAATATGAATTTATAAAATACCAATTTTCAAATTTGTATAATTTTGTTTTGTGTTAAGTCATCGTTGATGGGTGGATTAATTCTATAATTTTGTTTAAATTCTTAAGTTTATATTTTTGTATCGATTAAAAAAGTAAAGAAAAAATAATAAAATAAATAATCGAAATTTTTTTAGTAATATTTAAAGTAAAATTTTTGGTATTTCATGTAATTTTTTCTTATAAAAACAAAAAAAAAACAAAAATTATAAAATAAAAAATTACATGAATTTTAAAAATCGAAAAAAAATGTTAAAATTATTATTTGCATTTGTAAATTACATTTTTTCAGATCTTTTTCCAATTCTGTTAAATTTTATTTCCATTTTATTTTCCATATTCGGGAAAAATATTTTACAAAAAAATTAACTTTTGGAAAAATTGTAAAAAAGAAAAACAAAAAAAAAAAACAAATATTAGAGAAAAACTATTTTTATTTATTTTTTTTGGAATAAATCGAAAACAAAAAACTTTGTAATTATTCTTCTTGATTTGGAGAAAAATTTTGTAATATTTAGAAGTTTATGTAACTTTTAATAATTATTCAAGTTTTTGTATATTAGCATAAAAATTGTTTTTAGGGATATTTGAAATCGATGAGAATAATTCGAAGGGAAAAATATTTATAATTCAAATGTAGTGGGTACTTAACAAAATATAACGAAATAAATAAGGCTAATTGAGTAAGAATCTGTTAGATGGTATCAATATAACTGGGTATATAGGTACTCAATAAGTGGATGTGCAATTAAAAATTTATACTTTGGTAGAATGTTGAAATTTTTATGATTCAAATTCTATATTAATTTTTGTTTTCATTTTCAAACCCTAACTCTTTTATTTTTTGAGTTATCGTGGAGACGGACGGACATACAAAGCTAAATCGATTTAGTTTTTGATTGTGATTCGATCCTTACCTACCTTTCCAACCTCCCTCCTTCTCTGCCTCATAAACATAATGTCAAATTTAGTATACTCTTTTGACTTATAATCATACGGGCATAAAAATTAAAATTGCTTCCGGTCCGAATAATTACATTCTTTTTATTTACGATGGACAGTACAAAGCTTTAAAGCCACCTATAGCAACTGTGCGATGTTTCCTTTTATAGTGAGCGGCTTTAACACTCTTAACTTTATCAAAGCACGACCTTTAGTTGATTGAAATTTTAGGATGGGACCTACTTTACCAAAGCACTGTTTAGTTTCGAGTATGATTATATGGAAAGACTTGGGGATTTTTGTTTAGAATATTTAGAAATGCTGATTTATGGAGTATGGAGAGAATTCCGTATAGTTTTTTATTATTGAACTTAGAAGGAACAATTTATTAAACTCATATTCTAAATTAAAGCTTTAAATATTTTTTAAAAAGTCTTAAAAAAAAAATCAGTCTCTTAAAATGTTTCAGATGTTATCCTTCTCATACTTAAAACACATCCCTGGTTTAACTTAAAACTTTTGATACTATGGGTATGTTATACATACCATTAGAATCCATTTTTAATATTGATAAAATTTTTCTTTTAAAATATTAATAATTCAAATCGCTGAAGTTAAAAGAGTCTTATACTAAAATCAATTAATGATCCAGAAGCTTTTTAAGTTTAAGTTAATAGTTCCAATCACTTTGATTTGAATCTTAAGCTATTTTGCAAGTACAATTATAAACACTATGCAGATATTATAAAATATAAATAGATTATTAAATTATTATAATTAGAGAACTATTTTTAAGAATATTTAACCTTTTGGGCTATCAAATTAAAAAAAGCTTTTGGATTGCCAAATTAAAAATTGATTTAAATTACCATCAAAAATTCCATTTCCAAAATTAATTTCATCAATATTAAAGTATTTAAATTTTATATCCATATATAATATCCACTTAAATATTAAATAAATTTACACAAATTTTTAAAGATTAAAAAGAATTTGAATCATTTATTTATATACTCTGAATTATACAATTTTTCTAATTATCTTATCCTATAATAAAAATGTGCTCTTCGTCTATCCTATCCTATAATATAAAAAGGAGCTCTTCATGTTCATAGTAACACATTTACTTGACATTAAATGATGAGTTCCTTTTCTTCTTCATTATTCTGACTTCGTGCATGATATTATATTTAATATTCAATTACTTAATAATATTCAATTACTTACACTCAAAATTGACTCACTCATACTTATACAATACACTGTGCCTATTTAATATCTCTAATATTCAGTATAAAATTAACTTAGTTTTCTCATATCAATATGAAACGTGAGAATTGAAAAGGAAAACTTTCGCAGTCAGAGAAATTAAATACATTAACATTATAATAATAATTATAATAATAGAAAATTAAAAATATTAAAACCATGTATTTAATTAAATTTCATAATGCTACAACCTGCCACTTGAAAAAAATTTAATTTCAAATTAAATATAAGTGTTATACATTGTTCTTTCTCATAAAAATTAAAAATAATATTAAAATAATGTTATTTTATTTCTAAAATGTTTAATTTTCTTAATTGAATCTTTTAATGCAAATTATTTTAAACTTTGTACATATTATGTACTATACTTTTTTTCTAACTTTAATAATTTAATTTTTTAATTTCTCGATTATAACGAAAATAAAGTTATTATAATTTTATTATGTATATTTTTACAAAATTTTATAATTATTTTTCAGGAAGGTATCTGAAATAAATTTCCTATTTTCTTTTTTTCATATACTAGACTCATCAAAATCCATATTCGAGGAATAACTGTTCTTGACAATCCTACTTTATATTCGCGTGCCTAAATGTAGCTTGTATTCGCGTATAAAAAAGTGTTTCCGATTTGTGGGAAATGATCTTGAATCGCAATACCAAAAGCACATAATGTACAAACTCCGTTTAAAAATTAGATAGATGTTATCAAAAAAATATTATTCCAATTGTGAATTTTTGACTTTAATCAAATGTTTAAAGATATAAGGGAAATTGCATTCTTAAAGAGGCAATTGAATTTACAAACATAGGGGCAAATAATGTACAAACTACTTTCAAAAGTGAGATAATCAAATTCTAGCAATTGTATCTATTAGATGTTATCAAAAAAATATTCCAATTTTGAGTTTTTAACTGTGATAAAATTTTTAAGGGAATAAGAAAAATTGCATACTTAAAGGGGCAATTGAATATATTGAATCTGTTTGTACAATTCTTGATATTTATGTAGTGGACCACTCTCATATCAACATTTACACCTGAATTCAATTATTTTAATAGATTATCTTTGAAAGTGATGCTGAAGGTATTGACTTATTATAATACTTGTTAACATACCAATTATTAAATAATACAATTACTTTGTATTACAGTACAAATTTTATTAATTATCTTATTATTATTATTTTTAAAATTCTTAAAAAAATTAACTGTTAAAAAATTAAATTTCTACATTTAATACAATATAAAAATATACAATCTATAGATATGTATCTCTACTTACAATTGATTGCACCTAAGTTGCTAATAAAGCTTATAATTAACTGTTACAATAACATAATTAAATATATATATTTTTTTTATAAATAAAATTGTAGGATCCTTGAAAAATCCTTAATTATATTTATCTTTATTGTAAAAATATTTTTAGTATTAAAATTGAATGGTAGTATTGATAGTGGTTTCATTGTATACTATACTATAAAGTATTTATAAATATTTTCCTAACTAGAATATCATTCAAGTAATAATATTCTCATTTAATAATCTTTTCACTTTTATAAAATTTTTATTTTTTATTATTCTGTTTTTTGTTTTTTTTTTAGATCACATACAATGCAATCATCATTAGATGAAGCTACAGATCCATGGGGTGTTAAAGTAGAACGAGTTGAAATGTATGTATATTTAGTTATATATGAATATGAATATATTAGTAGTTGTATATAAATAAGCACATATTATTAACAATTTAATAATACTTAAGAATTTTTTTAAAAGTAAAAATATTATTTTTTTCTAGATAATTTTTTTTTTTAATTTTTTTCCTTCTTCAACTCAAATATTGCGTTTATAATACATATATATATTGAAAAAGCTCTTAGTCTTCAAATAGAAGGGATTGTCAAGTCAATTATGTACTTGAAAACATTATCAATATTTAATCTTTTAAAAATATATTATATACTCGTGTATGTAGACTTTATCATATAAATTTGTATATGTTATACTAGTATGTGTATATGATACTATATTCAATTACATAAAGTATATACATATATACATATATATATGTATAAGCGATAAGTTGAGTTAAGCGGCTTTTATACTTACAATTTTTTCTTTTTTGATACAGGGTGTTTAATAATTTTATAAAAATTTAAAAAAAAAAGGATTGTTTAATAATTTGAAGTACCTATATATAATTATGTACTAAATTTGGTCTAATGAATTTTTGAGTCGTTTCATAAGATAAATATAATAAAATTGCATCAAATTTCCGACCTACCACTGAAGGTTAGTTGATCGTTTCGAAAAGGTGTAATTGATAAACTTTCAGATAGATTAGTATTTCCTTACTTATTATTAATTAATCAATATTAGAACTTAAGTTATGCAGTTCTTAAAATTCTTAACAATTATATATGAAATGGCATTATAAAAGTTAGAATAACTTACAGTTGAAGAGATTCTTAACAATTAGATACGATGAACATTGAAAACATACCTGAAATATAAAAAAAATTAAAATAATTTAAAAAACTTATATAATTAATATTTAATAATAATAATAATAATATATATTACATAAGAGTTATTCTTTAAAATAATAAATAAGAGTATAATATAATATTATAGATTAAGAGACCTCTTCTCCCAAACTAATTTTGAGAATCACTTAATTTTTAAAACAAACATAACTTTGAAATCTTATGCTTAAATGATCCACGACTCTATTGCATCAACTACTTTAACTTATCAAAAAATCAAACCAATCATTTTTTCGATAAAAGTGGGTTTAATTGAGGGTCTTATTTCATTTTGAAGTTTGCCAAAAAAATTATATTCGATTATTTGATTATAGGTTGGTAGTTGGTGTAATAGGGTCCAATTTAGTTGTTTGAAATATAGAGTTGAATACAAATTACAGAGAATATTTTCTAGAATACTACATAGAGAGATTTGAAATTCTAAAAAAATTTTACATAAAATAAAAATATAAATTATTTAAATCACCCTGTATAGGTAGCTATAAATATAAAATATGTTAATTTAAGAAGATATCCAATAAATTTTATTATTTTATATATTAGAAGTTGAACGTTTCTTTATATTATCATTCTATATATATATATGCTCAACCTCTAAATAATCGTTCCAGTATTCATTAGCTTTTATTTTAACATTTTTTTTATATTCTATTTCTTTTATATACTTTTGCTTTTTTTAAATGACTCCATAATTTTTTTTATTTCTCATCTTTTTTTTTTTAACAGTAAGGATGTGTCCTTACCAACAGCATTACAACGTGCTATGGCAGCAGAAGCAGAAGCAGCTAGAGAAGTAAGTTTAAAAAAGAAAGGAAACTATTATAACTTTAGTTTTATATAATATACATTTTATATATACATATACATTTAATATTAGCAAGTATTCGAAAAAACTGTAAACTCTGAAAAATCAAAAATGATAAAAATATGAAATTTATGAGAAACTTTTCATGTTATGAAAACGTTTTTTTTTCTCTCTCCCTCCTATTTTTAAAAATTTTTTTTTTCTAATATTTATATTCTTTTAAAACTCTCACTATATACTGCTAAGTACATAAGTAAATACAACATAAACATATATACACATGAAATATATGTACGTGGGAAAAACATCACATAAAATATGTCATAAACTTATAACATGTTCCTCCGCCATTTCATAAAAAATTAAAAAATGAGTTCAGTATATGAAAAATAAAAATGTTTTGAATATAACTGTAAAACTTTATTAAATATTTAAAAATTAAAACAGTTATTTAATACTGAATTTTTCCATTATATAGCACTTTAATATAACTAGGATTGTGCAATGTATATAATTCACAAGTTAAGCTAAAGTTATTGCATATACTTTCAATTTTAAAATATTCAAAATAATTTTTTTTTTCAATTAAATTTTTTAGGCTCGTGCCAAAGTTATTGCAGCAGAAGGTGAAATGAAATCATCAAGAGCCCTTAAAGAAGCTTCCGATACATTATCAGAGAGTCCAGCAGCATTACAATTAAGATATATGCAAACATTATGTAGTATATCAGCTGAAAAAAATTCAACAATTATATTTCCATTACCATTGGAATTATTGACACCATTTTTAAATAGGCCCCAAAATAATAAACCATATAAAAATGATCCATAGTTAATTAATAATTTAATTAAAAAAAAAAATAATTTAATTTAATTAATTTAATTAATAAAACCAATTTAATGTATTTAAGTATATAATTCAATTTTTTTTTATTATTATTTCTTTTTCTTAAAATAAATAATTTATTCCTTATTCATTAATTGATATTATATACATATTATATATTTATTATGTATTATTATGTATTTATTATGTGTATATATAAAATATTATATTATGTACAATAACAAAACAAAAAAAAAGAAATAGAAATAAAATAATTTTTTTCAATTTAATAAAAAAAAAACTTGTGATAATTATTTTTTTATTTAGTATTAAAAAAAAGTTAATTAATATAATTTAAATTGCACTAATTTTTATTACAAGTTGTTTGGGTATTTAAGGTCTTTGGTCTTAGGTATTTAAGAAGGGGTATTTAAGGGAGGAAATATCTTATATGAAAAATACAGGTCCGAATCATGTTCAAGTTGCAAATAAAAGCTTCAAGGCAGATGCAGCAGGTTCTACACTTCTTCCACTCACAATAATTTTTGAGTGACTCATCTATCAGTTCTAACTTATGTTTAAAAATGCATTACGAACCTTAAAGAGGGCAGTGAAATAAAGTAGAATCCAAACAAACTGAATATGTAAACAATAATTACCTAATTTAAATTCACTATCTTGAGTATAAAAATATAGAAATATTTCGGAAAAAGGGAATACCGTGATTTGAAAAAAATCGTAATTTCCTCCTTCCCCCCATCAAACAAAATATTTAAACTTTAATTTAGCAAGTACTGATAAAATCCTTCTACTGATCCTTTTGAAATACATTTTTGGTTAGCGTCCCCAAATTTCTGCTAAGCAAATTACTTAAATCCTAATGCTGAAAATACAAAAATATTAATACTCCGGAAAAGGGGGTAAACCAAATTTAATATTTAACTATAAAATTTCTTCTGTAATATAAATATTCTGGAAAAAGGTTTTCCAGAAATTCTGGTTTTTAACACCTAGATACAAAATCAGGGTATTTCCCTTTTCCGGCATATATGGAAGGGTTAATTCGTTTTTATTTCGATTGTTTTTGATAATAAAGCCGCTTTGACTTTAATTTGGTTGATTTTATTTCATCCCTTCCCTTAAACTGATTACATACTGCATTCGCATTCTGCATTAGCATTCAAGAAATTAACTTTTTGTAATAAAATTTCATTTTAATTAAATTTTTTCATTTTTTCATTTTAGCTGAAATAAATTTTCCATTTTTTGAATTAAAAATTTTATTTAAATATAATCTTAGAAACTAACTTAGAAGAAATATGGATAAGTTCACGGTTCAATAATCTCGAATTTAATTGACAATATTTCGCAATTATCTTCAGAATAAATTTTGAAAATTAAATATTTTCGATTTATCTTAGTTCTAAGACAATAGTTAAATAGGGGACGAATATGCTTTACTTGAAGTTCTAAAATTCGTGAATTTGAAATTACTTCATTTCTCGAGTAATGAAATGAGATTTTTAAAGATGAAATATTTGTTCCGAAATAATTACGAATTGGTGCGAATTTGTATAAAATAAATATTATGAATAAATATTAATTTTACTTTAAAATAAAATGTACGAACCAAGTAAAATTAACCAATCAGAATAAATTTAATTTAAGGGGAGTCTCGGTAGGGTAGTGGGTAAGCATTTGGGTAAGCTTACTATCCGAGGAAGCCCAGGTTCGATTCTCGGTCTGGTCATACAAAATAATTTTTTTTTTGCAAATCCCCATGGTGACCAAATAAAATTTAAAATATACTTATATAACAAAAATGTTTCTTGTTTCTACATTACATCTTATACCCGTGTAATAAAGCTTCAAAGTCATGCGAAGTTCGAATCAATACAAGATGCATAAGATCTTTAACGTAGATCTAAATAGATGTGTAGATCTATAAATAAGTTATATGATTATAATTTTAAAATATGATTTTTCTGTGCCCCATCTTTTATTTCCAGGTCTTCATACCACTAAATTGTTTCACTATTCAATTTATTAATTTTCAGATATTCCAAACATTGAAATTTTACGGACAACATTAAAAAATCTTTCAGATTCAGATTTCGCAAACATAATAAAAATTATATAAAAATTTTGCAATAATCATTTTGTAAATTATTATATTAAAAAACAAGCCACGGACATTTTATTTTTATGTACTAAATCAAATAAAAAAAAAAATATTTTTTAATTAATTTTCATCGTTAAATAAATTACATGTTTTAAATGGAATGATATTGTGACATGCACTGATTTATATTAAAGGGAACACAGATATGTTTTTTCTTTATTTCATATTAATTTTTATACAAAAAAACAACTTAAATTAAAATTTATAATAATAAGTATGATAATATTATATTATTATTAAATGAAAGTTTTATTTCCGATTACGTATGCTAAAAAAGCAATTAAATTCAGATAAACTTGAGTAAACAGTGTTGTGCTTTAATCTGCATAAAATTTAATTGATTATGAATTTAATATGCATATTAGGTATGCATACTTAATTTAATCATTAATTATAATATTATATTAATAATAATAAATTTATCAAATGCACATATTTATACTTATTAATAAGTTTTAAAAATTTTCAGATAATTAATTTAAATTTTTAGCTTGCATATATGCCAATATATTGTGTTTATACTAGTGGTGGTCAGGGATTTACTAAAATTGTACTTACGTTTTTACTACAAATTATTCAATTTTATTAAATATTTTTTAAGGTCAATCAATAGTTGGAAAACTTTTTTAATACAAATTACTGAAAGTTTGTTTAATTTTGAATTATTAATTTAGTGTCGGATATAACTTTAGGGTAGAAAAGCAAACGGCATAAGAACAATTTATTAAAGTTATTAGTAACAGGAGAACTCTTATTTAAATTTTTATAGCCTAAGTTAAAATTGTAAAATAAATAAAATTTTTAGACATTGGAGTTTAAATTTAAAATCAACATTACAAAATTTGAATTTTATATTTACTAGAATAATTTACAAAATTTGAACTATAGCTCTGTGCCTATTTTATTAATATTGAACATTTGACAATACAACAATTTACAGGAAAATTCGGAAAAACTACAATTAAATTTAAATAAAGGAATTATATGAAAAATAAATGAAAAATTTAAGTTAAAATATATGAATATAGTTAATTATGAAATATAGTCAAAATTTGGCAACAAGACTAATATATTTAAAATAATTAAAACCCCGTTAATTTCTTTAAAAGCATTGAAAATTAAAAACAACAAAATTATAATCTGGCTTACTTTTTCTTACAATTGATAGAACACGTTTCAAAAAATTTTACCTAATAATCACCACACCCAAAGTATTTCCAAATACCACCCGAATTACCTTTTTATTAGCCACATATATTAAAAAGTTTTTTAATATTTATATTTGTTAAAATTTTAATCAATTGGCAAGTTTAGCAAGTATTTAATCAATTGCCACACGCACTTGTACTTTTAAAATTTTTTTTTTCAATTTTTCAATATATGTACAAAAAAAAATCCAAAATTTTTTTCCATTTTTTTTTATAAAAGAAAAACAAATTTAATTTTGAAAAATTTTTTAATAAAATATATTGAATTTGACAAAAAACTTTCAATAAATTCAATTAAAAATACTCAAAAACAAATTGTTATGTAATCAATTGCAAAAAAATAAAAAATTGAATATTAACACGTACAAATAAAAAAAAAACAAATTCATTAAAAAAACCGAACCAAAAAAATCTATAGATATTTAATCAAAAACTTTATATTTATGTCGGCTTATTACAGGTATTAAAAAAAAAAAAACAAATTTTATAAAATAAAAAAAATTACAAAAACAAAGAAAATTTGTGTAATTTAATCTAAAAGTATATTTTATTAAAAAAGTTTAATTTTCATTTTTTTTTATTTGAAATTATATCCAAAATTTAATTAAAAAACTTGAAAAGTATTGAATAAAAAAAAAAAAAAATAAAAAAAGTTTTTAATATTTTGATAAATTGATAACAGCGAATCCTTCAAAATTAATTTTGAATTTTTTTCCATCACATATTGTTATTTTTTAAATTTTAATATGAACGCCTATATTTATGCAATTGAAATAAACTTAAAAAAAAATTCTACAGTACACATAAGACATCAGAAATAAAACCGAACAATGAAAAGCGTATTAACTTGCAAAATTCGAAATTCTTTAAATATAACATTATTGAAGACGAAATGAAGTTTAAAATAACAACAACAACAACAACAAAAACAAAAAAAACTTCCAAACAATCAAAATCCTAAAGTGAAACAAAAAAAAATAAAAAAGTATTGAAAAACAACAACAACAAAATAAAATGAAAAGTTTCAATTTTCTTTTGATAAAAAAAAGTTTTGTTTTTTATATTTTTTTTACACAAAATCCCATCACTTTGAATTGAGAAAGAATTTTTCTTTTATTTTTCTTCTCTTTCTTTTTTCCGTTATATTGTAATCGACACATCACGTTTTCTTTGTGTAAGAAATTTTTACTTGTTTTTTTCCTTTCTCATTTCCTTCTGTCTCCTTCTTTTGCTTCAGCACAAAAATTTAAAAGTAAATTTTTCAATCAAATAAACAAAAAATAATAAAATAAATTTTTTTTTATGTTGTTTTTGTTTTTTTTTTTTAAGAAAATTGCTTGAATAAAATAAAGAGCACGTACTATTGATTACTCTTACAACCACAATACTTTTAACCTCAATTTACTGTAAATTTACGCACATATTCAAATTATATAAAATATTAATACATTTTACATAATACGTCATACAGAAATTTAAAATACATAGATATATACATGTAATCATTTGTGTTGTAACGGTATTTTGCGATATGTGCGTAACTTTACAATAAGAAAAGTTGGAATAGGATTCAAAAGAAAAATGTTCCTTGAGGCAAACATTTTTTAGAATAAAATATTGTGAATAAATTTTTTTGGATCAAATAAGATTGAAGTTGATTAAAAGTATTCGTTATTGTAATCTTTTTAAGATTAAAGATTACTTTGAAAGAATTTATAAGTACAATAAAAATGTAATTAAAATTATTAAAAACTTTATATGAGTAGGTACATGTTATTTAAAAGTGCGTGAGTATTAAGAAAGTATCTTATAGATACGTGATTAATTTTCATTAGATATTTTTGACATCATTCAGTTCTATTAAAAGACCCCTTTTTGTAATATGGGCCTCCAAAAAAAAACAGGTCTAAAACATAGTGTTATGATTTTTCGAGAGTATTATGAAATATTTTTCAATTTAATTTAACCGGTTGAACTGTTCGATTGAAACTAATGAAGTTAATGAATCATGCAAGAAGATGAAATAAGGGACTCAGAATCAAAGTGGTCTAACCGACAAAAATACTTAAAAAAAAAACCGTAAGGATTAATTCACTTTGACACTAAGAAAAATAAGAAAATGACTTAGACCGAAACAAAATGACTCCAGATGGTACCGGAAATTGACTTTTCCAAGTACACAATCCGATGTTATATCTAATTCTTATGCGACTTACTATAAAAAAAAAAATATATTATTTTAAAAAGGTTTAGACCACTTTTGTTCTGAGTCTCTCAAATTATGCTACAAAAACTATATCAAAAAATTGATTACTAACTGATCTTTGAACTGTGGTAAATTGATTAGGGGTAACCCTTGTTCAAACTTGAACCTAAAAGATCAAAGAGATTTTCAACATTAATAGAAAAACTAAGATGAAGAAATTTGAATTGAACTGAGCCAGAATTTTATTGAAAGTTACACTGTTACTATACTAAAATATAGAACACTAAAGAGAGTCTTCTTATATTATGATCTATTGTTATCTCGTACCCATTCTACGCTACCTTATCATAGTGAACTGATGAATTTTTTAAAAATATCATTACCCTTGAATACTATGTTTTTATTCCTTTTCCACTCCTTTAAGGAGTATAGGGCATTCACCAAGTTTATTTTAAATTAGGCTTCAGTTTCTTTAATCATAATATTCACTAAGCCGTTGATTACTTGGCTTTAGCTAATATATAAGATTATGAAATATGAATGCACAAATGTTAACTTTGTGCGCCATCTATAATCTTATACAAGAATTATTTATATATTTTTATTAAATCTTATTTTATATTACGATATAAACTTTTACGATATAATTATACAATTTTACGATATTTTTTTATTAGATATGATATAACCGGGGTTTGAACGCGAGACTTTCCACATGAAAGGCGGTGTCTTTGCCACTACGCCATTGGTCAGGTTGGCCTTGAATACAATTACCTTTTAAAAATTGTATTATCACATGTTTTTAATTTTTTGAATTTAAAATTATTTATCAAAATTTGAATTTCAAATCAATCGCAGACAATTCAATACACTCTATTACTATTCAATATCTCATTCTATTTATACACACACTTTTTAAAATCCTATCCACTTATTTTGCAAGTCAATTCTAATCTTTAAATGTTTCTTTTTTTTTGTATTTTAAAATCCACTTGTTTCCCTGCTTTTGTTCTGTTCTTTTATTTATTTTTTCAATATTAAATATTTGCGTGTATAAATAATAAATTATTATTATTTTATTTTAATGGATACATAAATTTACACCACAGGTGTTTTTATTCATTTCATATTTTTTCTTTGTTGTCTTTTTTATTTTATCACACATTTTTTTTTTTTTTTTGAATTTTTTCTTCAACTGTCAGGAGAAAAATTAATTTTGAAAAAAAAAAAAGGAAAAACTGAAAAAGAACAAAAACAAATACAAAAGGAAAACGATTTTTTTTGAAAAACAAAAGGAAACATTTTTTAAAACAATGTCTAGATAATAGTAATTCGTATTAAAAAACCTAAAAGATAAAATTCTTCTTCTTTAGCTGCTTATCCACTACTGGATGTCTGCGATCACATTTCTGAAGCTCTCTCTATCTTGTGCTGCGTGCATTAATTCTCCCACCGTTTGGAGGCCCGTCCATTGCCTGATGTTTCTAAGCCACGACATTTGCTTTCTGCCGACACGTCTTCTGCCTTCAATTTTACCTTGCAGAATCAGTTGTAGAATATAATATTTGTCATTGCGCATTATATGACCTAGATAAGATGTTTTCCTACGCTTGATTGTTAATAACAACTCACGGTCTCTATTTATTCTACTTAGAACCTCACTATTGCTCACTCGATCTATCCATGATATTTTCAATATTCTACGGTATATCCACATTTCAAATGCTTCAAGCTTATTGATGGTCGTTATTTTTAGAGTCCACGCTACCATACCATAGAGGAGTATGGACCACACGTAGCATTTAACAAACCGGATTTTTGTTTCGAGATTGATATCACGGTTGCATAAAACTTTTTTATATTTTACAAAACTGCTACGAGCATATTCAATTCGGCATTTTATTTCCATATCTGAGTTCCAGTTTTCATTTAGCCAACATCCTAGATATTTAAAACTTGAAACTCGTTCAATTATGGTGCCATTTATGGTTAATGTTGCGTTGTTGAATGTGTTGGTTCTAGAAATAACCATAAACTTGGTTTTAGCGATATTAATATTTAAGCCGAAAAGTCTGCTGCGGTCGCTTACTGAATTTATAAGTTCTTGAAGTTCAGTTATATTATCGGTAATTAATGTTGAATCATCTGCGTATCGTATGTTGTTGATATTAACCCCATTTACTTTTACTCCAATATTTGTGTTATGTATTGTTTCCTCAAATATAGCCTCTGAGTACAAATTAAAAAGTAAGGGTGACAATACACAGCCTTGCCGTACTCCTCTTCTAATTTCAACGTCTTTTGTAATGAAGTTTTCTGAAACTACATAGGCTTTTTGGTTCCAATACAAGTTCTTGATACACTGAATTTCTTTTTGATCTATATTAATTTTACTCAAAACCTCCATAAGTTTATTATGTTGAACGCGGTCAAAAGCTTTTTCATAGTCTATGAAACAGAGAAAAATATCCTTATGAACGTCTCGGCAGTTTTGAACCAAAACTTGGAGGCCGAAGAGAGCTTCTCGAGTACCAAGACCTGCTCTAAAGCCGAATTGTGTATTACTAATTGTACTTTCACATTTCTTGTAGATTCGGAAGTGAATAATTTTTAAAAAGATCTTTAATGCATGGCTCATTAAGCTTATAAGCCGATGGTCACTACACTTTTTTGCATTTACTTTTTTAGGCAGCGTAATAAATGTTGATTTAAGCCATTCTTCTGGGTATATTCCCGTATCATAGATTTGGTTAAAAATTCTTTCTAAGATGGTTAAATTGTCATCATCAATTAATTTAAGAATTTCTGCGGGTAATTCATCGGGGCCAGTAGCTTTATTATTTTTTGCTGTTGTAATAGCTTTCCTGATCTCATCTTTTGTTATCGGCGGACCTGAGAGTGTTGCTTGTGGTAGAGTGTGGACTTCGGTTCTATTTAGATCATTGAATAACTCTGCTATGTATTCTTCCCAAACTTGTTTTTTCTTGTCTGGATCCAGGATTATTTGGTTATTTCTGTCAACTAGATTCGAATATATTTGCTTACGATGAACTCCAGCAGCTTCCTTAACTTTTTTATGAAGATTAAAATCATCATGTAAGTTTTGTAAATTTTCAATTTCTTGACATTGTGAATTTAGCCACTGTGTTTTTGCTGCTCTAATTTTTGATCTTATTATGTTTTGCAGGCGCTTATAGTGGTCACCATTTCCGGTGTTTTTATATAAACGTCTCTGATTCATTAAATCTAAAATCTCATTTGTCATCCACTTCTGCTTCGGTGTATATGTTCGTGGTCCCAGCTTGGTTGAAGCTACATTTTTCATTGTGTTCTTCACTCGGTTCCACAATTCATGTCCACCTACATTGTTCACGTTGTTGTTTCTGATGAGAGATGTGAATTGATTATTAAGTTCTTCTGCAATTACAGTTTGGCTAGAGCTATCCATTAATTTTCCTAGATCTAAATGTTTTTTCCGTGTTGGTTTTTTCGCTACTGCTAGTTTGATTTTGACTTGCGATAGCAGTAAGTTGTGGTCTGATGGGACGTCGGCACCTGGATACGTTGAAACTCTTGACACTGATGTACTGTATCGTTTATTTATTAAAATAAAATCGATTTGGTTTCGGATTATATTTTGATCGTTATCTTGTGGGGATTTCCATGTGTATAATCGGCGAGGTGGTAAAGAAAACCATGTATTCATGGCTTTAAGTTCTTGCTCTGTACAAAATTGAACTAGTCTGTCACCCCTCGGGTTTCTGGTGCCTAAACCATGGGGTCCAACAATATTTTCTACTTTACCACTTCCTATTTTGGCATTGAAGTCTCCCATAACGATGTTAATCTCATGCCTTTTTGTTTGTTTCATAAGTTCTTCGATTTCACAATAAAAAGATTCAACGTCTTCATCAGATTTATCTGCCGTTGGTGCATATACTTGAATTATATTCAGGTTTACGGGCTTTGCACATATTTTAATCATCATAGTTCTATCCGAGTTGGGTATGAAGCCAATTATGCTTTTTTCTATTTCATCAGAAATAATTATACCGACTCCATTTCTATGATCTTTGTTTTGATTTCCGGAGTAATATATTGTTCCACCTGTTGTTTTACATTTCCCGGAATCTGGCCACCATGTTTCCGATACACCAAGTATACTTATTTGCAATCTACTCATTTCTTGTATAGTGTTTGCTAGTTTACCACTTTCGTAAAGACTACGTACATTCCAAGTACCTATTTTTAGTTTTCTTTTTGTTTTACCTCCGGGGATTCTTAGCACCCTCGTATTGCCGGAGACTGAGGGCCTTATTTCTGGTTGTACTTGCATAATGTGATTTTCTTGAGATGTTACTTCAGTGGTTTCTCATTGCCTTCTGAAGGATTTCCGGTAGTTTTTCATCTTTATAAATCAGCCGCCCTTAGCATAGGGTTCAGACGCTGTTTGTAGCCGCCTACTATAGGTCAGACGCTACGTTTATTTCTTTGACCTTTAAGTCGAAATGTCGGAGTTGCTTCAGCAGATAGAATTACATCACTTTCATGTAGAAGTTCTGATAGCTATGCTACCAGTTCTACTATGATTGTTCTGTGTTCTATCATGCCTACTTCCTGAGACGCTATAAGATATTAGATAGCCATTCAGGTTACTAATCCCTCTTCCTTTTCTACTTCCAGGTAATTTTCACATTTATATAGCGAGCCGCTTGTTCCAAGTCAGACGCCCGCTCGTAGCCGCCTACAAAGATAAAATACAATAGTGTATTTAAAAGCGATTTTTAATGATTGTTTTGTGATCTTATTGTAAAAATAGAAATTTAAAAAAGGCCTCCCCAATATTATGTCTAGAAATAGCAGTTGGAACTTGAATTTAAAAATTCCATTTAAAAAAGGACCTTTTTGAAAGAATGTATTGGACTAGGTTTCAATTGTTTTCTACTCAATAGGCTATTGCATCAATCATTTATTACTAATGAAATAATCAGATAATCATTTTATTGATAAGTTTTTGTTGTATCAAAAGCATATTTGGTAATAACATATGGAAGTTCCAATAAGTAAAAAAGTACTCACTTATTTTTAATTAATTATTTGACACTTATCTTCAATTTATTTTTTGATTACGAATAAGTGGTTGGTGCTAATATTCTAATTATTTTGTTAAGCTTTTATATCTAGAAAAAAAAACCTACAGGTAGGCTATTTTTGTGGTCTAAAATTTCAAAACAGGAATTCCAAAAACCAAAGTCCCGATTGATTTAAAATCTTGAAAATAAAAATACTCAAAATACTAAAATCCCGAGCATCCAAATCTAAAATATATCAATACCAAATCTCGGGTAAAAAATTCCCAAAAAAAAATCTAAATTTTCTAATTTAGAATCTAATTCTTCTTCTGCTATGGCGCTACAGTCCGTTGTCGAACCTTGGCCTCCTGAATCATCCGCTTCCAGTTCACGCGATCTTGGGCAGCAGTTATCCAATTTTGCTCTTGCAGCATTGATACAGCGTCTGACTCGATTGCATCAACCCATCGATTTCTCGGCTTTCCTATTGGTCTTTTTCTATCTATTTTCCCGTTCAATACTTTTTTTGGGGAATCTGGCATACGTTATATGTGACCGGCCCATCTAAGGCTAAATCTAATAATTTATCCATATTCTGTTAAGGCTCAACATTTTAATTTTGTATCTCACTTTAAAATCCTTTCTTGTAATTTAATATTTAATTTAGCAAAATTTAAATTCGGAATTTTTGGTTTTCAAGATTTTGAATCATTCAGAATTTTTTCCACAAAATTTAAATTCGGCATTTTTGATTTTCAGGATTTTGAAACATTCGGAATATTTTCCACAAAATTTAAAATCGGAATTTTTTTTCAGAATTTTTCGTTTGGGGTTCTTTTTCATTAGGACTTAACTCAACTACTATTTACTATAGAACTATAAGATCTTTATGTGTTGTGACAGCCTCAGTCAAATGCAAGAATAATCAACCCTTTTTGAGTATATTTAAGAAAATATTTTAAATCCCTTTATTGTAAGTTTTCCTTTTTATTTCTTACAGTTATCTTTTAAACTGGGTATGTCCTCAAAAGTACAAAACTACACAAAATATTTTTTTTTATAGAATTCAAAAATTGTTATTCATCATTAAGAAATAATTTGGGTACGTGTAGTTTATGAAAATTTAAAAGTTTTGAAACGATTATATTATGAATTGTGGAAATGACAAAGGTCGTAAAATAAAATAACAATTTGTGAAAGTCTAAAAATATAAATGTTATAAATGCTTTGCTTATTTCAGATGAAATATTTTTAAACAAGTCATTGGTAAGAGTTTTGATTTCGCAGTTAAAACAAAAATTTCAAAGTCAATGTCAATGTAAAAAAAATTTAAACGACAACAATAGAAAAACAATTCCAAAGAAATATCATTATCATTCATTCCTATATAATGTATGTCTCTATATATTGACCTTAATATAGTACAATCACGAACTTCAGTTATATCACATGGCATTACAAACAAATCAAAACAGTTTTTTTTTTGAATTGTAAAAGACATTAAAATAATGAAAATATTTCAGTATTTTTAACACTAATGTGCATAAAGGTATTTATTAGACCTCTAGTTTGGAATATGTAAATATTTTTGTTGTTATATTTAATAAATTACAATTTTCTAAGGTTCTTCAAAAAGGGGAGATTAACTGAAATTGATAAATTTCACTTTAAAAGGTATTATATTATAAAATACCAATCGGAAATTTGCCTATGATGCGTTGGAATAGTAGTGCAAATTTGCAAATATCTACCGTTCCAAAACTTAAATTCAAAATCTTCTAAAAAAAATTACAGCGCACTCGAAAAAACAGGCCTTCTTCGTTTTATTCATAAATAAATACTAAAATCTCTCATACATAGAATTTTCAAATTTTTTAAAATTTTTTTCAACTAACTTTTATCTTTAATGTTTTTAAAAACATGATATATCGCGAATGGTCCAAGGTACAATCGTTCCAAGGTACATGCATCTCCCCTATTATAATCTTAAAATTAAAGTAATAACGTTTTAAGCTATGAAGCCTTCAGAAGAAGATTACTTGTGCAAATTTCAAATTAATCTTTAAGTTTGTTCTGAGTAATTGTTGTTGATTCGTGTGTTTGTTGTACGGAACCTTTTATTATTAAATCTATCGTCTTGCTATCCATTGTGGATCCTAAAACTTTTCATTACATCATTTCCTCTGTTGATTTTTTTTCGAAAGCCATCCATTGGCCTTAACAAGCCAGACCCTTTTGAACTAAACTTTAGGGGGAAACCTGTGACACAAATGTACAGTTTGGATACGAAGACAGGAATTTGGAAGGACTTGGATTTATCATACCAAGGATTGTCGGATTGTCATATATGGGGCCGTTCGGATGGTTCTTTTATTTAAAATTACAATCCTTCTTCAGAGCTCCAACAGTTAATTGATATTATGTTCAAATTCAATGCTTCTTAACATACTTTCAAAAAATGATTACTTTTTGGAGGAATATGTTGTCTTGTAAGGAGGCATGTTATAAATTTATACATGGATTAAAATATATTATAATAAATATCATATAGCTGGCCAACATGCATAAAATGCAACCGGCCTTATAATAAAGATGTCCTTATATTTATATAATACATTAAAGTAATAATAATAATAATATCAAATTTTACCTTGAAAAAACCCTATAACTTAAAGTTTAATATTAGAAAATCTTTTTTCTCTTTCTAACACTGTTTTCGACGTACATAAAAAAAAATTGTCTCCAAAAATACGTGAAATTGCAAAATATTAATTTTTATTATTCTTCACATGTTTTGGTAATATTTCTTTTGCGTTCGGTAAATGTCTCCAATACAATATTCCATTACAAAAATATTTTTATTATTTTTATATTTTCGAAACAAAAAAAAGTTTCCTTTTAAAAAAATGTATTTATTTATTTAAATTCTATTTTTCTTTAACATTTTTCAATTTTCAATTTTCTTTTAAAAAAAAAACAATTTTAAATGCCAAAACATGTGTTAAATAACTCACTCTTAAACGTTTTGTATATATAGAGCTATTCTTGTGTATGTTTAATTGTTTTACATTTTACTGTTATATGATGCTTTCCTATTTACGGAATTCTAAATTTAAATTGAAAGTTCTTTAGTAATTCTTTTTATTTATTTAATTTTTTTTTTTACTGGGAATTTTAAAGCGTTCATTTTGTTTTTCAAAAACGTGAAAATGGAAAAATAGATCTAGAAAATACGGTAGTTATATACTATATAATATTTATATAAAAACAAATTAATATAAAACTTTATATTGTCTTTGTTCTTTAAAATACTTGTTTTCGATAAAAAACCAAAATAAATTTAAGAAGAAAAATTCAATTCTATAGAGAGTATGTAGAGAGTATTTTGACAATTTTACCTTTGACAATTTATTTTTGGAAATTTACAACTATTTATTTTTTATAAAGTTGTGTCACAAACTGTCAAAATATTTTATGTAGTCTAACTGAGATATGTATATACTCTGACTGTTTAGCTACTGAAGTCATGCCAAAATTTAACGTCATTATAAAAAAGCTTTGAAAATACACAGACTTTTAATTAATTTGTTTTTAATAATATAATTTAGTTATAATTTAAAATTTGAAAGGACTCTTTCAAAGGACACTTGAAAGGAAATATTTATTTATTTATCTTTTCCTTTCGGATGTTGGTCAATATTATTTCATACAAAACTTTCATAAGTACAAGTAATACTTATTATCTTGTTTATATCATATATTTTATATTTTGCTATACATATTTGGTCACCATGGAGATTTGTAAAAACAAATTTATTTTTTAATTAAATATTCATAAACAGTGCGCGAATCGAATCTGAACCTCCCTTGTTAAAAAGACAAATTATTATCGACTACACCACTGAGACTCCTAGAAAATATCTTAAATAAGATTCTGCTACTCATACAGTCATACTGCTTCAAAATTCTGGGTACTGAGGTGGAATTAAGTAATATCATTAGAAAAATTAGTTACTGTATTAATTGAAATGTTGATACATATAAAATATATTAATATATTTAATAAATTAATTGAATATATCATAGTTTACATAAGCGATGTTATTAGATAAGTAATGTTGAAAAAATATTGATCTACTATTATATTGCAACAGAATTCAGAATTTCTTAATACATCATTTCAAATACAATTAGCGTAGTCTTTCAATGAATTAAATAATGTTTTTCATTGCTTATTAACTGATGGGTTTTCCTATGGGGGTTCCTACGATTATTAAATAATGGGTTTAAAAAAAATTTCTAATTTGGATCGAATTTATAAGACTGAGCTTAAAATCATTTTCGTTTCTCATCAAAACCTAGGTATAGGTATGTCTGAACTTTGAATTGTTTTAGTAAAAAATGAGATTCAAATACAAGTCCAGTTTCATATATTTGACCCATTTTTATCATGAGTTAAATAAACATTGCACTGTTATTTAACCACTATTATAAGATACATTTTGTGTTAATCCAAAATTTGAAGTGAAAAATTATTACAAATCATTAAATTAATTCCTTCAAATTATGCTACTTTAAGGTTCTGAACAATATATATTTGATTAAAATATCTCAGGGCTTAAATCAAATTTGATTTGAGATAAAATTACAACTTAATCAAATTGAAGTAGAAACTGTTGAGACTGAAGCTAAGTTCTTAGGTATTAATTTACCTATCTTAGCTCTAAATACATGCTCAAAACTGGTGCGACATTAGAATTTCAATCATTACTTAAAAGCTTATTTATTACCTACTTTAAATAAGAACGCTCCACCAAACTCGATAAAAAATTTAAATCTTTCTTAAATCAAAGAATAAAATTTAATTTCTATGTCTTTACATTCTCTTTATTCCGAATATCTTAAATTTCTATTTTCTGCTATATTTATTATTCTGCACATCAATGTACTACTTAAATGACTTCAAAAATAATACATAAGTACATTATTGTTTTTAACACATACATATATCAACATTTACGTATGTAATAAAATGATTTGTCAGCTTTTCAATGTACAATTTTTGCTGATTAAAGACGTAAATAATAAAAAGGATATGAAGTAAAAAAATAAAAAAAATTCAAAGTAAACAACAAACAATAACAGTAACAGTAAAAGCAACAAAATAAATAATATAAATAAAACAAAATGTACAGTAATGTCGCTTACGTATATAATATAATATGTACATTCAAGTACATTTTATATTATTAGTTGAAAGTAATCAACAAACACTTACCTAGAAAAATAAAAATAAAAAAAAAAACATGAAAAAAAAAAATGAAAACCAAAGCGTTAAAATGGTGAAAAAATTAATTTCACCATACCCTTTTTTTTTGTACAACACATTCCAGTTTTTCTGTGATCATTTTTAAAAACATGTTAGTCATAAAACATAAAAACAAAATTACCGTTATTTTTAGAGGACTTATCTTTATTTGTTTACAAGTGTATATATATACATACTCATATTAAGTATTTACGATAATATTTAGAAAGAGAGGGAGTGAGACAGAGAAAGAAAGCAGAAAAGAGATTGAAGAGTAAAACTGGTGTAATTAAGAGGAAAATATATGTGTTGACATTTTTAAATATTTTGTTGAATGTGAAAAATAACAAAATATTTTTAAAAAAAAATCTTTTCATCATTAAAAATGAAACTTTTTGATGGCAAAATTTAATTTTTAGGAAAATGAAATTTACAAAAAAAAAACATAAATTAATTTAAAAAGTTAAATATATTATAAATTGTTTAAATGGTTTAATTAACAGACAGGATAATCTAGGTTTACTTATATTTAATCAGTTAATTTTCAGATTCAAGAATTCAGATCAAATTGATATTAAGTTTAGATTACAAATTATACTTGATTACAAGTTTAGATTATAATTCAGTTTAGATAACGGTTTCAATATTTAGGTCTAAAAAACTTTCTATTTACTCTAGTCAAATCAAGATATTCATAAAAACTCGCTTTCGTAATTGTTCTGAAATACTTGATTACATTTTATTACCTTTTGATTCCATATATAATCAAGGATTTTCACTACTTTTGTTGTGATTACTATTCATTAGTCACTAATTTTGCACTTAAATTTTAACTACATTTATTCGATTCAGTTCTTTTTTTTAAACTGAAAGCACCTAACACATAAAATCATAAGATTTTAATAAGTACTTAAATGACGTATTTTTATTCCTGCTTTTCGTTAAGTACTTATCGCGTTACCAATGATACGAATCTTAAAAAAAAGTACTTTAATATAATTAAATAATATTAATATAAACAATTTTTTTTTTACTCATTTTTTCATGTTAACTTTTGCATTAAATTTTAATATAAAAGAAAATACTGAGAAGAATAGCGGTTATAAAAGTATTTACCTCAGTCCTTTAAATTTAAAAAGTAAATTCAGTACTTGACGCGTGTTTTTCATTAGTTAATTTTCAAAACAAAAATATGTTATTTTTTGTTTAATTTAAAAATAATTTTATTTTCTTTTTGTTTTTAAATTCATTTGAATTTTCATTCGTCTAATTTTCATTTTATTTTTGTATTTTGTTGCCTTGGAAACCCTAGAGAATCTGAGCTGTCAAAAGTTTTTGAATGTTTTATGATTTATGTGCGCTCATTTTCGTCCTTTTAGATTATTTATGAAAGTATCTTTTGTTGATTTTTTTTTATTTTTGAAAGAAAATGGACTTTGATTTTGATAATATTTTGATAATTTTGGATTTTTCCAATTTTTCAGATTTTTTGGAAAACTTTTTTTTTAGAACTATAAGATAAAATATTCTTTGACTGCTTACAGTTAGTATATGAATCTTTGGGTAAAAGTGCTTTCAGGACCATCCAAATGGCATGTCAATGAACCATTAAATCTTCCAAATATATATCGTGTGAAAAGATGAGGAAATAATAAAAATAAACTTTTCTAATATAATTTTGACACGATAGAGAAGAATGAAATATCGAAAGTATAAAATTATAGAATGAAGACTAGTAGCCAGTCGATTAATAACATTTGTTTAAGAATACGATGTTATTTTTTAATGTGAGACAACACTTTGGAGATGCTGGATATTAAAATGCTTTACCTTTATAAAACAATCGAATAAATGCAGTAAGGTTCTTAATACTAGACAATAGTAAATATTGCCTAATATTATAATAGTCCATCGCCTAGTTGGCACTTGTACTTCTTATTCAGCTAGTACATGGTATCAACTAGATATAATCGAACACGGGTTTGAACCCGATTGAAAATCCGCCACTTTAACCACTGAGCTATCGTTCAGATGCTTTAAAGTATTGGGACAAATGACAGCCAAAAACTAGGGATAGAATATGAATAGTTTCGTATAAGAAACTTATAATGATTGGGGAGACATTCCCTAATTTGTTAATGCTGTGTATAAAACAATATATTGATTTAAAATTGAAGTATGTACTAACATCCAAAACTCTCGACATAACAAAATTTGGCAAATTGGCACTTGTAATTAAATAAATAGCTTAATATATAATTTAAATTTCACAAAAGATCAAATTTTATTACCTATGAGTATTGAGTTTTTTTTAAATTATTTTAACTAACCCATTGAAACCATATTCTGCTCAGTTAATTCAATTTTCATCTTCTCAATCAAATCAACCTCTCAGAAAATTTATAGCTTTTGGTTTATAGCTTTTGTTCAATTATTTAATATGCATCTTTTCTCTGGTTCATATTTTATCTTCTAAAACCCACTAATTTCCTTTTTCAAATAAAACATCATTCGGTTTTCAATTCTCGTATATAAAATTAAATTTGTTTGTTATAAATTGTTAAATTCATTTTTATATTACACATGAACTTCTTGGTATTACATACATCCATCTCTAGAGTCTAGATACAAGTAAAACGAATAAACCTTAAGATATTTCTAGAAAAATTTATTTAAAAAAAAAAACTGAATAAAAAAAAATTCTAATATAAATTTTATTGCAATAATTTTATGATATGTAATGAAATGCCATTCTTTGTTTCAGCGGAAATTTGACCTTGAACCATTCTTTTCTTTTCCATATTATAAATTATTTCTTTTTTACGATGATGATTTTATATTTTTCTGCAGTTAATTTTCTTTATCCTTAAGATACTTGTGAAATTATTTTTACACATGTCTGCTTAACATTCTTTCATTCACTCAATTTAATTTATTTAACAATTATGATTTTTATTTTGCAATTGAGATTTTTTTACAAAATTAACAAAGGAATAGAGAAGTGGAGCAATTTTAAAATGAAAACTTGTAAAGAACACACTGTACATTTTCAATACCGTTTATTAGAAGGGTTTTATACTGAATAGCACTGGACGTTGGCGATCATAAGAAATTTTTTCAATACCTTGGGTAAGCTTCTTATTAACTTAAAGTCTGCCACCATTTGCGGCAATTCACTTTTGTTTGAAATGCAGCCATCCAATTTTTAATACTTCATAATAATGACAATTGATTTCATAATAAATAAAGATTCAAAGTCACTCAATTTTTTTAAAGAACTTTTTTCTTAATCTGTGTCAAGAATTTGCAATAGATACAGTTGTGGAAAACTTGGATTACTTTATATCATGTTACTTTAATTCACTAAAGTCCCTCCTAATGCATTCTCACATACACATATTATAAATAAATATTCTGGAAAAAGCGTATAACCCTGATCTCGAATTCAATCCTAAAATTCATCCTGTTTCTCGCATATACATTCAGATAATTATAAATATTCTGGAAAAGGAAGCAATCATGATTTTGAATCCAACTCTATAATCTCCCCTAAATCAGAATGTCACATATTCATATATATAAATATTCTAGAAAAATCATGTAGCTCTACTTTGGAATCCAACTCTAAAAATCTTTTCTATATCTGAATCCCATATTAAGGAAAATGGGAATACACTGATTTCGAAACCAGCTCCTCAAATAATCACGGTAGCATGCTTTTGAATTCAACTCCAAAATTGCTGTGCTTATCAGATATTGGAGTAAGTGCATTGAATTATCAATTAAACTAATAAGTCCTTAGCTAATATTAATGAAAGTCAAAATAGTTCTGCAAAATACAGGCAAAATTAATACTGGAAAATGAAAATGCAAGCAAATGAAATACAGGGAAATGAAAATACAAGCAAATGAAAATACAGGCAAATGAAATAAAAGCACATGATACTACGGGCAAATAAGGCTTAAGATACGCTCACGAAAAACTTTAATACACGAAAGAACACATTTTAAAATTTGAATTGATTTAAAAGTTGCAAAGTCTTCCACCTGTTCCCACCTTTAAAACGTTATGAAATTCAAATATTACTAATCAAGCCAAGATAGAAATAGTTATTAATGGATCATTATTACGGAATTATTCAGGCCATGCATCTTAATCCGATCTTAATTCCTTCTACAACAGTTCCTTAAAATCCAATTAAAATTTAGTCATCCGACTCTTGACATTATTCCTTTTATATAATTTAATTTTATCTGATATTATATTTGTATCCATGCTCCACTTAATCATAAAACCAAAATAAAGGATGTAACTACATTGACCGTTCCTCATAAGACCAAAACTTTATCCATTCACATTTACTTATTATTACAATGTATATATACATACATACATATAATATTACAAAAAAAAAAAAAACATAAATATGTACATAAAAGTTAATAAAGTTATTTTTAAGGACTAAGACATCAGTTGTCCAATGTTTTTATTATTATACTAATACAATTTTAATGTAATGTTTTATCTTGTTACTTTTATTAAAAAAAAAAAAACAAAAAAAAGAGTCCAATGATTTTCTATTCAGATTCTGAACGCGAAATAAAAAAAATATTAAAATTGTGCAATGAAAAACTTGTAAAAGTTATATTCCTGGAATTTTTTTATTTTCTTAACTTTTTTTACTTTCCGTCTTTGTTTAAAAGAAAAGTTGTGATCACAAACTCAGGATGAAAAATATAATAATAATAATAATAACAATAATAAAATTAGAAAAGTTATTGTATCTACTTTTGTATTCGTTTTGTTTTTGGCTCTTAAGTTAAGGAAAAAAATTTAGTTAGAATAATATGAGTATCCTAAAAATATATCTTGTAAAAATTCATGTGGTTCTTAAGAATAAAAAAAAATTTAATAAAACAGATGACTTACAACGTGAATTGAATAATAAAATTATAAATGGCGAGCTTTTAAAGCAAAAAAGAAAATTTAATTGTGGTTCTGAAGAAAATATAAAAAATTAAATTTTTTTTTTTTCAAGTCCAAAAAATTATTGTTCCATTCAATCATTTTGGTTATAAAATATAAAACTCTACTCTACATCTATTAAAGCAGATGTCTAAATGTACATAGACATTATGCTAGTATTAACTAATATTAAATATTGTACTTGTATACTCTTTTAAGTTTTTAAGAATTATTAAAGGTATTTTAATTTCCCCCTAAACGAGATAGTGACATTGAATTGACTAATTTAAAAGTTGCTACGTCCCTGAACCCTTTATCAAACTGAAGTGGTTATAAAGCCATTTCATGAAATAATAAAAGTTAAAAAAATAAAATTTAATTTCGTCAATTGAGTTTGATAGGTCACATTCTCCGTACACTGTTCTCTTCCAGGTGGCCAGAATATGCGACATTATATTCTCAAGTATTTATTTTTATAGCAACACCGTTTTGAAACACTTCTCCAAGATTCCAAATTTCGTTAGTATTAACTAATATTAAATATTGTACTTAAGGTATACTCTATCAAATATTTTAGAATTATTAAAGGTATTTTGATTTATCATTTAACGGAATAGTGACATTGAATTGACTAATTTAAAAGTTGCTACGTCCCTGAACTTCTTCAAAAATGATAAATCAAACTATTTATCAAACTAAAGTGTTTATAAAGTTATTTCAAGAAATAATAAAAGTTCAAAGATGAAAATTGAATTTCGTTAATTGAGCTTTCTCATAGTCTCTTCAATTACTCGACAATGATTTTACAGATAGGTCACATTCCAAAATATGTACAATTACTTTCATCTTGACACTAACTTAAAAAATTCTAAAAAATCGTTTTAAAGTATATATTTTGCTAGAACATCATGTAAGTGTTTATAATACCTATCTTATACACGTATTTAAATGTTTAATTTAACTAAAACATTTCTGACATTCCCTATAACTGCTTATAAAATGGTTCCATTCTTCTTAATTTAATTCTATATATGCTCCATTTAAAGCTATTCTAAGATTACCAAGAAATTAAATACTTAATTTAAGAAGAAAAATAATCCCATAATTAGAAAATTTATGAAATAAAACGAAATTTAAATTTTATTACTTAAAAAAGACATGCAGCAATTAAATCAAATTTTATTTGCACTTATTCAGTTTCATCTCATCAGAGTACTACGTACCATTTACTAGATAGAATGTATCTCATAAATTTTCTGTTGATTTTTGTTTTATTTTTTTTATTTTTATATTACTGACTTTAATTCACATTCTGTCAACTTTTATTATACTCATATGATGAAAAATTAAATAGTGGGGGGGATGAATGATATTATCCTATCACATAATTTGGCTTTTTTATTTATGATATCAGATCAGATATTAGATATAACAAAAATGAAACACCCTGCAATTCTTGAATGAAAGAATGACAGGAGATAATTCTTATACAAGTGAATAAAATCAGTGATTTATGTATGGATATTAGTGAGTAATAAGTATCTATACATATATATATATATATAAGAATTAAATGCATTCACTAAAATAATATGATATTAATTAAGAAGATTTATTTGTATATTTTATATACATATGTATGTAGAATTTTATAATATGTATAATTAAAAGTAATCAACGATGTCATTTTATAATATATTAACAGTACATATAAGTACATATGTATATGTACATAGTTTTTTATTTGTCATTTATTGACTTGTATTTCATTTTTGATTTAATAATAAGAACTTAATATAGAAAGAGATAGGGATATACATGTTAATATTAAGTGAAATGAATTTTATGTAATGAAATAATTATATTATTTGTTTTTACGACTTTTTCTTCTCTTTCAATCTAGCTTTTATTATTGATTATTAAATAGTTATTGAGATATATATAGATATATATATAAAACTTAATTATTCAGTAAATATTTGATTGAGTTATTCAGAGAAGTAGGGACAGCTATAACACGTGGCTTTTAATTAGAATATTGAGATTATTCCAATAATCAAGCCTTATATCTTTAGATATAAAAACTATAATTCTTTTATTTAGGAGATTGACCCAAAGGCTTTTGCTTAAACCTAAAAAAACCCGGCCGCAATTTCAAACCAAGACGTTTCAATTGAAGGGCCGACAACATAATTACTACAACATTTGACAGATCGTACATAAATTTAACCACATTTTAAGTCAAAATTAATTTCTAATAACGGAACCCTTCGTCGCATTGAATCTTTCATATTTTTTTTCCTTATTCCTCCCCTTAATGGCGTGCAGTATCTACTAGACATCTCCGTATGACTCTTTTCCGTTCAGTTAGGTATGCTTCTTCCCATGGTTTTTGAGATGAAGTTAGCTTTTCTAATATTATTCGTTTTCGCAATCCTACTGATTTTTGTAATGCTTCCTTTGCTATGATATTTCTAAAAGTGTGCTTATATTCGTCTACATTTTTAGCACATTTTCAAAAAATTTTGTAAAAATGTGCCTATATAGCTTCACTCTGTCCGTCCGTCCGTCCGTATGTTTACAAAAACTTTTACACCGTTTGAAATAGAGTAAAGAAATTTTAACCATGGGTAGTTTTTGCAAAAAAAATAATTTCGTAGAAGAATTTTTTTCTGTAGCCCCACCTGTTACGGGGCTACAGCCCCCCAAAGTTGGAAAAAGCCCTATTTTTAAATTGTTATAACAAGAGTTCTGTTAAATATATTTTCAATCTGAAAACGGCAAACGATAGCTGGTTTCATAAACTTTATGACTAAACTATGATTTTTGACAGACAAGTGTTTAGGGTTGCCATACGGTACAAAAATTTAACATTACACAAAACTCAATTTTTGCAAAATTTTTGACCACACATATCTTCTGAACGGTTCAAGCTAGGGTCTTGAAATTTTGGGAGAAGTTAGATAATCAGAAATAAGTAGAATTCGGTTAACAAAATTTTTTTGTCAAGCCCCTTATTTAGGAGCTATAAGGGCTCGAAAATTAAAATTTTGCTATTTTTAAACACCTGTAACTTGAATACCTGTTCAAATTTCTTTTTAGTGGTATACAAAATTCAAAGCTCTGTAATTATATTTCAACATGTGTCAAAGGTTTTTCTTAATTTTGAAGGGTTACGAAGCTACAGCCCCTGCAAATTCCGAAAAAGCCCTATATTTAAAATGATATAACATGAGTTCTGTTAGGTTTATTTTCAATCAAAAAACGTAATAAGAGAGCTGCTTTTATAGACTTAACGAAAATACATCAATTAAATTTATAGGGTTGCCATACGGTACTAAAATTTAGCATAATATAAAACTCAATTTTTGCAAAATTTTTGGCCCAATATATCTCTTACATGGTTTAAGATAGGGTCTTGAAATTTTGGAAGAAGTTAGATCCTCAAAAGTTAGTAGGAGTCGGTTAACAAAATTTTTTTGTCAAGCCCCCTGTTTAGAAGCTATAAGGGCTCGAAAATTGAAATTTTGCTATTTTTAAGCACCTGTAACTTGAATACCTGTCTAATTTTTTTTTTATTAATATACCAAATGTAAAGGTCCAACATTATATTTTAACATATGTTAAAGGTTTTTCTTAAATTTAAAAGCGGTTCCTTAAATTGAAGAAAGTGTCTCTCAGTTTTAACCATTTTTGCTTAGATAATAAAATTCTAAGTAAAATTCCAAATTTTGGTTTAATTCCTAGAAACTACAAAAATGGAGAGGGGGGAGGGGAGGGGAGGGGGGTTGTGAGATGAAGTTAGGTCCTTGATAAATTTGGCAACCTTCCCCATTGAAGGGCTATTAGAACTTTAAAATAAAAAATTTACTGTTTTTATAAGTAAGCAGTAACTTAGTCACCAACGTATATATTTCCTTAAACGTTAATATTGAAGCTTGAACATATTCCGATAAAATACTTAGTATGAAACACTATATTATTTTGAAAATGTGCTTTTTTAAAAACCCTTGGTTTTTTATCATCACTTGTTTTCCTTTGATCTCTTTCTCAATCCAATTTACTTTTAGCAATTTTATAACTGTAAATGCTGCTAAATTAAAACTTAAGTGTTCAGACATTTTTAAATTACCATTCTATTAATTTAACTCAAGGTTTATTCAACTAAAGTATTAATTTTAAATACATTTTTAAGGTGCTTGACATTCCATTTAAAATACGGCAAATATATGTTAGTTGAAATGTCAGCTTTGAAGATTGCCATATACTGTATATTTTACCTGTCACACTAAATTTTAAACATAACCTCAACACTAATTAAATATAATGTAGTCACATACGAAAACAATTTTTTTAATTGCAGTTAACTTTTTCCAATAATTATTTTTTAAAACTAACTATTACTTAGTCAGACATCATCTATCTCTGTCTAAAATTGTTTTAATATAAAAACTGCAAAAACAACAACAAAAGTCAATTAACGAAATAAAAAAGTACAAAATATATATTGTATAATTAATCTTTTAAAAATGATTGTTATATATATATATATTTATATTTTTTTTTATAACTAACATTTGATTACAGTTTTGTAATTTTTAAAAGTTAAAAAAACAAATAAAAAACTTTTTAAATTTAAAAAATTAAAATTGAAAATAAAATAAAAAAAATGTAATTATTAAAAAAAAAAAGAAACTGAGACACAAACCAAAAAAACAACAAAATAAATGAAAATAAAAAAATAAAATGAACAAAAAGGACAGGATGAAAAATGTAGGTTGAAAGAGAGAGAAAAAAAAAGTTTATAAAATAAACAGTTTTACCAGATCCATTTTGGTTTTTTTTCATTGTCTCATGTCTGTAACCAGGTATCCAGGTACCAAAGGTAGTTAAAATCAAAAAGTCAAATTAAAAATTCTTATATATACGAATATATATACACAATATATATATATATATATATAATTGTACTACATATATATTTATATACAATTATAAAACTAAAAAAAATTTAATAAAAAGTTAAAAAACCATCATTCAAGTTTTAAAGTTCAGTTATTTTTTTTTTTAAATGGAATCCTTCCGTTTTTTTTTTCGAAGGATATTTGTGTATATACAAATGCAATTTATTTTATGTCGCCCTCATTTTCACAATTCACCTTTTAAATAAACATTGTTGTCACATTAATTAACAAAATTAATACCTAACGTCAACATAATTACAAAAAAAAAAACAAAAAAATAACTGTATATTATATATATTTATTTAACAGTTGTTTGTTCTTTGGTTTTTTTATTTTCACTTTTTGTATTGTCCACCACTGTAGCATTTTTTTTTTAAATAAAAATAAAAAATCCTTTTTAAAAAGGACCTTTCACTGTACATGATGTGCCTCCCATTTTTTGTTTCCACCCAATTTAATTCTTCTCTTTTTTATTAATTCAAAATACAGCCAAAATATACAGTTATAATATTTATTTTTTTTTTGTATTTTTGCAAGTCCAGTTAAACATCTCTTCGTTAAACGGTACTTTATAATTGTTTTTTTTTTAATATAGGGTACACCTTCGGACTTTGTCCAAATTAAAAAATAAAATAAAGAAAAATGAACCGTTAATGTTCTTGTTGTCTCATTTTTTATTTCATTTTATGTATTTTTATGTACTTATATATAAAAGATATTATACATGTATATGTATTTAACAAGTATACAAAATAATTTTGACTCTTTGACTCTTAATTTACAGTTACATTTATTTTGTTTATTTTTTTGTATTTTGTTGTATTTTGTTGTCGTTATTAAAGTGTTCAAATAAAAACTAAATACAGACAAGCAAACAAATATACAAACATTTAGCTTGAAACATTTATAATATGAAATTCATACATAAAGAAATTTTGTCATGGACTCCTTAAAGGATTTCTATTAAGTCCTTTCAAGATAAAATTTTTAGGTTCCTATATTCAAAAAAAATTCATAAGTTTTAAATTAAATTTAGTTATTGTATAAAATTAATTAAACGTTTATAACATTTTAAGAATTCAATTAATAAATTTACCAATTTATTTTATACTAATCAGTTTACCGTTATTAGATTGATTTTTCTTAGATACTGCTTCAAAAATTTAAATTTTTATTTAAAGAAGTAATTCTATAATAAATATTATTTTTTTAATTTTAGAGGCAGCTCTTTGATTTTCAAGATTTTAATTATTTATGAATGTATGTATAAGAGAATATAAAAGAAGTTCAAGCCTTAGGATATTACTTGTCATTGCTTCAAATAAGGATATAATCTTAAATAAAGGATAATATTAAAATCTTATAAGAGTTACAAACTTCAAGAGTCAGGAAATAGAAAAGTAATAAAATTCTGAAACTTAATAACCTACTTACATTACTAAGTCGAACTAAACTAATCAGTTTGTATTTAGTTTAATATTTTAGACAAAACCACGAGTTAACAATCTGACTTTGGGTTATGGAGCAATCTTTAAATATAACAGCAGCTATTATTATTTTATTATTAAGAATTTATTATACTTAATTATAATTTTACTTTACATTTTTATTCTTATATTAATTTAGTCAAATTATATTTTCAAGGCCACTTTTTTATACCGTTATTTCATTCACAGGCTAATTTTTTGAAATACGCGTTTATCTTATTTATTTTGGAACGCAGAATTTCCTTACAGATCGAATCATTTCTGTATTAAACTATATAATTGCGTTTGTAATGTATTTTATCCAATTGGTCACCCATTATTAAATTTTTCACCTTATTAATAAAGTACTTAATTTATAAATATATATATATATATATAACAGAATGTTTTGTATTGTTTTTCTCTTTCTTTTCTTTGGGAAAAACACAATAAAAATACAAATTAAAAAAAAAAAAAAAAAAAAAAAACTAAACTGAAACTTAATTTTCTCACCTTGTTCATTTCTCTCATTCCCCTAATAAATATCTATCATTATTATTATTATTGTTTATTCATTTTTCTCTTTCACTTCTCTTTTAATTTTTTTAATTTTTTTTTTTTTATTTCTTTATTTTAAAAATTATTTTCTTATTTTTATTCCAATTTTTAATTTTTTTTTGTATTGTTTTTAGTACTAATATCCGTTTCTTAATTATAACATCCCGCCGCTGTCCCAATATTCGGTTACATTTGGTCTACTTAAAATACAAAATTTATTAGAAAGAGAGAGAAAGAAAGAGAAAGAAAATATTAAAAAAAAAAAAACAAAAAAAAAACAAATAAAACAAAAAAAATGTTAGCACCCAATATATAATATAGAAATTTGTAATCATTTGACCGAAGTTGGACAATTTTCATACTTTCATGTTTTGTTTCTTTGTTTTTTTTTTTTTCAAATACAAAATAAAAAAAAAAAAAAACAACAAAAAGAAAGGGTGCAAAATTATAACGGATGAAAAAATAACTGTAAAGAATAAAAAAACAGAACCATTTTTCAAAAGGAAAATAATACAGTTAGACAAAAAAAATAAGGGTCGAATTAAAAAATAAACCGTGAAACAAAACAAAAAAAAAAAAAAAAAAAAAAAAAAAAAACAAATTTAAACAAAAACCAAACGGTACATAAAATTAAATTACCGTTTTATTTTTTTCGAAATCTTTTATATTTTCTTTCCTTTTTTTTTGTATTCATTCATTCGGGCTTATTTTTTTTTCATGTTTTAATTTTGTTTTTAAATTGTTGTTGTTGTTGTTTTTTTTGTTATTTTAACTTAACTGATAGTCCTTGAGTTCCCTTTTGATTGTTGTCTCAAAGAGGTTTATTAATACTATACTTGTATATAGATTATATAATGTTCAAACTATATACATGTATACAATGGTTGAAACGAATTTATGGTAAATTCACCTTTTGTTCTCTTGAATAACAAAACAAAAAAAAAAAACAACAACAAAATAAACAAAAAAAAAGGAAAACCAAAATAACATCCTATCGGATGTGTCAGAATATTTACAGGTGAAAGATATAATATAATATACAACAATAACAATGTAACAAATGAAGTCCTGTAAACAGTTTATTTTTTTTTCTACATCTCCTACTACTACTACTACTGTATACTTAAAACACCTGTCAGAAACATTTTATCAAAAATATTAAAAATTTTTTAGAAAGAGATGGAAGTATTATAATCATATTAGGGGAAATAAAATAAAAAAAAAAATAACATTATTATTATAATATTATTGTTGTTATTTTTCAATTTGTTAACGGAAAGGACATAGTAACAGAAAAAAAATTTAAGGTAAAAAGGAAAACAATATAAATTGTGCAAATATATATGTGTGTTGTGTTGTATATTGTAGATTGTGTATGTTATTTTCACATTTGAGGTTATTGAGTTGTTAAAATAACTGTTAAGGTCACAAAAAAAATTGAATTATTAAATTGAGGGCATCGTATCATAATTGAATCGCTTTGTTAATATTCAAAACATTTTTTGTCCCTCTCACTCCTTTTTTGAGTTTTGCTTTAATTTTATTATTATTTAACAGAGAGTTTTTATTTATTTGCTGTTTTTTTATTGTGTACCAAATGTGTGGTGAACATTTTGAATAATATTAAAACGAATATAGGATGTTAAATAATTTTTTTATTTATGAGAGACTTAGATTTTGAAAAATATTTAAGAATTTTGGAAAATTTTTTTTTCCCATATATGTTTGTATGAATATATATATATATATATATATATAAATATATGTAAAAACTTAATTACATTATTAAGAAAATAACCAAATAATATGAGAAAAGAAAAGAAATAGGTGTGGTGAATAAAATAAAAGCACGCAATGAAAAGAAATAAAAATATATTTTCCGGGGATTATTTTATATATTCATAATATACATATTATTATTTATATTATAATTATTATTTTTATTTTAATTTCATAATTAAGTTATTTTTTTACCTATTTTCATATTTTTATTTATACGTGAAAAATTAAAAGATTTACATTTATAATAAAATTTATAATATAGGGCTTGGAGATGGGATTCATGGAACTTTTCCTTAATACTAACGTAATAATAATATACAAAATTCAGAATATGTTTAAATAAATTTATGTAAGGAAATGTATTTTGTTCTATGGTTTTTTTTTTTTGATTTTTTTGGAGGTTGTTTATATTCATAAACATTTTCCTGTACACACACACACACGTCTTGTATATTTATGTATAAGATTAAAGCCAAAGGTTTTTAGGAAGTTTTGAGAACAATTTATATAATTTTCTTTTCAGGAAATATCAAAAAAAAAAAAAAAAATTATACTGTCATACGTTAGTTATACAATACAAACTAATATTTTGGTAAAAACATTTAAATGAAACATTTTTCGTTAAATTAAAACAAACTATATTTTTAATTTGTAATATGACTTAAGGTTGTACTACATGTTAATAAATAATATAAATTTGTAGTTTAAATTTCGCATGTAGATAGAAAAGGTTTTGTAACTGAAGCTATATGTCTTAGAACGCTAGAGAATCTTTAAACGTGCGAGAAGTCGTGTAGATTAATATACAACGTTAGCTTGTAACTCAATCCAATTAATTATTAAGCTTTTAAAAATTCTGGAAAAACACCGTTGAAGGCTATGAACCATTTGTAATGAATCTATTTTTCTAATGATCAACATTACTTTATTTACTGTTAAGCATAATTTTTTGAAGATGAGATTTTTAATAGTTTATCACAATTATATTATATTTATTACCTATTTTTAATCTAAGTTCTTAAGAAGCAATCACTGTACATCTAAAAAAGTATGCTTTTCCATTTTAGGTCAAAATTTAGGCCCAAAACATATCAACTCAAGAATTAGGATCTCAAATTAGAAACACTTGGAATATCAACTTAATTAAGTACTACTGACTACATTAATATATTACTTTTTGCACAATAGAGTAGAATGGGGCGGATTTGACAATTTTTTAAATCTAATTTCGGCAACTCTAAGCTATGTAGTATACAACAATTTTTCGAACTTAAATTCTATAGAATTTATTTATTTATTTATAATGAGTACCAGTACAATAGTAAATATTACCTGATATTATTATAGTCCTTTGCCTATTTGGCATTTGGGCTTCTTAAATTAAATATTTTCTATTTATTTATAACTATTATATTAATTATTTTGTTTATATTATAATATATTTGTATATTTAAATTATATTTGGTCACCATGGGAATTTGTAAAGAAAAATTATTTTTCAATAATTTTTTTTTTTTTTTAATTAAATATTGTATGAATCGAACCCGGACCCTCTCGATTAATAAGCCAAATACTTACCCACTACATTACCAAGGCCCCTTTTTTTAGAAAAGCAGCTGTAAAAATATTTTGTATGTATTTTTTTTTAAATTAGTAAAATAACGCCATGTCAACTGTGCCCTTCCTACTATATTTTCCTTTGACCATAACATAATATTAATTAGCGTAGGATTTAATGTTAATCTGTGTATTCTGTTATATTCTACAGGATGAGTTTTTTAAAAAATTATAAAAAACTTATTAGCCATTTATACTAAAAGTTTCTCAATTGGATACAAGTTTGAAATAAGTTGAATATAATTTTCGGAATTAATCTTTTTGTCATTTAATAATTGACATTTTCTTGATTATACAAAAAATAATATTGACATCAGTTATGATTGACCCAATAAATCAAAAATTTAAATTTAAAAAAAAAGCCTAATAATCATCTGTAAAATTATAGATAATAATATAGGTATATAAGCCCAATTACTTTACATCATTCAAAAAATATACAGATAAACAGCTTGTAAATTTTGTAAAATTTATTGTTTATAATATTATAAATCAAAATTTTATCACAATTTACAAGTTGTCAAACGTCTCACCCTTTTTTTTTTTTGGGTTTCCAGTTCGGTTTAATACAATTTTATTATTATTATAATTCTGTTATTCTCTTTAATATTATTTTTATTAATTTAAATTTATGTGATTTTCATCATAAATTTTATTTTGGTTTTTTTTTATAAATTTCTATATTGGAATTTTATTATGTACACACTCATACATATATTATATAAATGTATATATATATAAATAATAAATCAACAGAAACATAGATTGTAATAAAAAAATAAAAAAAAAAACAACACAATATACATTAAAAAATATGGCAAATTATTAAAAAAAGTGAAAAAAAAACATAACAGTAATACACACACACATTCGTACAAGTAAATAAAAAAGGACAAAACTCAAAAAATAAAAACGAAAATCCTTTTCAAATTAATACCAGCCTGACAGAATGTTTATCAACAATGACAAGGATTTGACACCTCCCAATATAAACAACATGATTTTTTTTGTTGTTTTTTTTTTGTTTTTTTTTTGCTGTTCTTATTGTGAAAAACATATTCGAACATATTCGAAGTGCCAACGAATAAAAAACGAATTATCAAAAATTTTTCTTTAGAACCAAAAAAAATAAGAAACGAAAGAATTTTTTCTTCTTCTTTTTTATTATACTGTTTACTGTGTTTCTTGGGTGGTTAATTGGGTCTGGATGGGATTTGAGTTGAGTATAGTGTTGATGTGCATGTTAAAGGTCGAGGTCATATGTCAACAGCTTTCTAACACACAATTACATAATAATAAATAACTCTCATCTCATAAAATTTTCTTTTAGTATTCATTTTTTTTTTTTTTTGAATGTGAGTTAATATTAAATAATCAGTGGTTCTCAAACTTAATAATGAGAAGTGCTGCCTTTCCAGAAAAATGAAAATGATGACAATATTGTCAGATTTTAGAAAAATTTTAAATTAATATATTTTTTTTTTTTCGAAAAAATAAGCAAGTGAATATTTTATAAAAGTTGCATAAATTCAATATGAAAGGCCACGAACACGCAGACAGTGAGCAAGCGATTTGTCTGCGCGCAAATGGGCATATGTTTCGACGCTCACTTGTTGCTTTTCTTTATGATTACTTGTATGACAACAAGGAGCTTGAAATTAATTTAAAAAAATCGCTCGTCCTCTGTCTGCGTGTTCGAGGCCTGTATGAAAAATGAATATTTTTATATAATGGCTCTCAAAACTCTTTAATGGAGAAGAAATGTACTTAACACAAGTTTTTGACGTATTCTCAATCAAAAGATGGGTCTCAATTCTTTTCAGAAATATCATAAAGACTATTTACTGGATCTAAAGGCATAGCGTACTCTAAATTTGAATAAATAAAATGACAGACAATTTCCAAAATCTAGGAAGACGTTAGGAACTTTATAATGAAAACTAGTTATCGGTAATGTCTGATAGTCTTAAAAACATCATTCCCGATTCCGATTCTAGGATTATAAAGGAACTTAATTGAACTGCTGTACTCTCAGTAAAAGAAAATTAACATTCTCTCATAGCAATAGTTGATTATTGTAAGAACTTTATTTACTCAAATACTAGACCATGTCTTTGGACATTTCTATGGAGAGCCCACATAAAAGTTTGGACACCACTAATTTAATTAAAAAACAAGTAAGGAAAAGAACCAAGGGTTTTTAAAAAGCACATTTACAAAATTATATACGGTTTCTTACTGAATATTTTCGAAAATATTAATTTAGTTATTTCATTAACTTATTAATTATATGACTAATAGAGAAATACTTAGAATATAACCCCAATGCACTCAAGGAAACCTGTTAATAAGTGCGGAAAATAATGTTGCAGCTTCAATGATAACGTTTAATTTTGGAAAAAAACTTATACTGGTGAATAAGTTACTGTTTTATATAAACATAAAAGTTTTAATTTTTAAGACCTAGTAGCTCTTCAATGAGGAAGGTTCCCAAATTTTTGCTTAGTAAACTTATGATGGATCTGTCCACCCCCCTTCCTCACCCATCAATTTTTTTTGGGGAAATAAATTTTGAACTCCACCAAAATTTGGAATTTTACCTAAAATTTTATTATCTAAGCAAAAATAGTTAAAACTAAGAGACAATTTCTTCAATTTAAAGAACCCCTTTCAAATTTAGGAAAAACCTTTAACATATGTTGA